>CACRXP010000328.1:164979-197976 GCA_902702965.1 Spirometra erinaceieuropaei | reverse complement strand
ACCACCACCACCACCACCACCACCACCACCACCACCATGGTTTGGAAGGTTGTCAACTGATTGGATAACTCGGTCCTCCTCGGAGAACGTAGAGTCGGACTGCGATGATTCCGCCTTGGTATGGCCTTTTTGACAATCAGTTGGGATCCGGTTACCCTCCACTTTTCTTGTTGTGCGAAATCCCTGACAGCCACCTGCACCCTCTCCCGTCTCCGGTCTTCTTGCCACGGAACCAGGTGGGTGAGGAGGAGTGGGTGCGGTAGATGCAGCGCAAGTCACCGTCGCTGCACCCACTCTGCTGTGAGGCACACGGTGTACATCGTCGGAAACAACGGCCTAACTGTCATTTAGTTTTACTGAAATGTTCGTCAAAATAACTAGAGTGACAGAATCTATTAAGCAAATATATTCATGCAAAAGTCCAGAATGTAAGAAAACTGGAAGACTCAGTAATTTCTGCTATTTTCCTCATATTCCCTGTGTTTCCTGACAACAGTGGGACCCACTGCCCAACAACGAACAGCAAATATAAGGAAACCTTTCGGTACATCGCATGACAGTAAGTCTATTATAGTAGAAGAGAGCCAAACAAACCAAGTTGCGTGTTCAACTGAACAATGGAAAGGATCACATCTGGTCAGACTTATTACAAAGCAGAATCCTATTCCTTTAATAGGGAACTCCAGTGGGTTCTGTGCTCTGCCATTTAGTGACAGCACTGGCCTTGGGGGAGCTAGAAAAGTCTGTCTTCATCCAACATGAGCTGGTCTTCATGCGCCGTTACGTCGACGACACGTTTGCTATCGTCAGGAAGGACATGCGGCATAATTTCCATAATTTGCTGAACGCAATCTTCTATGGTAAGCAATTCACGTGAGAAGAAGGACAGGAGCAGTAGCTGTACTTCCTTGATGTGCTCGTTGGGCGAAGTCCTAACGGGGAGGTTGAAACGACGGTAAACATGAATGCAAAGAACACCGCACAGCTTCCCAGTTTTTACAGCAACCATCCAGTGGCTCATAAACGAAGCTGTGATAGGGCTCTTCAAACGGATTCAGACTCAGTGCGGGAAACCGGAGGAAGTAGCACGCGCGATCCGACATCTCTGTGATCATATGATAGGAAATGGCTATCCGAAAGCGTTTTTAAGCCGATGCCTACGTGTTCGACCCCAAGGACCAAACCGGGACCCCAATGATGGTATGGAATGTTCTGTCAAACGTTAAGGACGTTTCAGAAGCGAGTAGGCGCATTGCTGCTGAACTAGGCGTCGGAATCGCAGCAATATCAACCAATTCAAAGATCAGTTAAATCCCAGCAAGCAGCCAGGCGCAATGTATCGTATCCGATGCCCAAACTGTCCTTTTAACTGCACAGGTCAGACTAAACGCATGCTAGGATCGCGCGCGCTTGAACGTAAGCTGACTGTACGACGGGCGCTGAACTATGGCGAGTGGCTGCTTCCACCTTCGAAACGGGTGAGTGAGTTCAACTGCACAGTCGTCAAGGCAATCGTCCTCACCGAAAACAGAACCAGTCAAGATTTGGCTGAGGTCCGGTTTTCGAATAAGAACTCCGTCAATCGCTCTGCGGCCGGCATACAGGGCCCTGAGAAGTCACCTCCAAAGCTGCGTCATTGAACGTTGATCGGCTAGCACGTAATATAACTGTCGCTGGGCTCCCGCACAAGTTCAAAAACTCAGAATAATAAACAGACTGTGCCGGTGCCCGAGCAGTTCTCTCAAACTGTGACCAAAAGTGACCTGAGTAACTGCAAAACAGGATTTTTTCCCTTATGAAAGAAGCCGACTAATTTTCTGGCCATGTAACTTCAGGATGTTGGACGGCGCGCGAAGAAAACCTTTCGGTAGACAGCAGCATTAAATGAGGTCTTTCGGGTTTAAAAACGGAAGCGGCCGAACGGACCATTTTGTTTGAATTATTGTGAGGTAAAGCAAAATTGTAAAGCAGCATCTGCGCATATTTGATAAAAAATTAAGTTCAGCCGTGTGGCCAACTGACCAAAAACGCCTGTCAAATTTTAATATATGCTATGCGAGAAGAGTTAACAGGCGTTCCAAACTAAATAAATATTTTAGTACATTCGGGGACCTGTCCCGAGAAGGCACCATTTAACCAGGCCCATTTGCGGACTGATTTATCATAAAAAACATTTGGGAAAGAGACTTCACACATTACATGCAAAGCAGCACCTTAACTACTTAAGGATTCATGACGTAAACGTTACTGGTTTACTGTCCGCCTTGGTAAACGTCCCATTTGCAGAACCCGACAACCTCTTCATCAGACGTCATAAGTATAAATCAGTTTCAAGTGAATGGGCCATGCTTGTGTGTTCGATATAGGACTCAAAGTTGCTTTTAGTGAATTTGTTGTAAATACAATTATAAAAGCACACTTTCAAATGAAAATGACTATGCCCATTTATTATAATTTTTGAAGAATGACAATCCTTGTGAAGCTCTACAGGTGAGTTCAGCTGGGGTATGTTTTCTGAATGTCTCATGGACGAGAGGGAGATTTCAGTCGAGATAAAAGTCCCGATAGCCGGCAGGAAAAATCCCCGGCATCCCTCATGGAAAAGAGGATGTAAGAAAGAAATTAACTGCTTTCAAAAGACACGTCGCCTACGACCCCATCAGTTGAGAATTAGGGGGATCAAATGCATGAACCAGAAACGCATTCGAGCCTGAAATCTCGGATGCAGTCTTGACGCCACTCATCGGAGAAAGCCCCCAGACGATGGCGGTGGATTCACGTTAGCTGCAGCACCTGTAGCATGCATTTGTTACCCCACCATGCAAGCGCAAACATTAATGGCTTTGAACTCCTCAGAGACTCAACTGTCCTCGCTTCACAAAACACCTAGTCATCCGCATTAGAGACTCTGCCGTCCGCGACTTCAGTGCTGGGATTGGCAATCGGCGCTAAAATTACTCAGCAATATGGCACACGCTGACAGTCTGTGAAATCACAATTCAATCGACAGCCCTCGGTGGCACAAGTGGCTGGGTCTAGGAAACTTCTAAGGGTTGAAGTGGCAGGAAGACACTGCATTTGCCTGTGAACTGCGTTCCACACCATCAGGATGCAGGCGCCTTTCGAATACTGCGGTCACCAGAAATCGTAAGGATTTCTGGCCTATCTGACGTAAGTACGTGAGTACGGTAGTTTCTGTGAGTCCACCAGTTGTATTGCTTGTTGTCTTCATGACGGACTTAAAAGTTTATTCAGAAAGCAAAATTTACGTTTTGTTAATCCAGCCTCCAATTATGTGAGGGAATTTCAACGAGTTCTGAAATTTGAGCATTTACAATAACATGTCCACCATGCTGCATACAGCATTCCACTTGAAGAAGACATTTAAAGTGGCATAAAGCAGACATAGAGTTAGCGAAAGCGAGATCAAATAAACACTGCATTACGCACTGGTCCATTAAACAAGGTAAAATTAGACCTACCAGACAGAGTTGTTACGGTGACCTCGTCGCTCCACGTTCCCAGCTCAAACGGACCGCCACTTTTCTCCAACATGACTACAGCCGCAAGCGTTACTTCTATGTTAGTTGCAGGCTGCAGGTCGTTAACGACACAGCTGTTTCTAGAAGGCTCCATATTGAAGTCCTTAAACTGAACGTCACCATCGTATCCGTAGTACATAAGAATCAGCCAGTAGTGATGTAATGTACGATCGATTTTGTGCGGTGGACGCCAGACGATCTGAATAGCAGTTGAATTGATAACTTCAGCCGTAACATTGAGCGGAGCGGTCGGGACTGAAGAGAAAAAAAGGGGAAAATAACTACAGTCAGCGTAGTAAACTACAAATGTGAGCAGGAATTGGTTAAACTCGAACATAGTTCTCGGTGACAGTTAGAGCCGAGGACATTTCCATAGCACGCAACACTGTTTAGCGGCTGCGTGTTCGCCTACAAAATAAGTGGAAATTACTTTATGCGAATTCATGTGGATCCAGAATTTAGCAAATGCGGATGAGCTTGGCTAAATTATGCAAATACCCTATTTGACATCTGTGCGAACCTGTTCCGACGAAAAAGTAAGCATATGTCCATACCAGATTGACTAGGTGCAAGGATAAAGGCTGAAATATTAGCACAAAAGATTTATCTGTATAAAATAAACTGACGAGCTTAGTGAAGTAGGTGTTAAATTTATTTGCAATCTAATAGGGAAGACAAAACCTCGTTTAACCTTAATGCTTCAGAGGATATGCAGAATATATGAAAATAGAGCAGGGGGAAATGCACACTTTCAAGGACGCACTGCGTCGTAGTGCAGCATCCGAAATGGCAGTCAAATCTCACTTCCTGAGGATGAAGTTAGCATTGCAGTTACGATGGTGATGGTCTGTACACGATGCCCTATCTGCATGAATGAAGACTGAAAAACTATCGCTGATAGTTAAACTATATAAAACGGACTGAAGTTATTAGTGGAGAAATCGACAGACTTATTTGCAATCTGACCATGGAGATGAAACTTCGTTTCACCTGAATGCTTCAGAGGATATGCAAAATATTAGAGTATAGAGCAGGTAGGGTCTGAGTTTCATTCATCAACAAGAATTGCAGACTTTCAAGTACGCATTGCGTCGTAGTGCAGCATCCGAAATGGCAGTCTACTCTCACTTCCTGAGGATGAAGTTAGCAATGCAGCTACGATGGTGAACGATGGATGTCTAACAGTGGAGCAAACATTTGTGCGTCCTGCAGTGAAGGACGGGGCCCCGAGGTATGGTTTCCGTCAGATGGGTCAAATGCCCATAAGGCCAAATCCACATTGCAACTGCTAATTTGGTTTTTCCGCAAAAGTAGACATTTCAGTCACCTTCTACATTCGCCTGATCTGGCAGTTTCAGCCTTTATCTTTGGGGTCATCTGAAGGATCAGATGCACACCAATAAAATCTGGGTCACCCAGCAACTTATAGAGAACATTGGTAATACCATTTTGGCATTGCAACAGGCACTTTCGCACAGCACAGCTCTGTGCCTACATTTGTGACTGACGTATATTCGTAATATTACATGGGAGGCATTATGCACACACCTTAATTCCTTTTGCTCAATGCAATACCCTTCCTCTGGGATTAACTACTACAGTCGATCTAACATTTGGTAGGACCGACATGCTCACTTCTAGTCTCATTCCGACCCGTTAAATGCAATGAAGCATCTGTCAGTGGTCGTTCTCAGGATATTGACATATTTCGTTTATGCAAAAACAATCCTTATATCGATTTTCAATGTTGGCTTTCAACGCACATTTCGTACATATTACAAAGTTACTGTCCAGTCCTTAACAAGCACAGAACACGACCTCTGCCAAATTAGTTCATCTTAGTTTCTTCTAGTGCAAATTGCCTGTGCTGAATTTGTCTACGAAGATGGCCGTCCTAACAAACAAAGCTATCGAATCTGGGTGGAGCAAATTTTGAAATTTGAAGTGAAGACGTGAAGGCATATGCAATAAACTCGCCATTTACAGTCACCTCACCACATGATTCCATAGCAGAATGTCTATGTTTGAAATGCTCAGATCTACTACAAGCATTCAGTGCCGCCCAAAAGTACAACACATTTATAAAATCAGAGGTTATCTGTCTGATAAGGATATGTACGAAACGCGGACAATTGCTTGCTATTAGTAGTCAGGAACTGCGAATCTTGAAAAAGCTGTCCAATTAAAGTGAATATTTACTCAAAGGAGAATGTCGATGTGCATCGTGGACCGGTCAACTTAGAGCCATCTGGTAATGGCGGCTTTTATACTTAATGGAAAGCCAATGTTGGGAAAGCTTCTGATAATTACGAAACGCGGTGCACAATCGATGTCTCTATGTTAGATGCAACGATGTCCAAAGGAACATAGGGAGTAAATATTGTTGGAATATGCTTTGAACAGGCATAATCATGATGTAACAATTGCCTAGCTTTTAAAATCTGCCCCAAAAGTAAATGAACCAAAAATTGAAGTTACCAGCATAAGTTTTTGTCTGAAGTACTTCACTCCAATTTCCAGCTACGCTCTCACCACGCTGCATTCTGGATCGGGAGATGATCTGGGCTTTCACATTGATTTCGCGATCAGCGGGCAAGTTGTTAATTACATGAGTATATTCTCCCGGCGGAAAATGGTGGCTGGCATTGGATCTCGAGTCCTTAGTTGCGTCAACTTGCAGATTTATCATGTAGCCTAGTATTTCGGCAGAATGTTCGGAGGGTGGATCCCAACTGAGCCTGATGGCACTGGAATTGAGAGCCTCGACTGCGAAATTGTGTACTTCAAAGGAGGCTGAATAAGAAGCAGAAGCTGGATTATGATTTCTCAAGTATTAAGAAACTCTTCAATAAATGAAAGCACCGATAACTCAGCAAAAAACCACCAAACTCGGACATTGAATTCACAGATGACATGCAACTTGGGGAATGCCATGTGACATTTGGCGCGACGATCACCACTGCATGTGCTGACAGAGGATGGGACAGGCGTTAACTCCGCCCTCACTGTTCAGCAGAATGATAATAGAAGCCATTTGCTGAAACGCAGGTCCTGCCGAAAGCTGACTAATTTGATGAGCCTGTTCTACCAACACGTCATCCTTGCGTAGACTTTTAGACTGGACATATTTCCGTTGTGGAAGAAACTTAAGAGTTTGTTTGTCAAGGCTTCTCATCTGAAAAAATCCTCTATGTGAGTCTGGGGAGATGCGGCAGTTTACCGTACATATTGTCCATCCGACCCACAATCCGTGATAAAAATTAAGTTATCCGCCAGCCAGTTGAAGGACGTTTGTTGAGTAATCTATGGAGACATGTAACAACAGGGTTAACTTGTTGGTTGACGTGAAAGTCGCGGATACCGAGGCGGTGTAGTGGATAGGACACAACGACAGTTACTGTCGGTACTGTTGACCGACACCTGGCTGTAACAGGGAGCTCGTAAACATTACGAAAGTAGAAACCGCTCGTGTGAGAGGAAGCTGTAGCGAATACCATTGCATTCACGAACAGATGACGACGCTCAATGTTAAAATTATCGTCACGCCCTTCGAAGGTCTTTGTCTGACTGACAACATGACCTCTCCTCATACACGTGCATATATGTTCAGGCATGATTAGAGCCTGACAATGCTTCCTCTCTTGGCCCTCTGTACGTTCCGCCTCCACCAGCATGCACTCACAAACCACCACTTGCCAATTTACAGGCAAATTTCTCCGCTTGCAACCGGTACCATTTCGTTGCGTGCGCTCTCGAATGCGGTTCACTGCGGCTCAGGCTGTAAACACATTACTTCCCTGCTCATAACCTCCGCGACTGCATCACCAACTCCGTCTCCCCGAGTAATACCAGATGTCTGGGAGGGAGACGGGGCGCTCGGAGAGGTAATGTTGCATGCTAGAGCGCAAGAATCATGAATATGTTTCATTCAGGCGACGAGGATCAGCTCAGTGTACGAAGTTGTGTCTCGTGGGATGGACTGGAGCAGAAAGAAACCAGAAGGCAGTCTCTACCATTGAACTGAGTGTCTCTGTTCTGGAAAGTAGGGTAGATTCTCATTTCCGAGGACGCCAGGCACATAAATATGGACGATGGCAGGACCTTTTCGAATAGGATAAAGACGTACGCTTCGGTGTTATCATCCAACGGATGCCAACATGAATTCTTCAGGCGTTATCTCATATCGTTCCGCATGCACGGCGTTGTGATGACCAAAGTTTAATGTTGTATTTTGCACATTTGTTCTAAGACTAAAAAAAGAACACAAATGTATAGGTCTGTTTTTATTTGCTCCTCATCCTTTAGGAAGGAGATTGGGTTGGATACCAGTGTCGCAACACTCCGTTACTGATGCTAGTATTATTGCAGTTAGTTACCCATACTGCAAGCGTTGGTAGAGTAGCATTGGCAGCCGTGGTGGCGGTGGAAGTAGTAGTAGTACTAGTAGTAGGATTATTAGTAGTATTCGCCGTATCAGTGGTGGTAGACGGGGGAAAAAGTTTTCTTCCGTGTTGCGACACTGTATTCCCGCCAGTGGTAGTAGTATTAGTAGTAACAGCGGTAGTAGTGGTAGTAGTAGCAGTAGTAGTGGTGATGGTAGTAGTAGTCCGCCCGTAAGACAGGCTGGTGGGGAATTAGACAATTATAAGTGTTGCGACACTGTATTCCCGCCGGAGATTGAATGGGATTTGTTTTGGGGGAAAAGCCCCGATAGTTATTTTGAAAACCCTTCTGTCACTCTACATGTGCTCGGACCATTATCACAGATTTCGGTAAGATGACTGTGTCCTGTGAGCTAACGTTCATGTTTGGTACAGGGCATGTATAAAATGCACATTTCAACATTTGTTGAACTATGTTCAGCAAAACTGTAAGGTGCGATCTCTGCCTATGCCATGTCCACTTCCTCCATAGAGGGAACAAAGTGCGCCTGAAAGACACCAAGTTTAATTGACATCCACGGCGAGACGCTGTCAAGTCGATGAAGATTGGATTACGGTCGCCGTCAATAGGATTGAAGACGGGAGGTTCCGGAGCATGCCTACACGTCGCAAATACTCACCTCTTTCCAGATTGCCTATACTTCACCCTACGATTACCGGGGTATCACGCAGATGAAGGACTGGGCGCACAGTACTTTCCGTCCAAATGATCGATTGTTAGGGATTTTAATTCAACGGCCAATCACCTGTCGACAATCAAGTTTCCTGAGAAAATTCAAAGAGAAATCGCATCCCTCATGGAAAAAAGGATCTAAGAAAGAAATTAACTGCTTTCAAAAGACACGTCGCCTACGACCCCATCAGTTGAGAATTAGGGGGATCAAATGCATGAACCAGAAACGCATTCGAGCCTGAAATCTCGGATGCAGTCTTGACGCCACTCATAGGAGAATGCCCCAGACGATGGCAGTGGATTCACGTTAGCTGCAGCACCTGTAGCATGCATTTGTTACCCCACCATGCAAGCACAAACATTAATGGCTTTGAACTCCTCAGAGACTCAACTGTCCTCGCTTCGCAAAACACCTAGTCATCCGCATTAGAGACTCTGCCGTCCGCGACTTCAGTGCTGGGATTGGCAATCGGCGCTAAAATTACTCAGCAATATGGCACACGCTGACTGTCTGTGAAATCACAATTCGATCGGCAGCCCTCGATGAGACAAATCGCCCTGTCCAGCAAACTCCTAATGGTTGAAGAGGCAGGAAGACACTGCATTTGCCTGTGAACTGCGTTCCACACCGTCAGGATGCAGGCGCCTTTCGAATACTGCGGTCACCAGAAATCGTAAGGATTTCTGGCCTATCTGACGTAAGTACGTGAGTACGGTAGCTTCTGTGAGTCCACCAGTTGTATTGCTTGTTGTCTTCATGACGGACTTAAAAGTTTATTCAGAAAGCAAAATTTACGTTTTGTTAATCCAGCCTCCAATTATGTGAGGTAATTTCAACGAGTGCTGGAATTTGAGCATTTACAATAACATGTCCACCATGCTGCATACAGCATTCCACTTGAATAAGACATTTAAAGTGGCATAAAGCAGACATAGAGTTAGCGAAAGCGAGATCAAATAAACACTGCATTACGCACTGGTCCATTAAACAAGGTAAAATTAGACCTACCAGACAGAGTTGTTACGGTGACCTCGTCGCTCCATTCTCCCTGCTCAAACAGACCGCCTTTCTTCTCCAACCGGACTCCAGGCGAGAGTACTACTTCCAGTTTAGTTGCAGGTGGCAGATGGCTAACGACACAGCTGTTTCTGAAGGGCTCTATTTTTAAGTACCTACTCTGATAGTCACCATGGTATCCGTAATAAATAAGAAGAACTGAGTAGTATACTAATTTGCGGTCGATTTTGTGCGGTGGACGCCAGACGATCTGAATAGCAGTTGAATTGATGACTTCAGCCGTAACATTGAGCGGAGCGGTCGGGACTGAAGAGAAAAAAGGGGAAAATAACTACATTCAGCGTACTAAACTACAAAAGTGAGCAGGAATTGGTTGAACTCGAACATAGTTCTCGGTGACAGTTAGAGCCGACGACATTTCCATAGCACGCAACACTGTTTGGCGGCTGCGTGTTCGTCTACATAATAAATGGAAATTACTTTATGCGAATTCATGTGGATCCAGACTTTAGCAAATGCGGATGAGCTTGGCTAAATTATGCAAATACCCCATTTGGTATCTGTGAGAACCTGTTCCGATGAAAATGATAGTAATCGCAATGTATGTGCATGCCAGTTCCCTGTCATGAATCCGTCAGAAAAACGGCAAGGCACTACTTATCATGCCGTTTTTAATATCAGGGGCTAGTAATTGAACTGTCAAGTTGCAGCTCCTGCTAGGCAAACAAGAAAGCACTGAAAGTGTTTGACAGACGCAATGGAGAACAGCAAAATATGACGTGCTCAAAAAGGTTCTCGCAAATATGGGATCTCAGGACCTTCGCTAGAGCATTCCAGAAAAATTTTAGCCACCGTCTGTACACGATTCCCTATCTGCATGAATGAAGAACGAAAAACTATCGGTGATATGTAAACTATATAAAACGGACGGAATTTAGTAGTGGAGAAATCGACAGACTTATTTACAATCTGACCATGGAGATGAAACTGCGTTTCATTTGAATGCTTCATAGGATATGCAGAATATAAGTGTACAGAGCAGGTAGGGTCTGAGGTTCATTCATCAACAGCAATTGCACACTTTCAAGAACGCAGTGCATCGTAGTGCAGCATCCGAGATGGCAGTCTAATCTCACTTCCTGAGGATGAAGTAAGCAATGCAGCTACGATGATGAACGATGGATGTCTAACGGTGGAGGAAACATTTGGATTAACTACTACAGTTGAGCTAACATTTGTTAGGACCGACATGCTCTCTTCTAGTCTCATCCCAACCCGTTAAATGCAATGGAGCATCTGTCCATGGTCGTTCCCATGATATTGACATATTTCGTTTATGCAAAAACAGTCCTTAGACCGACCTTCAATGTTTGTTTTCAACGGACATTTCGTACATATTCCAAGGTTACTGTCCAGTCCTTAACAAGCACAGAACACGACCTCTGCCAAATCAGTTCATCTTAGTTTCTTCCAGTGCAACTTGTCTGTGCTGAATTGGCTTACGAAGATGGGCGTCCTAACAAACTAAGTTATCGAATCTGGGTGGGGCATATTTTGAACTTTGAAGTGAAGACGTGAAGGCATATGCAATAAACTGACCATTTACAGTCACCTCACCATATGCCTCCATGGCAGGATTTCTATGTTTGAAATGCTCATATCTACTGCAAGCATTCAGTGCCGCCCAAACGTACAACACATTTATAAAATCAGAGGTTTTCTGTCTGATAAGGATATGTACGAAACGCGGACAATTGCTTGCTATTAGTAGTCAGGAACTGCGAATCTTGAAAAAGCTGTCCAATTAAAGTGAATATTTACTCAAAGGAGAATGTCAATGTGCAATGTGTCAATGTCAAAGATACTCCAAATTAGGTGGCATACTGGGTTCACATCGAAGACTTTTCAGTTAGCGTTCTGAATCGCAGTTCCAAAGCTCACAGCATTCAATTGCATTTATAGACCGGTATGAACACCATAACACGGCGCACAATGGCAGGCTTTATTTTGCAAATTATACATCAGGAAATTCGAATATAATGCAATCTTTAATAACAACAAAATGTAGTTCCGCAGGGAGATGTAAATAAGGCAAGACTCTCATTAGGGAACTTTGCAAACCCGTGATGAATCCAGTCGGAAAGGAATAATTGGCTCATGTTCAAATACCAACTACATTCCCACTCCACGTAAAACGGTTTCGGCGGATTCAAAGCCGTGCAAGCCTTTACCTTGTTACTGCTAGGACACAGGATGAGATCCATGGAAACATCCAAATCAAATGGGCGTATGCGCAAACTGCATATTGTGTTTCGATCTTCCACATAGAACTGCACAACCGTCTCGCAGTATTCATTAAATAACTAATATGCGCTGTATGTGCATTATCTTAGGATTATACACTGTGCTGAGGAAGATGGCAATCCTTACTTCATCATTGACACCTTTGCCCGGACATTTCTTGAGAGTTGTCTAGTATGGATGGCGTATAAAATCCCCTCTTGCCTTTAAACAATAGAAGTACACTTTAAAAGAGACGTAAGTGCAGACGAAATCCCATCAACATAAGCTCCCAGAACGGGCTTTCCATGGTTGGAAGCGCAGATCGACAGCATGATTTCTCTGTTGTTAGATAAAACAAGCATGTAGGGCTCTTTAACTTTCGAAAATGCGGGCGAAGTGTAGAGATAAACACACTGGCGGAATACTTGGAATGCTAATATTTTAAAGGCATTCCAAACACAGAGAATATCATCATTAATTTTGATCCTTCGAGTAACGTGCCCATGATGAATGTTTTTAATTCACGCACCATGGACTCAAATCGGATCGCTGGATGGTGGTGGTACGATTCGTGAAAAAGCAGTCCAATTAAAGTGACTATTTACTCAAAGGAGAATGTCAATATGCACCGTAGACCCGTCAACTTAGAGCCATCTGTTAAATTCGACATTTAAAATTAGTGGAAAGCAAATGTTGGGCAAGCTTCTGATAACTGCGATATACGAAGCACAATCGATGTCTCTATGTTAGATGCAACAATGTCCAAAGGAACATAGGGAGTTACTATTGTTGGAATATGCTTTGAACAGGCATAATCATGATGTAACAATTGCCTAGCTTTTAAAATCTGCCCCAAAAGTAAATGAACCAAAAATTGAAGTTACCAGCATAAGTTTTCGTCTGAAGTACTTCACTCCAATTTCCAGCTACGCTCTCACCACGCTGCATTCTGGATCGGGAGATGATCTGGGCTTTCACATTGATTTCGCGATCAGCGGGCAATTTGTTAATTACATGAGTATATTCTCCCGGCGGAAAATGGTGGCTGGCATTGGATCTCGAGTCCTTAGTTGCGTCAACTTGCAGATTTATCATGTAGCCTAGTATTTCGGCAGAATGTTCGGAGGGTGGATCCCAACTGAGCCTGATGGCACTGGAATTGAGAGCCTCGACTGCGAAATTGTGTACTTCAAAGGAGGCTGAATAAGAAGCAGAAGCTGGATTATGATTTCTCAAGTATTAAGAAACTCTTCAATAAATGAAAGCACCGATCACTCAGCAAAAAACCACCAAACTCGGACATTGAATTCACAGATGAGATGCAACTTGGGGAATGCCAGGGAGCATTCGGCGCGGCGATCACCACTGCATGCGCTGACAGAGGATGGGACAGGCGTTAACTCCCTCCTAACTGTTCTGCAGAATGATACCAGAAGCCATTTGCTGAAACGCAGGTCCTGCCCAAAGCTGAATAATTTGATGAGCCTGTTCTACCAACACGTCATCCTTGCGTAGACTTTTGGACTGGACATATTTCCGTTGTGAAATAAACTTAAGAGTTTGTTTGTCAAGTCTTCTCAACTGAAAAATTCCTGCATGTGAGTCAGGGGAGATGCGGCAGTTTACCGTAAATATTGTCTGGCGGACTGTTACGAACGGTGGTTTTTAATATGGCCTTTTCCTTCTTTGGCCGTATTTAGAAATCTCCATCACATGACCTCACCTCACCTCTGTTGTCTATTAGATCCTTGTTTGACGTCTTTTCTCTTCCGCCTCTGTCGCAGGCCCCAGTTTATGAGGAGATCACCTAGCATTTGTACGGGCTTTCACTTGTTTCCCAACCAGTAGAACCTTAACCCTGTCCGCCACTGTCAGACAACTAAAAGACAACTAAAATTCATGCTCGGCCGCTATATTGGTGGCAGCGGTGGGATGGAGAGGAGCACATACCACATCCCCCCTTCCGACAGCCGACCCCATCAGCACTGAGAGCAGTTGTGCAGTTATGTAACAGACCACAAATTCGACAAGGTTGTTTGAAAGAGCTGAGTTCACTCTTGGCGCTAATCACGGATGGGTCCGGTGTGATCGTCTACCAGTGAAGATGGCCGGTGTTCCTCCCTTTCCTACAGCTGACACCGCTCCCCTCGCTCTCGCTGTCCGTTCGTATCTCATTTCCGTAACCGTCAGCACTCTCCCCGACGCTTATTCGCAGTTGCCGACAGCGTCGCAATCCCCATTAGCGTCTAACTGATATGACGTGACCACCCCCCACTCCAAATGGATCGTTTGTACATGTTACATAACTCGGAAGCTACCCTAGCTGGTCTGTGTGCCAAACTCGATGTCATCGGTCGCTACACGATCCACAAACAAATATCAGCCAACCAGTTGAAGGACGTTTGTTAAGTAATCTACGGAAACATTTAACAACGGGGTTGACTTTAATGATCTACCCATGTGTCTGATGTTTTATCGAAGCAAATTTAGTCGGTAAGATTAATTTGCGAAAATAAAGTATGTGATGTGAACGATAAGTGATTGCTTGGGACGGGATACGCAATCGAAATTCGCGCTTTTTTTCGGAGTTTTGAAAATGCGCCCGAATGTCTTGTGATATATGCTCAAATAATGGACAGTCATTCGTTACGATTGAATCTTGACGCTGGTAATTTAAGTGTTCCAGATACCTAGGCGGTGTAGTGGATAGGACACAACGACAGTTACTGTCGATACTGTTCGCCGGCAGCTGGCTGCAATAGGAAGGGCGTAAACATTACGAAAGTAGACACCCCTCGTATGACAGGAAGCTGCAGGATACGCAATTGCATTCACGGACAGAAGAGGGCACTCACACCAACAAGGCATAGACTGCTACCAAAAAGGCATCTCATATTTTGAGCGGTATCGGTTAGGACGCATGCACCTTGCAACTCCTGAAGTCACCAGTAATTCCACGAATTGCGCCCTTATCTGACTTAAAGTCCCAATACTACAAAATCCTCTGAGCCCGGCGTTTGTTTCCACAGAAGTAATCATCCCACAAATACTCAAACTTTAACGGTCCTAATAAGATATTCACAAAGCAGCATGCATCACTTTAATCTAAAAAGTTTTTAAAAACCTGCATAAAACAGACATGCAGATGGTCAAAGTGAGGTCAAATAAACACTGCATTGTGTACTGATGCATTAAGTAAGATGCGATTAGACCTACCGGGAAGGGTAGTTAGAATGACCTCGTTGCTCCATTTTCCCTCCTCGGTCATATCGCCTTGATCCTCCAACCTGACTACGGCCGCAATCGTTACTTCTATATCGGCTGCAGGCGGCAGGTTGTTCACGATACAGTTGTTTCTGGAGGGTCCGACTACCATATCCTTTAAGCCAACTTCATCATAATATCCGTAATACGAAAGAAAAATCCTGTAGTGATCCAATTTGCGGTTTATATTGTGCGGTGGACGCCAACTGATCTGAATAGCAGTCGAATTGATAGCTTCGGCCGTAACAGATATCTGAGCATTGTGGGCTGAAATGTGGAGAACGAATGAGCTATCTTCAATGCATTCAATTTTAAGTGCGTCGCCGGAGTACCTTAAATGTGGGCATAAATATCTTCCTGTGGATGGAAATGACAACGCAGCTACGATGGTGAACAATGGATATTTAATAGTTTAGCCAACATTTGTGCGTCCTGCAGTGAAGAACAGACATAAAGTTGGGATTCTGTCAGACGGGGTACATATGCGAAAGGCCAAATCCCGCAAGCGGCTGCTAATTTGGCTTTTCCCTAAAGTCAGCATTTTAGCAACCATCTGCGTTCGTCTGGTCTGACAGTATCTGCTTTTATTTTTGGGCCGTCTGAGGGATTGTCTTACCCTGTTAATCCTATGTAGTGATTTCGCATTCATTGCAATTAATGAGAGCAACCTAAAGTCGATTTGGAGAAAGAAGAATGTAGGGTGAAATTCTCTCTAAGGAACTCTGTAATTACCGTTGTGTAAAATTTTGCAGAACCAAAACACCTCTTACGGCTCGACACGGAAACCAATAATTGACTCATGTTCAAATACCAACTACACTCCCACTCCACATAAAACGGTTTCGGCAGATGCAAAATCGTGCAAGCCTTTACCTTATTACTGCTAAGACATAGGACTAGAACCATGGAGACATCCCAATCAAATGAGCGTGAAGACGTGAAGGCATATGCAATAAACTGGCCATTTACAGTCACCTCATCATATGCCTCCATGGCAGGATTTCTATGTTTGAAATGCTCAGATCTACTACGAGCATTCAGTGCCGCCCAAAAGTACAACACATTTATAAAATCAGAGGTTATCTGTCTGATAAGGATATGTACGAAACGCGGACAATTGCTTGCTATTAGTAGTCAGGAACTGCGAATCTTGAAAAAGCTGTCCAAGTAAAGTGAATATTTACTCAAAGGAGAATGTCAATGTGCATCGCGGATTGGTAAACTTAGAGCCATCTGCTAAATACGACTTTTAAACTTAGTGGAAAGCAAATGTTAGGAAAGCCTCTGATGATTACTTTCTTGTGTCCATACCTTGGTTTTCAATTTCGTTAACGTGTTTCTCTTTTAAAGACCCTAAGCCCAGCTGTGATTTTTTGCGTGCTCTCATAACCTCCTCTGATTTATTCTGCCGAAACTTGTATTTGTGTTATCACGCATATTTTCAGAACGATCGATGATCGCCTGGAAGAGGAGTAAACTAAATAAAATTTTACTTTCGGAATTAATCGAATCTCCTGTTTTTTTAAGGACAAAAACTAGTAATTAATCCTGTTCAAATACGAACGGCACTTCCCCTTTATATAAAATGTTTCTTGAGGAACGGGATTTCGTGCGGACATCTTCCTATCATCCCAGAAAATTGAATTGCACTTATTCGGACATTAAAATTAACTGGACACCTGTGTCATTTGCCGATTGCAGAGCAACCTCTACGTTTTGTTTTATTTAATCGATTGTGCGCTTGCTCATGCATTATGATTGGTTTACACACTGGGCTAATGCATATGGACGCACTACATGAAAAGTGTTGAGTCTGTACAGGTGTTTAACATTACTGCTCAGATATTCAGTACTTTCGACATTGCCCATAAGCCGCTCTCCCGTTATAATAATGATAATAGAAAAATCTATTTTTGAAGAGGGCTAGGCGGTGCAGGAATAAAGACTGACATATTTTTCGGGATGTGGATACTGCAAATGTGCTTCGAAGCATAAAAGTTTGTTTCTAGAAGTTGGATTTCCCAAGTAACATGTTTGCCGCTAACTTCCCGCATCATCGGATTGTGACATCTAATGGGTTAGTTAACCTGTTGAAAATGTGACATTAACCTGGATCTTGATAAATAACCCCACGAGAGATTATGTTTTCTTGAGGAGGAATGTCAGTGTAGAACGTAGACTGTTCAGTTTCCATGTGTTTGGGAAATGCGTCTCTACACATTTGCTAAAGTCAAACATTAGGGAAGCTTTTAATATTTACGAAGCAGGTAGCAAGGCCGACAGTCACATGAAATGCAACACTGTCTATTGAATCAAAGGAAACACCTGATGCGGTTTTTTACGTTGATTTCCCGACATGCAGGCATGCTCATTCGGTAGAAAATTACGTCCTTTTTCAATTTTATGCTCAAAGGAAGGGTAGTATTCGGTTTTTAAAAACTTTCCAAATTCCCGAATGATTTTGAACCCGCTCTGCCGTCATACTTGCATTCAGAGTTTCCAAACTACAAGCCATGTATTTTCCGCGTACGAAAAACCACGCACTTCTCTATGGTATTAAGAGACGACTATATGGGATTCATAAAATTTGGCATTGGATTTGATCCATATTGTTAACTTTACAAGACAAATTGGTAAAAGCAGAGACGTGACGTTTTATGAACGGCCATTTCACGGTATTAAAAAGTCTCGCAATTAGAAACTTTTTTAAAACCGAATAATACACTTCCTTTGAGTATAAAATTGAAAAAGGACGTAATTTTCTACCGACTGAGCAAAAAAATTAGTGTTTTTATGCATGTTCTCCATGAACTATAATTGGACTTTTAGAGGCATCGAAAATCAAAGCGAAAAATGCATGCTACATATGTAGTCATTTTAACAGGGCGAGGCTTTTGTATGCAGCCGGAAGGAAGTTCTTTCAAAGGTCGGCATCCTGAGGTAACTGAATTATTATAGAATTATGCCTCAGACTGATTAGTTTTACAACCCTACTTGATTAATCTTTTCGAAACGAAAACGATTTTCGGAGTTTCAGTTGACATTTCATGAGTTAGCCCACCTACTGTAGATTTTAAAACGACAGTTTCGTTAAATTGGTGATTTATAACATAGCAGAGTACTTCGCATCAAGGAAAGGTGGATCCAAAATTAGCACGATGACATTGGGATTGTCATTTTTGATTGCGAAATTTAACATTTAAACGGCAGTTAAATTAAAATTGCTCCATTGGTATTTGCTATTCGGAAAAATGTTCCTTAAGTAGAATCACCGATCACTCACAGAAGACCAGCAAATGTACACATTTGATTTACCGATGAAGTGTAACATAGGAGATGCCACAGAGCATTCGATATGGCGATCGCTCCTCCATGGATTTACCGAAGATTCAACAAGCTTTAATTTCGTACTCACCCTTTACAGGATAGTACCGCGAAATATTTGCTGAAATGAAAGTACTTGCCGAAACTGATTTACACAGAAACCGCGTCCTATCTGCAAACTACGTTTCCCTAGACTTTTGAAGTGAGTGTATTTCCGCTGCCGTAAAACTCAAGTCTCTGTATCCCAGGCCATTCGCAAGTCTGGGGAAAGAGGCATTCTAACGTCAAAATTTCCAAGCTTTGTATTGATGGACGGCGATCTGTTCACAAAGTTCACTGGTTATTGTTAAAAGAAGTTTGCTGAGTATTCGGCGGGAGCATTTAACAGTACGGTTAACTTGGATGATATACTCATGTGTCAGATGTTTCATCAAATCACATTTGTGTGCATAGGTTGGCATGAGCGGTCGAAAAACGCATGCGCAGTATAAGTGAATCCTAGGAACCT
This sequence comes from Spirometra erinaceieuropaei, assembly GCA_902702965.1. Classification (NCBI taxonomy): domain Eukaryota; kingdom Metazoa; phylum Platyhelminthes; class Cestoda; order Diphyllobothriidea; family Diphyllobothriidae; genus Spirometra; species Spirometra erinaceieuropaei. Next base: position 178,922 of record CACRXP010000328.1, on the reverse strand, counting down.
GTTGAACTATTGGGATTTATGCTGACTGACAGGTCCTCTGAAAGTGCGTTCATCTTTTTAACAGTGTGTGCTCGAATAATCAACCATCAATAAATATGTTCCTTTTTGACAGCCTTCTGCGTTTGGGCATCAGGCTACTGTCATCCAAATTCAAGGTGTGCTTAGCATGTGTACCGTGAACGAAATATCGGAAACAAACAGAATATAATTTCGCTTTACCAAACGACAACTCATTAGAGAATAGTCAGACATGCTGGCATCCTAGAGTTATTCAAATGCGCAGTCTGGGCCTTGGTTTCGTCCTATCCAGCTGATAAGGTGCTTTAAAGTACTTTCAGGCGTTAGTCCACTGCGTAGGTCCTAATAAGAACCACTCAGAGACGAAGATGCAGTGAGTTTTTGAGTTACTCCAACCTATCACCGACTAACGCCAAACATGATAAAACACATAGGTTCCCACAGATGAATTAAATAAAAGGTGCGTTCTGTCAGTACAATGAAGTTCGCAATAGTTTTGAAGTGGACTTGTTTCCTCTATCACGGAACCTAAATTTCAAAACTGAAAAGAGGGTAGCTTTAAGTAAATATTACTTAACCGATACAGAGCATATTAGGCTTTTAAACATCAGATTTATTTACGATTTTTAGTAGTCGCGCGAGGGATGCACTCATGCTTGCACAAGCAAGTCGACATATTTGATTTTTTCGAACATTTGAGGACATTTATTTACTGTGTAAGACTTCTTGAAAAACCGCGGAATAAACGCGCTGTCACAATTGTACTTGAAGATATGCTAGCGACTAAGAAAATATTAGACGGTTATATATTACCCCCTGCTGGGACTTCGTGAAGTCCAGTGTATTTTTCAGTGCTCCGATTGCCATACACGGCGACAATTGCGGTTTCATAGGTTCTGTCGGGAATCAAACCCTCTAGAATACCCGTACGTTTCGAGGAAGTGACATTGACTGAGTAGTGCGAGGCTGCTGCATCTGATGAGTCCATCGCTTTAAGTTCAAACCGCTGCAGTCCATCTGTTGGAAAAATCCAGTTCGACCAATTAAACTGGAGACTATTTTCGGTGATAGGTACGACGTCCACCGAGGAAAGATCAAGCGGATCTGCAAAGTAAGATAAAAACATTTTGTTAACGTTCCGTCTGGACATGGGGAGGTAAGCGACTTAAGGAGAGATTTGGGGTGATTTGCCTACAAATGATGTATTAGTACTTTGATTTGAAGTTCCTCGTTATTTTAATTTCTCCTAATCATGGAAAGTAAGCTACTTAAAGCCGAGTACAAGTTTGGCAGTCGTTATTCCCTTGGTTAAAGGGCATTTAGGGTGCATTGATTTTTATTGCTCATTATGGTTCAGTTACCTGGGCTACAAGCCACTTAAGTTCGTGACTGAATGTCACAACTAAAAAATACGCATATTTTCTGGCCTGTCAGACAATAGCTTATTTAAGTATTTCGTAAAAAGGAAAAGAGTCCCCTCCAGAAAAATGGTGTTCTTAGCGTCGAGCTTTATGTAGACGGCATCGCATTCGGATAGATGGGCACTCACCGATCGAGCTACGGAACTCACTCGTTCTGTTGTGCCTTAGGACTCTCTCTCTCGAGCCCCATCAGTAGCCGCATAACGGCTGCACCACAGCTCGAGGTTTGGCATTGCTGGCTGAGGACGACGAATAATCCAGAAATGGCTATTCCAGTCTCCCTTGTCCTCGTCGGTATTGCTTTTCTACCTAAGCACAGTATTTTGTCTGTCTTAAGCTCTTTTTAAACAACCCTGATTTGTCTGAGATGCTTAATTATCAAATGTGTTTTAAGAAGACAATGGTCATTTTGAGATCAGTGTTACAATCCCCCAGAAACCTACCGTCCATCTTTACCGTATTTTTACACGTTTGGAAAAATTGGACATTATTGAAGGCACTGTTATGAACACTGTGGCGATATCGCAACATTTACTTGGAATTTGATTAACAAATCCTGTTCGGATCTACATTAGAGCGCGATCAGTCGTTTATCCTCATCATTCACAAGTGCAGACTGACTTCTCAATCAGACCACTGCATTGAACGGATTAATCATCAGCACAGCACACGTAAGATAATCTTTGCCTTTTTAAAGAGATATTTAAATTACCAGCAGACGTCTTTACGCGAATCGTTTCGCTCCATAGTCCTGCGAGTGGTTCGTCAGCTGATACAGTTGACTTCGTGTTAGACTGGATTTTGACATTGATAACGCGGTCAGCAGGCAACTGGTCAACTACATATGCAGTTAACTCAGGTGAGATGTATCGCAGAGCTTCAACCTTGGAGCCATCTCTCTCCTCATACTGAACGGCTAATTGGTACATATCCAAGTATCCGCCTGGTTGCATGGGTGGGTCCCACGTGAGTCTGATGGAATGGGAGGTGACATTTTCTGTTCGAATATTTCGGACTGCGCTGGGGGCTAAGAAGAAAATCAGTCATGATGCTACAAATACAGCGGAACTGTGTGTGCAAAAAGTAAAGTTTTGCCTAAAACAAGAAATTTGAATTGTTCTTAAAACGAATAGCGGTGGCAAACAGGCACCAAGGCTACTGGTCATATCGGTATCGACTAATTTTCACGGCAAGTTAATCATCCACAACTGAAAGTGTAACTAGGATAGCTGATAGGAGCTGGCTGAAATAAAGACTTCACCGGTCCTCAACTCGTGTGTTTATCCGCATGCACATATACAGAAAACTTTGCCTGTTGTGTGGAAAAACTTGACGGGAGCACAGTATGAAATTTAGTTAAGGGTTTGTTTACCATTCAATCGTTAGAAGTTAAAAGTAGGTACATTCTAATAAAAAAAGTCGTCCTACATTTCAAAGGATCGTTGAATTGGCCTTATTTAAGCTTAAATTAGCCTTTGAAGCAAAATCAAAAGCCATAGAAAATCAATTATAAATGCAATGAAATAAAGTTATTTTGCGATTGATTTCATGTCTGTCTGACCGCAGCTTGTCATAAGCTCGCTACAATGTCATCGTAAACATTGACACTCCACTTTAGTAAAGGACTGCTGTGTTTTCACAAGGTCCCCACTGGGATGAATAAACGCCCCATAAAATTAGCTGTTGTTTTATGCATGCAGTTATGCGAGATTTCACAGACTACTCAAGGATTACTTGTGTCATTCCACTGAATTATCCGGTCAGATGGGTCATCATATTATAAAGGAACCTTTGTATCTTGAAGAACAATCTCTTTCACGGATCCGTAACGTGCGCTACAGTAACATATATATATGTCCTAAAATGTGAGATTGTTCTAACTAACGCAAATATTTGGAATGCGCGTACACATAACTGTCAAAGTAAAAATTCTGGATGAAATCCGTGCCCGAAATCGCACAAAGCAAACGTTCAACTGTTATTTATTTATTTATTTATCATTTCGGCCTTTTGAAATTCTACTTACCTTAGGATTCACTCCAAAGACTAATTAGGGGGTTTTATAGGGTGACACCGTGTTATGTAAGAAGAAACGTTATCTGCAAATGTTGCACATTGAGGTAACCATTTTTGAATTTTGCATTCTTATCCCCTATTTTAAGCCTTAGATTACCGCAAATCAGACTCTCATGACATCCTTTACGGGCACAGGTCAAAATGTTTAAAAATACTACGAATTGTTTTGGCAGCCGGCCGAATGGTCTCAGGGACCAATTAAGTGTCGAAGTAGATTATGCTATTAACGGCGCAATAACTCGCAACCGGAATAGAACTGAAAATGAAGGTGAAACAGAGAATGAATAAAAATTCCAAATTTAATATTAGGCAGACCACGGCTGCATCAAAGGCATATATAAGAGTGGCTCATGCTGCAGTATGTGGTTAAAAGTAAACACCCAGTCTAGACCAGAATGCGCGTCGCGGAACCTGTGAATATTCATTGATTTTCGCAAAAACGAGTTCTTTCTCCCTGGCTACCGCGGCAATGGTCCTTCTATTTAGTCCCAAAAGACAACTTCGGCATTAATATGCCGTGTCGCAGTACTTGAAGTAGCGATGTGAGTCACGAAACAACAGCGAACTTTGCTTCGACGGTAACGAGGACGATCATGACATGCAGAGCAGATGTGCTATCTCATTTAATGTTAGCTGAAATTCCGAAATGTGTTTTCGATCCGAAAAGATCTCGTAGGTAAGGTTGTGATAGTAACTGTTGTGCAGCATAGCCACAAGATATTTCAGTCACATCAGAATGCTGACTTTCGATTGAGTTTATTTCTGGCCGTCTGCAGAAAGTACACTCTGTAAAAGTGACTACTTAAGTAGTATGAATTTGTCCCGTCGGTTTGCGATGTCCTCATAAATTCGCTTATACGTGCACGAAAATATTCTCTCGTGTAGTCATTTGGTAGAAAATCAGATTTCTTCAACTTTTACACTCAAAGAAATGATTTCTTTTAGCTTTAGAAGTTTCTAATTAGGATTTTTTAGGGCCGTGAAATGTCCATTCATACGGCATCGCATTAGAATGTGTATTAGTACTGCGTATAAAGTATAAAACCTGGCCGACATCCATCAGACAATTTCTGAGTGTCATATAATCTCCTCTAAATAACGTAGATAAATGTGTCTTATTTCTTTGACGGAATGCATGCGGCATGTATGTTGGAAGCTCCGAATGCAAGTGTAACAACAGGTTGGCTTCAAAACCATCCGGGAATTCAAAAAGTTATTAAAAACCGACGAGTACTCCATCTTTAAGCAGACAATTTCAAGAAGACATGACTTTCTACCAAATGAGTGCAAAAGAGAACATTTTCGTGCACGTTTTCTATAAAGCATAATTGAATTTGTGAGGGCACTAAAAATTAAAAGTGAAACGCATACTACTTAATCAGTCAGCGTTGCAGACTGTTCTTCCTACAGACGACAGAAAAAAATCATTGAATGAGCAACATTTCGATGCGACTGAAATATCTTGTGGTTATGCCGCGCAATGATTAATATCACAACCCTTCATGTAAAACCTTTGTGAATCGAAGACATTTCAGAATTTCGATTAACATTTCGTAGGATAGCACATCTACTCTACTCCGCGGGAGTAGTGGCAAGCTGTGTGTTAATTTGATTATTATAAGAACAATATAATCAGCATACGCCGTAGTCTATTTGGCCACGTCCAGTGGGCTGTAGTGTGAAGTCGAGGCAATGATGAGGAACGATGGGACGGGTCACTGTGTCTGACTTGTGCGAAAGCCCTTGGCTGCGGGGTTCACTATATAGTTGATTCTCCTCTCTTACCCAAACCGGTTCCGCCCACAAACTCACAGGCATCTTAGCAATGCGTCGGATAAACGCATTCGGTTTCGACCATCAGCCGAGAGGACTAGAGAGCCGAAATAATCGCCCTCCGTAAAACAACAAATTAAAACTCTATCTTGAGTTTAGTCATGTTATGATCATTAAACACCCGCAGCTACCGCTTTCCCGATAAATCACAAACAACAGAAGGACTATAACCTACACTGCGCAATCTAAATTTGAGTCATTGCTTTTTGCTTTGCAAAAATGCAACTTAAGGGTATATTCGAAGAAAAGAACGTACAATGAGCCTTAGTAGACTGCCTCCCGGTGTACATTTCAAGCCTCCGATCAGGGTACACGACAACGAGCAGCGTGTCGTATTTTCTGCCAGGAAGTAGACCTCCAAGAAAGCCCATGCGAGCAGTGTGCGCGAAGTCGTTTTTGAAGTTCATGTTTCTACCATCTATTGTTGTGGATGCTTTCAGTTCAATGTGCAGCATTTCATCAACCCCAGACAGGGGCGGCGACCATTCAAACTGAAGGGTGGTCTCATTGACGGTTACGACGTCCACTGTCCAATTGGAATGTGTAGCGTCTGGTAAAAGAGTCAGTTAGGCGTAAAAGATTAGAATGCATATAATATACTAATTTCGGTCACACAACTTGGTGAAACATTGCAGTAAAGTTAAAAGCACCTCGATTACCTGCAAATGTTCTCAAATGAAGCACGTCACTCCAGTTTCCCCTTAACTGATCTGCACCCGCCACGTGTGATTTTGTGCTGGCTTGGATTTTTGCATAGATATCGCAGTCAGCTGGAAGCCGCGGAATTACGTATGAAGTACTCTTGGCCGAGATAAGTCGAAACCGTGTCTGTGTGATCCCGCCTTCATTGTATGTCAAACTGATCAGATAGTCAGCCAGTTCTCCGCCGGGATGTATCGGCGGCGACCACGTCAGCCTGATGGAATGCGAGGTCGCAGTCCCTTCCTCGAAATATCTTACTTCGCTGGGTGCTAAACAGAAATTCTGGAATTTTAGGTCACAATTTATGAAAATGCTGCAAATAACGTCAAATTATTTAGGCGAAGTCGACAAGTGGAGCCTAAATCAAACTTCCAAAATGGCCCCAATGCCACGATAAGGGTACGATCTGAACATGAAGAAACATCAAAAGGTGTAGCGGACTGGTCTCAGCAAGTAATTGGGTTTAGATGAAGCTTCGGCTCTGGTAGGAATAAGTCGAATAAAAACTCGAAATTGGTTGTGGGATTTTTATGTGGAACCTAAGCTGATTGTTGCGGTTACTCCCTAGTAGTTTGGCCGAAATCAGTTGCATTCTATGCAACAGTTCGCATGCAGTTTGAAATTCTCATTATTAAAATGGTTCCTTACTTGATTGCAACACTGTGCGTGATCTGTTGCGAGAGGCCCCTTTAAAAAGCACACTATAGTTAGATTTCCGAATGTAACCGCTTGATGTATAGTGGAGCAGCAGCGCTATGGAAAAATAGTTGAGAAAAGATATATTGCGTCAGCACCTCTTTTTTAACTAACATTTGACAAGTTGTTTCTGCCTCGTGACGGATTTTGGCCTCGAAATGTACCCCATGGTGCGTTTTCTGACTCATAATTTTCTTCAAAGCAGTTTATTCTAAACTCGCCAACCTATAACCATTTTCCCAGTCTTCAGAATTAAAGGGTATCTCGGAACGGTGATCGAACTATTACAGTCGCCGTTTGAATTTAAGTCTCGTGAACATGAGCACATACGATAGGATGACGATACTTTCATTGCATCAGCGCAAATGCATGTTCGGCTTGTTAAAAACACCTTAAGCGATGGAAAAACTAAACCATAAACGTAATAGTTGTACTTACGAGAAACGTAGGGATGACTTGTAGGCAGTATGGAAACCGGTTTATTGCTGCGCCAATAATTATCGTTGGTGTATATAAGTTTGTAACGGGAGAAATATCCCGCCCACTGACACTTTGTACTTAAAAAGATTTACTAGACTGACATGTCTCCACGTGATCATTCCTCTTAATTAGATGCCCCGAGGACATAATCACTTTGCAGTAAGGATATAACGATTAAAGGTCATATATTCGCTATCAGAACGTTTTTGAGGAAGATAGGCCTTTATTACTGGACAGAGGGGCCGTAAATGTTTATAGAACCTTCTCGACGTGCCTTGTGTCACAGTTGTCAGTAGATGTACGACCACGAACGAATTTGAATCGCCGGTCTTATCGAACGCATGTTATGTAATGGGATTTGTCGAGTTTATGAGCCATCCGTGTTGCCCTACAGATGACTCGTCTAGCAGGCGCAAAATGACTTGGCTTGACAGTCTACAGGGATGCAGGGCAGATGCTGTACACTGCACGCTCTCTTAGCAAGTTCCAAACTTGAGATAGTACGTAATTATAAGAAGTAGCAATTATTACGTATTTATATGAAATAAATCAGAAATACGAAACTCGCCAAAATCCGCAAACGCATGCGATAGAGAGTAATTGAACCTCCGAGATCTTTAAATACGCTTTGAGTGTTTAAGTGGAACAATACATACCACTGCATCATCTATCGCTTATTTCATTCTACATGATTTAGAAAAATAACCAAAAGCGCTCCTTGGGATAGTACATATGCATTTGTGGTGGTACAAGTGCACTGATTATTGGCATATATGGCATTTAGATGGATTTATTTGACTGGTGTGCGTTCATTTGACCCTGCCTCTAAACTTGATGCCCGAGGACATAATAAGTGAACAGTACGGATAAAACAGCTAAAGGTCATGTGTTCACTTATAGAGTGATTTTTTAGGCAACTTGTACTTTCCCAGTCGAAAAACGTGCAAAACCGTCATCAGCACCATTTCGACCTGCCTAATATCAAAATAATCAGTAAATTTACGTTCACGAACGAATCCGAACTACCAATCTTGCCGAATTCATGTAGAGGCCTGTATCGATTGAAATATAATGGGCTTACCTGACAGACCTAAAATAACTTGGTTTGCCTATTTACAGTGATGCGAAATAATTATGAAGTGTGAACCCCGCAAAAGATAAAAAATCATGCCATTGAGAGCAGCTGAGCCTCCCGAAATTTCTAATACGCCTTGAGTGTTTACGTGAAGCAATAGAAACTACAACACTACCTAGTGCTTACTTCGTCCTACCAGATTTGGATAAATATCGTAAAGTGGCCTCTTGGAAACGAAAAGTCCAAATACGTCGCCCCGTAACAGCTGGAGTCAATGAACCATCGTTAGATAGTGTTGTCGAAGACGAATCATATATATATTTGCAAATAAATCTTAGAAGAAATACCGTGAGCGTGAGTTGTGTGCCTGCCAGTGTACATCTCAATGCTTCGATTAGCGTACACAGCAACGACAACGGTGTCGTACGTCCTACCGGGAAGTAACCCTCCAAGCAAGCCCTGCCGTGCAGTAGAGTTGACAGTCGCCATGTGGACCATTGCCTGCCCGCCTGCTGTTGGGTTTGATTTCAGTTCAATGAGCTGCAATTCCTCTGCTCCAGACTGTGGCGGAGACCACTCAAACCAAAGTGTTGATTCATTGGTAGGTACGACAGTGACTGTCCAATTCAACAATGCAGGGTCTGAAAATAAGTGTTATTTAAACCAATAGGATGAACATCTATAAAAGGTAGCTGTATCTGATGCATAACACGACACAGAGCATCAAAGTTAGCTGAAGATTCCCGGATTACCTGCAAACGTCTTCACACGAAGCACTTCACTCCTTCTTCCTGCAATGCTACTTTCACCTCGAATGTGCGAACTTGTTCTGGCCTGCATTCGCACTTCGATCTCGCAGTCATTCGGCAAATTCAGGACAGAGATATTAGTCTTCAGGGGTGAGATGTAAATTATCCTAGTGACTTTGGGGGCTTCCTTTACTCCATATTGAATATTCATCAGATAATTATCGAGTACTCCACCAGTTCGCAGGGGTGGATCCCATGCAACACTCAGGGAGGTAGAGGTTGCAGATGCAGCTCGGAGATTTCTCACTTCGCTAGGAGCTGTGGAAGGCATAATGCAGATTTGCACAGACTGTGTTTATGCAAAAGACAACAGCTTTCAAATCACCCAAGGAATATACTATTACGTGTGTTTTATGTTTGCAAAAGTAAATATCAATTACTGACCCATTCAACCTGACGCATGAGTTAGTCATTGTATAAACCCGACAATATAGTTGGATGCTTAGGTTTGGCGTCAAATGAACTCTAAAATGATGCTACTTTAGGATTTCCCAAGCAACTCTTACAATGGAACATTCCAAAAATAAATTTCAATACTATGTGGGACAGCAACACGTGTGGATTAAATATTCAGAAGTGAAATGGGAAAATGCAGTCAAGCAGTCGCTGGATCTCTCCCGATTATCACGCTTTCGATATAAATTGCACAGGCCATTACCAGATAACTGCAATTATGTAGCGTTCTGTGAAAAATGACCATAAGCCTACATGCTGCGTTAATTTAGCGTAGGCTGGCTATGGTGCACAGATTTAATGGTTTCCCGGTTCTATGGAAATTTTGGGTCAGATGATTACCTGTCGAAAATTTTTTAATAAAAGAATCCGGCATTTTCTAAGGGATTCAAACTAACTTGAAAGCAAGTCTTTGCTTTCACAAGTTCACGGAAGTGAGAATTGACGGTATATGCCTCCCTCTGAGTCAGGTACCAGACCCCTGTTTTGACTGTTTCCACTAAAAACCCACAAATTACTTCATACTTCTCTGATTGTCAGTTCAAACCGGATCAACTTAAACGGGCAGATGACCTGTTGGAAGTTCTCACTAAGGCGTCTGCAGTGGGCATTGTTGTTTGGGTGAAGGGCTTTGAGAACATGAGATGGGATCCTCGCGATATGCCTTTAAACTCCAGGACAGACTTTAAAAATCTAATTACCCGAATGTGCATTTGGATACATTTGCTGAGTTATAGAAAACAAATAGGTAAGATGATTAATTATTTATAGTTTATTTAACGAGCATACCCGTTTCTACCGCTGAAAGTGTACTTCAAGTACTCTTCACCGCATTATGTGACATGCGTTTATTTTCGGAAATTTCTTAAAAGCCTTTCACCCGCGAATCATGAACCTGACGTTGGTAGCAACGGAGAGGCTTTTTGGGAACGCCTTTGGCAAGGGGAAACACTGCACATAGTAATTGCGTATTTCCATATGGGGTTAAATGTTTTCACTTTCTTGGCCATATTTAATGTTTAGAAAATTGTAGTTAGTTTCTACTCTCTCTTTATAGCTAATAAATGCTTTTTTAAACGATTTGCTCAAGAAAAAGAAGTTCAATTTTAAGAAATGGGTATCAATCTATGCACATATTACAGCACAACGTGATTTTCTATTTATTTCTAGAATTCCAAAAATACAAGTTAGGAGTTTCCTAAAAAGTAAGTTCACGCACTCCTAAAAAATCAATGACCAGTCGCTTCGCGCCCACTGTTTATCCGCATACATGTATTGCTCGCGTTGTGTACTTCGAAGGGCAATTTCATGGACCTGACAGGAAAAATAATTCCACTGTTAGAAGGGCTCCTCGAATAAAATCTTCCGTTCATATTATTTACGCGAATGCCTTTTGAGTATGGAACCGGAGAAAAACAAACCCTTCTAGAAGGCAAGGGAACTAAACAGAATTTCGTTGACGCTTCTTAGGAAAGATTATGCAAACGGTAGAAGAATGTGCAAGATTTACAAGTACAACGCTTATGCATACGGATTTCCACTGAGTCAATTTTTACAAGTTTCCTTCAAGATATTATAAAACAAACGCCTCACCCTGTCGCACATAGATGTGTTCTTGCGTGCCTATCAAGTTAATCGACATTTCGAAATTAACTGCGCAATATCTTTTTATCTAACTATTTCTGTCAATATTTTTTGTTGCCGTGCGCGTCAAGCGCTTGCAAATCAGTAAACTCATCTATTTAGGTTAGGATACCCTTCTAACCCTAACTGAGTGGCATTGTGTGTGGTGAGGGCCTCGGATAAAAAATGAGGCAAAAACCTCAGCTCTTATCAGAGGGGTATGGACGCATAGATAATTTGCCGTCCGTGTGCTACTGCGACATCCTCTACCAGAAACACCAGCTTTAGTCTGGCAACCTAGGATAACAACAACTCCAGTTATAGGCAATGTAAATCACAGTTATGAAAGTAATATCACCTTTGAGTTATATAATTTAACAAATGTAGTTTCCAGTGTATTGCAGGAAGTGACTCAATATAATAAGTGCTTTTGGGCGAGATAACTCGTCAAGCAAGATATCGTATGCAATTCAAAAGAAAAAAAGAATAACCATGCGCTCGCGTTGACCGAGTACCCATATGTACGAAAGAGCGCCGATCAGCGTACATGGCAGCAAAATTCGTGTCGTAAGTTCTGCCAGGCATAAATCTCTAAATAATCCCACGCATACTAATTCTGTATGTTCTCCCCCTAATTATGCCACTGTTCCTCATCCCATGTATTTCTATTTTATATTTCTTGCCGCATTAACTGACGACAAAATGCTTCTCATTGTCAACCCATTAGACAGTATTCGAACATGTCCTGTCAATACTTCTTTGTTGCCGTGCGTGTCAAGCGCTTGCAAATCAGGAAACTCATCTGTTTAGGTTAGGATACCCTTCTAACCCTAACTGAGCGGTCATTGGATAAAAAATTAGGCAAAATCCTCTGCTTTTCTCAGAAGAGTATGGACGCATAAGTTATTTGTCGCCCGTCTGCTACTGCAGCACCCTCGACCAGAAACACCAGCTTTAGTCTGGCAACCTAGGATAACAACAACTCCAGTTATAGGCAATGTAAATCACAGTTATGAAAGTAATATCACCTTTGAGTTATATAATTTAACAACTGTAGTTTCCAGTGTATTGCAGGAAGTGACTCAATATAATAAGTGCTCTTGGGCGAGATACCTCTCCGAGCAAGATATCGTATGCAATTAAAAAGAAAAAAAGAATTACCATGCGCTCGCGTTGACCGAGTGCCCGTATATACGAAAGAGCGCCTATCAGCGTACACAGCAGCAAAATTCGTTTCGTAAGTTCTGCCGGGAAGCAAATCTCCAAGGAAACCCACGCGTGCAGTGGGACTGATGTTCTTTGCGTATTGTATATCCCATTTATCCATTGTTGTGTATGCATTCAGTTCAAAGTGCTGAATCTCAGCACTCGGAAAGGCGAGTTTCACCCAATTAAACCGCAGAGTATTGTCATTGACAAGTGTGACGTCCACTGACCACCGGAATGGATGATCTGAAAGTTTAGATTGAGAAGCACCTTTAAGTTCCATTTTGACCCACATAATGCTGAGCTGTAAAGCATTTGAAGATGAGTTTTTAAAAGTTTCGAAGTTGAGTCATGGAATAGAAGAAGGAGAGTTTTTGCGCGATTAGGACCTTTTCAATAGCATTTGACTAGTGGACTTGTGACATATTCTTTACGCTCCTGCTTTCTGTTTGAACAGGAGACTTTGCCAAGGCCAGAACACACCGAAAAGCGAAGATGTGCGAACTGGCGCCAGATAACAACGAAAACACCAATCTACTGAGTCCGTGGACATTCAACCGACAACTGCTTTCTTAGTACCATCAAAATACTTCTTAATTCTGCTTAAAATGCGAATTCTGTGTCTTTACTCCCCGGTCACCTTATTGTTCCCCCACACAGACATTTCCATTTTATACTTCTTGCCGCACTTTCTGGGGGAAAAGGTGCCCCTTTGCCAATGATTAAGGCAATATTCAAATATACAAATTTGACGTGCTAATGGCCATTTACCAAGGCATAAGTTTCACGCAGCAAAATAAACTTCGTCCATGTCATGTTGCGTAGATTTTCGAGACAAAAGAGGAGGAGTGTGTTTTCAGAGGATAGAACTTTTTAAGGTATTAATGTCTGCAGACTTTCCTACAGCCATACAATATGATAATGCCACAATGACTGAAATACAATTTTTTGGATAGCACAAAAATGGCCTGCAGTATAGCATGCAAGGTTCATGCTGACTCGTCAACAAATTAATGGAAATGCGTGCTCAATTAGTATACATGAGTAGAATCAAACGCGCCTACTCTCTTTACAGTTTATATCTTATACGATGTAGAACACGTAAACAGTGAGTTAACTAAAAGCGATTGAATTAAAATTTATCCAAAATATTGCTTTGTTCCTAAAAAATGTTTCATTAAAAATTTGGAGTTTCAAACAACACCGTGAGACGGCTCCTAGTATATAATGCATTTTTGATCGTGATCCACAAGCTCTACTGAAGTTCCTGTGTTCAGGAATAAAAACAACATTCGAGCCCTTTCCAACCGAGTAAGTGCACGCGTTGCTTCTATCAAACCAAGAATCAGTAAAGGTTTGCCATTTCTCAGACCACTGAAACTGCAACTCCATAGTGAAAAACAGTGGAAGCTCATGTATCATACAGTTTACGTATGCTGAATACCATGTAGGATGGAGATGGCTGTCATTCTGTTGAAAGGTCAAAAATCTACGGTGATGAATGTTCCGTTAACTGCTAAATTCGAACGACAACACTACATTAAACCACAA
>CACRXP010000328.1:34483-164472 GCA_902702965.1 Spirometra erinaceieuropaei | reverse complement strand
CGGTCAGACACTAGTTGACAGTTTTCCAAACATACTAACATGAAGAGGGACCTCACTAAATTAAACGGTTTATAGGGTCAAGACTAAGGTACTATACTAAGTCGGTTATTTGGCCTGCAGACAGGCTTTCTCGGCGAAAAAACAACAAAACATTTTCTTTCTCCTATCGTCTTTTGTATATATGCATCTAAACCAAGAAAAATAAAGACAACGTTTAAATTACTCTTCATATATCTAGCCTAATTTGCCCCGGTACATGTGAACAATTTTGACGAATTCAAGGACTGAAAACTAGCACTTTCGGAGACGTGTCCAGTGCAAGTTGACTTAGGTACTTACCGCCACTTGGACTTTCATAGCGTTGTGAATAAGATTGTTTGTTCGACCACTCATCACTCTCATCGGCTCCGTGGATGCAAATTGCGAATTGCGTCAACAGACAGAGTATCGAGGGGAGAAAACGCCGTGAATTCATTGCCAAAGAATTTCTATTTTAAAAAACACAGACCTACATATAGTCAATCTCAACAGGTGTCTGCTCTTTGCGTGGGGGCTTGCGTTGGCTGGGACCAATCCTTCAGAGACGCGTTGCAGAGAGGACACACGCAGTCGTCTGTAGAAAGGTCATTGCACTTTCTGTATGCCCTATGATCACAGGTCATGCATCGCTCGCAACCACCAACAAACTCAAGATGCCAGATCTGAAATTTCCCGTTTAAAAGACTTGACTAACAATTGTCAGTGCTTATTCTCGACACACATATGTTTATAGTAGTTGGATGTTTTACTGAGGTTTCTGGTAAAATAGAAGGACGACCTGCTGGGTCGACTGAACGGCTCCTCAAACGTTGTATATTGCCGACTGTAAACTTTTACAGGAGTCTTTAATTAGTCCTACAACGTGCCCTTTAAAGCGTAACCAGCACAAGTCCTATCGCCTGCGAGTAGCCGACATCGCCTTACGCGTGAGTAGTTAAGCGGTGTTTGGTGCACATTATTGTGTGACCTAGAAATTACATAGAGAACAATTTGTTAAAATATGTAGACATTCAAATCCATATTAATGGACGGAAATGTATTTGTTCTCTTTGGTCTTAAATGTAGAACACGGAAGCAGTATGTTTACCACAAACGCGTACGATTAACTTTAAAATATGATGTGTCTTCGAAAGTGTTTTTGCAAGGTTAAGAGTTTCGAAAAACGCTGTACTACATCTTTTTGAGTATGAGGCGTAAATGCTTGTGACCCACAATTTTAATGAGACTAAGATACGCAAAAATTATAAAAAAATGTCAGTCCTAGTCGACAGAGTAAATTCTTTTGTCTGTCTGCCAAACGAGTGGAGGTGGCAATACGTGCGATTGGTTTTCTCCGTTGACAACCCACAAAGTGTACGGTCCAAATGCTATACCGTCTACAAAAGAAATTGCAAAAGCGTTTTCACTAGAATTTCAGATGACCGAGGCTCTGTCATTCCGCCAATAGGAGATTTGCGATGCGTTGGTGAGCGAGACAATCATCTCAGAATGACGAATGCATCCCATGGTCTGATACTACTGTCAGGGCGACTAGCTCCTCCAGCTTTAGGCTTTGCAGACTTTTACAGTTGCCTTTACTTTCTGGTCAATCGCTTCTTTTAACGCGTGACCAGCACAGGTCCAGTCGCCTGTGAGCAATTGGCGTCGCCCCAGAGGTGAGTAGTTTTGTGGTGTTTGGCGCACAAAATGGGTCATCAGGGCAGTCACGTCTGTTTGCTTCGGTTCACAGAATGTATTGTTTATGCACTTTTGACGTTTGTACACCCACAAAAATGCATGCCCTGCCAAACGTATATATCTTTTTCTCAGGACCAGGATGTTAGTCAGCAATATATATATTTCCCTTTGACGATTGGTCAACGGTATAGAGAAGAACCCTACTTAACTGTCAGTAGACTGCGAATCGTGCCATACGTGATTCATGGTAAAGCGAGTTTTGTGGGTGGGACAGTGGACAAAATGATAGAAAGCACAGAAATTGCCTGGATTGATGTCAAAAGTTTTATTCTCCGCTATTGTAGGACAACGGAAATGAGAGTAGTAATGAAACAAGAAACAAAAAGTAAATTTCACAAAATAACGGATTTTGAGTTAAGGTGTGAGGTCGTGGGGAGTAATCGTTGTTGGCAGTGTAATTTCAGCAACAGCCGGCAAATGTATGCCAAGATAAAACCCCATACGACACGATCCACAGTCTACTGACAGCTAATTGGGGTCCTTCTCTATACCGTTGCCGACGATTGTACCCTCCGTGAAAGGATAGATACAAGAAACGTGTCAGCTTTGGACTATAAACATTAGGGCAAACAGTCACCACGGTTTTAATAATCAGGGCTTTAATCGAGAGCAATTCCAAACTTGATTTAGACGTTATGCTAATGTATTTTGTATGCGTGCCTCTAATAGGTGCGATTGTCCGCCCGAGCACTCGAATTTCCCCAAATTCACATTCTACTTGACATACTCCAATCGTTTTAGGTAATTATTTTAGCTGTCAATGGTTCATCGCTTTTAAACGCTTGGTGGTATTTGCTTCTTATTGCCGTCATGCCATAGCCTTTATGGTGGCATGATAAACAGATTCTTTCCTACATACTGATTTTAACGAATTTCGATGAATATGTGACTGAGACAATATTTGTACCAGGTCTATTCGTATCGTATTCAACCGAACATACCTACAATTATCCCCTAATGAAGGTTATGGACCGGCACCTGTATACAGAAATCGACGTAAAAATTAGACTGGGGCGAGTTTTGACGACAGTAAACTAGGAAAAATAACGATGCTTAAGTGAGATAGCTAGTATTTGCCATTTTTGAACCCGTAGTTCGTTTGTTTGGGAATTCTCAAGCCGATGAATAATAGTTGCTACTTGCAGAACTTCAGGCGTTTAACTATCAAGCACGCATTGCAGTCAGTTTATTTTGGCTGTGTGAGAAACGAACAGACAGACGAAATGGCACTCTGCATAATCGACAAGTTGACTAGGGCAACCACAAAACTTTTGTCCACATTGTCCTCCTTGACATGACCTATCTGTGCCTAAAGCCCATTTTCCGCCCCGTTTTCGCTCGTTGAAGCATTCGTGTAGCTCCTCTAGAGCCAACACACCTTCGTTTTTCGCACACACGCCAAGCTATGGATCATGCGGTAACATTCCCCTAGCGGCCGGAATACGCGCGCATGCAGTCTCCGCGATAACCGATCACAGGCGCCCACAAACTCGGCTACCACCCAATCAACTGATTCTCGCTTGAGGCTTTTCACTCACGTCTAAATTACTCTAGCAGGTAGACGTACGTGTAGGCCAAGAGTCTGTCACGCGTCGCGGACTCCGACCTTCACCAGACTTCTGTACAGAATACACTACCCTTTCTCCCCTACAAGGGGATCGGGCAGTGATTACTGTGGGTCTTTGGGCACACACACACACACTATTCTCGGTCCTGAACATGCACAACATGGAGATGGCGGATGCTTTACTCATGACAGTGGGCGCTCACCGATCAGGTTACGGAACATGCTCGTTTCGTTGTGCCTCGGGGCTCATACTAGAACCCCCGCAGGCAGTCGCACGGCGACTAGTAGTAGATCTAGATGCGATGGAGCCGACAAAGACAAGGGAGACCGGAATGGCCAATTCTGGCTTATTAGCCGTCATCAGCCAGTCATACCCGACCCCGTGTGTGGATCACTTGAGATTCGAACCCGGGATCTTTGGTCATGGAGTTTGACACTCTACCATTGAGCCAAGGGTCCGTTGTCCTGTCGGTTGTGATCGGGAATATCAATTATGACAGTGGGCGCTCATTGCTAAATAGGCATCCACAGCTGAGCTGTTCGGTCATAATGATGTCTGTTACACACCAGCCAGAATAATGGGCTCAACAGTGTTTATTCGTGATCTCAGGAGATGCACAACGCAAAACTGACTCGTCGATGAGGAAACCGCTGTTTCGTATGGTTAAGTTGGCCTCCAAGTAGTTTAGTTTACTCGTCGAACTCCACAGTATATTGATGTTGACAAAGTCGGAAAGAATGCAAAAATGCCACAATGCGGGTGAAGATTTCTGAGCACGTTTTGGTACATATAAGGGTGATCAATTGTCAAACGATTGGAGGTGACAATCCCTACAAAAGCTCCTCAAATCCCTTGAAGACCCATATGGGTGCTTTTAGCGTTTATATACTGTCTATTAACGCAATATGATGCTGTTAGTAGTGAATATGTCAAGCGCACACAGTTTTGAATGTCAGTGCATTTTACGGGCGGAACCTTTTGATTTAACTGAGGAAGGCCCCACTTTTTCCCACATAGTCAATGAAATGGCTTAATCGGATCCATATTGAGTCTTTATTTTGAAAGGTTACAGCGAACTGTCTGAGCATAGTTTTGGAATTGGAACAACTACATACCCACGTGACCCTCAATTGTGACTAACAACGCCGCATCCATTCCTAAATAAATTTGCCACTGTTGGAAACCGGGAGGAGGCATAATCAGCGATTTTAGATTGTTACTTTGACATGCCACCGATTCCCGGTTTTCCTGGTATGCGAGTACGCAGACGCTTGCGTCATTTGTAAATGCCTCAAACGACGAAGTAGCCAGCAATTCGTTTTACATCCATTGTTTTCAGTTGGTGCTTGTCCCTAGCGAAACCGGCGGACTCGAGACGGTGGACTGGGGTTAGGGGGGACCAGTGGGTCGGTGGCAAGAACCATGTGGTGCGGCATTGAATTTAGGGCAGATGAGGCAAGGAAGTGCGGATTTCATGCACGTCTGTACTTAAGATGACCCACTGGGCGTCAGAGTTGAAAAAACACGGGGAGGGAGACGCTGAAGGTTTGCGCTCCAGCGTAGAGGGATCCGTAATGGAAGGTGGCGATGGGAGGGTTTGTTAATCTAAATAATGTACATTGCGTCTCTATGAATTTGACATAATTTCACCACCAAACAACGCGAACGAATTTCGTTCACATTGTCTCAAATTTTAGCATTATGTCCATAATTCAGTAATTCTTTTTAAAAAAAACTAATCTTCCGCATGTTTCGCCTTATAGGCTTACATATGCCTTCTACTGCAACAAAAAGGCGTTTTTTATATGGACGTGTTTTCAAACTTAGATAAAGGTGAATGCATTGCTTCAAAATTTCATAAACAAGCTTCAACAGGGAAGCAGATTTGGACGCGGCATAAGATGTTTCAAGAGGATGGCTGTTTGTGTCGGAAAAAAGAATCTGGACGGCCGGCAGTTTCAGAAGAGTTAATCAGCCAAGTTCGCGTAGGGCTTACGCATGGTCCAAGGAAGAACAAGCCAGGAAATCCGGATTCCTAAGTCAACTGTTTGGTGCGTCATAAAACGCTTGCGACTATCACCCTACAAGCTCCAGCTTGTGCAGTTTTAAAAGCCTTGTGACAAGGAACAGCGTACAATGGTCTGCGAAGATTTTCAAAAGAAACTCCAACACATCGACTCTGAAAGCTGTATTGTTTCAGTGTTGAGTCCACGTGTTATAAGAATGGTAAAGTTAACAATCGAGATGTTCACATTTTTGGGCGAAAAAATCCACGTGATACAATTGAGCGTGAAAAAAACTAGTTAAAAGTGAATGTGCTATGGCCCATTTTTATTCGAGGGAAAGTCGACTGGCGTCAGCTATTCAGAGATGCTCTAGAACTGCTACTTGACGACGATGAGGCAAATGAATATGCCCAATTCATTTTCCAACAAGCTGGGGACTCCATCACATTGGAAACTCACAGTGCAAGCATATCTCAACGGACGTGTTGTTCAGGGAAACAGTCTGCTACTGAAATAGCATCACACTCCCTCGACTTGACACCGTGTGATTTCTTTTTGTGGGGTTATGTGAAAGAAGAAGTCCACGTTCCGCCACTTCCTACATGTGAAGGACTCAGAACGTGAGTCTCTGAGACTCCGAAGGCTGTTACATTAAACATGCTGCAGCGAGTGTTGCAGAAACTCGACTACCGACTTGACGTGTGTCGGGTCACAAGCAGAGGCATTCTAAACATTTGTAATAACTTCGGAACACTTTGAAATTAAAACCTCAAATAATTTAAATTAGAAATTCGTCGAATAAAACCCGTTATAAACGCAATTACGCCTAAAAGTTTCATTTCTTTTCGCCAAATAAGCACTCCCATATGGACATCTCAAATAGTGCAAAATTTTTAGGGAATATTTGTACAGCTGATGGCTACACTGATCAATTATAGTGGAAGAAGTCCTGCAACCAGTGTGCCTTAATCGTGTTTTCAGTGGAAATCTGAGCTTCTCTAATCGAAGTTAAAACTAGATACTATATCCGTTCATTCTTTTTTGTGAATAGCCACGTGGGTAACACCTGTATATATGTGCCAGTTTTTCAACCAACAAGCATTGATTCAACTGAGACACGTTTAATGCATATCCCCTTTTCAATTTTTAGCGCGACTCTCAGCTAATGTAAACCAGATGAGGTAAGATGTCGGTAAAAATGTCATTTTCCAAAAAACAGTTTTCATTCGATTGGTAAATTTGTGCAATGCTTTGTTTTACCACACCCGCAACCTTCGAGCCTACGTAGCATTAGCATTGGCGACCGCCAACCTACCCGAATCAAACAAGCACTCCTGTTTTGGGTAAATGGCAAGAGGTTTTTGTGCGATTTATCCCACTTGGTAATTTGATTTTCACTAACGACGATATTCACCGTGTGTTCCGCAGTATGGTGGACGCAGGGCGGGGACTCACGCCTGACATTTGCAGCTTCTACTACAGTAGGTGGGCTAACTCATGAAATATCATCCGAAATTCCGAAATGCGTTTTCGTTTTGAAAAGATTAATTAAGTAAGGTTGTAAAACTAGCCAGCCTGCAACATAATTCTGTAATTTTTCAGTTACCTCAGAATGCCGACTTTCGAATGAACTTCCTTCCGGCTGCATACAAAAACTCCACTCTGAAAAAATGACTACTTAAGTATCATGAATTTTTCCCATTGATTTTCGATGCCCCCAAAAGTCCCATTATATTTCATGGAGAATATGCATAAAGCTATTCATTCTTTTACTAACTCACTAGAAAATTACGACTTCTTCCAATGTTATACTCGAGGGAAGGGTATAATTCGGTTTTAAGAAGTTTCAATTCCCGAAGAATTTTCCGACCTGCCATTACACCTGCATCCGGCGTTTCTAAACTGCAAGCCGTATAGTTTCCGCGTTCGGGAAACTATACATTTATTGACGGTATTAAGAGGAGACCATATGGTGTTCATAAAACTTAGCAGTGGATTTGGACCATATTTTAAACTTTACAAGCAACATTAGTACATGCCTACAAATTACGTTTTATGAACGGCCTTTTTACGGTATTAAAAATCTCATAATCAGAAACTTTTTAAAACCGAATAATACCCTTCCTTTGATTATGAAATTAAAAGAAGACGTCATTTTCTACCGAATGAGCAAAAGAATGTATACCTTTATGCATGCTTTCCATGGAATATAATCGAATTTCTAAGGACATCGAAGATCACTGAGAAAAATGCATGCTAATTAAGTACTTATTATTACAGAGTATAGTTTTCGCATGCAGCCGGAAAGAATTTTGTTCGAAGCCGGCATCCTGAGGTAACTAAATTATTATAGAATTATACTGCAGACTGATTAATTTTATAACCCTACTTAATTAGTCTTTCCGAAACGAAAAGATATTACAGAATTTCGGTTGACATTTCTTTGGTTAGCCCACCTACTGTGCATACAGCCTCATCGAAAAGGTTAATTAAATAGGGCTGTAAAACTAATCAGCGTGAAGCACAATTCTATAATAATTCAGTTACCTCTGGAAGTCTGCTTTCGAACGAACTTCTTTTTGGCTGCATGCAAAAAGTATACACTGTAAGAAGTGACCTCTTATATGGCATGCATTTCTCTCATTGTTTTTCGATGCCTTTAAAGATTCAATTATATTTCATGGAAATCACGCATACATCTACTCATCCTCCAGCTCATTTGGTAAAAAATTACGTCTTCTTCCAATTTTATACTCGAAAGAAGGGTATAATTTGGCTTTAAAAGAGTTTCTAATCGTGAGATTTTTTAATACCGCGAAATGGCCGTTCATAAAACGCCATGTCTCTGCATTTTCCAATGTGACTCGTAAGGTTAACAATATGGGTCAAATCCACTTCCAGATTTTATGAACCCCATATCGTCTCCTCTCAATATCCTAAAGAAATGTACGTTTTTCCGTACGCGGAAAACATACGGCTTGTAGCTTGGAAATCCTAAATGCAAGGTTAAGAGCAAGTCGGATTCAAAATTACTCGGGAATGAGAAAAGATTTTGAAAACCGGATTATACATTTCTTTCGAGTATAAAATTGGAAGAAGATGTAACTTTCTACCAAATGGGCTGGAGGATGAATAGCTTTTGTGTGTGGTTTCCATGAAATATAATTGAAATTTTAAAGGCATCGAAATTTAATGAGAGAAATGCATGCCACTTAGGTAGTCACTTCTTACAGAGTATAGTTTCTTCATGCAGCCAAAAAGCAGTTCGTTCGAAAGCTGACTACCTGAGGTAACTGAATTATTATAAAATTATGCTGCTCGCTGATTAGTTTTACTACCCTACTTAATTAATCTTTTCGACTTGAAAACGCATGGGACAAGTGAATCTAAGCCTGGATCGAGAAATAGACTGATATGGCTTCTTCATGTGATTTAAATGATGGCCTTTCAACGGAACACCGGTATCTGCGAGAGCAAGACACATATGAAGAGTTCTAATGCCGACCAACTGTCTGTGTTTGTCATCGGCGCAACCGTTACTACAAAGCCCTCAAACAGCGCACATAATGCTTTCCATCTAATATGTCATATATTTCAGAAACTGGTGTGCGAATGAATATGAATGCTTGCCTTTTTAAGCGAATCTCCCTGAGCAGTCAACCTACTGCCATAACTGTAGTGAATTCTATACTTTGTAATTGCTTGGGCAGGTAACTTAGCTCAAATGCAAAAACGCATGTTCCACGACCCGAGCATCGTACTTCAGGTGCAGTTCGTAGCCTTACCCATGACACGTAATTTTAGAACTCAATTTTACAAATCGGTGTGATCTCATGCTTTAAAAACAACAATAACTCTTACAGGCAATCCTTTGTTTGAATGTTCCGATATTTTCCGGCCCTTTGCGAATGCTCAATAAATTACCTCGAAAAGGTTTTCCACCAGGTAACCTTGTTAGCCTTTTAATATATGATAATATCTTTTTGACATAGTTTAGTCTCATTGACTTACAATTTTAAAACCAAACGGGCAGACGTCATTGTTTGTACTGCCATCCTGCGTACAGTACCTGTGCTGGACCAAAACGGTCCACAAGTAAGCAAGACGACGATTTTATTCGTCGTACATTAAAAAAGTTTCATTACATGTCCATTGAGACCATTCGGCGGGAACATCTGCCGATGTTTTCTATGAACATCATTAGAAAAAGGATGAAGGAATTTGAACTGCAGCGGCGGAAGGCCATGATTAAGCCATATTTAAGTAGAAAACTAATTAGAGAACGGCTTTTATTTGCTAAGAATTATATTGAATACAGATCTTCATTTTGGAAGAGCATTTTCTTCTGCGATGAGGTTTTATTTTTAGACAAGCCTACGAAGTCGCTCCAAACCGTCATATGTGGAAAGAACTTCCCAAGAGAACACACTACACCGACGGCAACATTCAAGAACTGTCGGCGGATGATGGTTTGGATGGCGATTAAACTCGGTGAGCGGCCTGTCTGGCGGTCAACATCCGACACCATCAACAGCAAGGTGTTCATTGCAATTGTCAAGGATGTTTTCGGCTACAACGGCATAAGTCGGCGCCGAATGGGTACTGTAATTTTGCAGGACAATGCATCTGTCCACCGCTCTAAAGAGGTACGAATTTGATGCCGCTTGCAAACATAATCTAAAATTTTAGACAACAACCACGATCTCCGCAATTGGCCTCCAATCCATTTTCATCCCGGCCAACAGTCCCGATCTGAATCCAATCGAAAATCTTTTTGGAATTGTCAAAAGAAATTGGCACAAAGCTAAGAAGACTCTTTCAATGCAGGAAAAATTGGATTTCATACTCAATAATTACATTTTACAATCCACCATAGATAACCTTGTCATGTCTATGTCGGACAGACTTTCTGCTGTTATTAATTCGAATGGACAATCTACAAAGTACTAATTTTTTGTATCTGTTTCTGTCCTTAATTATTTTTGACCTTTAATGCGCCCTCCTCCTTTATACGTCCTCATACATAGCCTTTATTAACTTGGTTGTAATATAGGCGTTTCTCGAAAATGTGACTTTTGTCTAAAATTATTTATTTTTATCTCAGTAAATAATATTTTCTTAACCAAACTTTGCTTTATTTCTTTAACACATCGTTTATTTTCCGCTATCAGACTTTGGGAGCCGTAGTGTTTACCGATTTTGCGTTAAAGGCGTTAACCTGTGTTAATTCGTGACATTTCATGAGTTAGCACAGGTACTGTATATATGTGGCCGCAGATGTCAGCCTTGTAGTAAGCAAGTATAAAGAAACAGCTCCAAAGTTAAGAGAAAAGTGAGTTTTCGTTCGCAGAAAAACATCATCACCGTTTTTAGGAAGTGAAAAATCCGATCACTTCTTTCAGTTTTTATAAGAGAAAATTGTTAAATTGATCCAGACGACTTTCGTTATGGATGTTCATTTCTCTCCGCATTGAGGTTTCCTGTTTGGGTGAGTCTGCAAATATGACGAAAACGACCATCTGCATTGAGACAAAGGCGCAAGCACTCAATCTCTCGTTTTCGAACGGTGAACTGTCTCATTTTGGAGAATTTGATAAACACATGGTCTAGAGCATAC
Organism: Spirometra erinaceieuropaei; assembly: GCA_902702965.1. Taxonomy (NCBI): domain Eukaryota; kingdom Metazoa; phylum Platyhelminthes; class Cestoda; order Diphyllobothriidea; family Diphyllobothriidae; genus Spirometra; species Spirometra erinaceieuropaei. Next base: position 153,505 of record CACRXP010000328.1, on the reverse strand, counting down.
CTTTATGGACAATCCACAGAAAACACTGAAAAGCTCGAAAAATGCCCCAATGTTTCAAGGACGAGCTGAGACCCAACGCACTCCAGGGCGAAAAATGTAATGCACTTTGATGGTATGTCCACGATTGCATCTGCCAAGTCTATTAAAATTTATTGGGCACTGACCGACCTATCAACATATGTCCTCATGATAAGTTTTATTCCTGTGATTTCCTTATGGACATCATCAAGCGAATCCCTGCTTGACTTAGTTAACCGGATCTTGAAAAATGTAAAAACGGAAAAATTGCAGCAAATCCTGATGAAATCTTTTTGTAATCTAAATTAAAACTGTTGGCTCTTGGATAATCGCTGTGCTTGACATTACGCTAATTCCTACAGGATACTCGAGTGCAAATTTCACCATAAGACTATTTTCAAACGTTATTTTACGTGTGTATTTTATTTACACGGGGGTTTTCGTGTACAGGCTTTTCACGCTTTCGAAACGTCAGCGTGTTCAGTTATAATGATTTTTGATATTTCTGAAACTCACGCTTTTCTAAAAAAATTGTTATTTCCAAACAGTATAATATTAGCTTAAACGTGTCTTTCGTGTTTTTTAATTAATTCGAAGTCTTTGACTACAAATGTGGAGTTTTGACCCATTTGCTTGTGCCGGTTTGCGACTAATTAGCAGTGTTTTGCGAATTTCGACACATTTCATGAGTCATCAAATTCGCTCAATTTAGAGCAAAGAAGAAGGCAGGACTGTTAAAACAGGAGTTTTATCAACCTGACCGTTCAGATTTTCAATCGAGTTCATCACTAGAAACAAAAGTAGGTAAGGGCGGGGATCGCAGAGGGGTTGTATAATTTATAGGAAATAGTTGTTGGGTCACTGCATACCCATCAAAAACTGGCCGCATCCGAATGCATCGCAGACAATTGCACTAGCACCAGAACCCGTGGTCATCCGAGCGCTTTCTGCGTGGATAACTAATTTGCCCAGGCGCAGAATAGGGCGTGGGGAGTTCTTTGCGGTTGTTAACAGACAGAGAACTAAAGCGTTGACTGCACCTTTTCTGTCATGGGTTCGACTAAGACGGAGATTGTCAAGGGTTTAGTAAATGATTATTCAATTCGAGAGTCGTTTGCTATTTTCAGCCCCAAGGGCAACAATTCTTACTTGCAAAGCTGCAGTACATGAAGAGCGTTTAGCTATATTTTATGAAAAAGAAGAAACTTATCTTCAAACACATTCACTTGCACAATAGTGTAGATAGTAATTGTTGGCGAAGACTGAGAGTAGATGTATTAGATCATACATGGGTGGTCAATTCGGGTTTTTGTAATTCCCTCTATGGTTTATATTTAATGTTCACAGTTTGTGTTTTGGATCTAAACTAATTATTTGGTGCCTAATTTCGTGGAAGAAGGAATGTTCCAACGTAAACAAAAATGACGACTTGCCAACATACTGTCTTTCAAAATCTTCGCTTGAGAGATCGCACACAGCAGTTTCAACAGCCACTAAGTACCCTCCTAAAATTGATTCGACGGTTGTTTTCCAAACTCCTCCCGCTCTCTATTTTTGATTGATTAAAACTTCAAATAGTTCCATGCTCACTGAAAATCAAACCCGTTTGCAGATGGCCTTTCTGATCAAAAAACACTGCAGCAATTCAACAACGCGTGAATAAAGGACATTTTTATTTAAATTTTTCCGCTACATATTCTGTCTCGAGTACTTGAAGATTGTTTTGCTATCTCCAGCAAACACAAAAGTGTTTAATTTGCAAAAAAACAAACATCGAATATTTTATACAGATTTCTACATATAATATCATTATGAACATATTTGTTAGAGCTAAAGTTGACCATAAATTAGTTGTTAGGTTTTGTTGCAGTGAAAACATGCGAATCTAGAACAGTGTTAATTTGACCCTTCCACACACTTGGCCAGACTAAGGACGACATATGCTGAGCATGGTGTAGACCTGAAAAAGGAGGCACGATAGCTGGGACAAGAGCTTTATTAGCCTGACGTTTCGGATTCCTGCTCGAAACCAACGTCAGAGACAAAAACAGATATGGCGTTGACTGCCAGACCAAGAGCAGGCGTGAGTTAAGCATCATAACCTATGTGTCAAGTTCACGAAATTTAGCCGCTCCCTACATGGTTACGAATGCACAAACCGTCGTAGCGACTGTCAGTTTGCATCAGATTCACCAAACGTGCACTGAAATCAGAGACTGCCATCTCTTGCGCGCGGTGTGCGCACGTTGTGACCTGCATCGGTTGGGTTGGCGTAATGTGGGAGCAACAGCAGATCCCCACTATATTCATATGTCTGTCTGTCTGATGCTAGTATCAGACCATCTCACAAACGACACATTCTACCTTGGGAGACACATGGTACCTTTTGAGGCCATTGCCCTGTTTACCAGTGCTCCGCGAGCTTTGTTGCCCCAGAATGTCAGAGCACCACTTGTTTTGGGCATTCATGCATACTTCCTGCTGTGCGTTCGAATAGTAGCAGGCAGGGCTGCACTATTTCTAATGTATTCAGCACACTATCTGCATTGTAAATTTCCTCTGTCTTGCTTTTGAAAGCCTGCACTCAATCGCTTTATGACTGTGGTTGAAATTCTTCTAGCACGCGAAGAAATAACTAGAGCTAGAGCGCCCAATAGATTCTAAGTTGCGTTTATATGAAGCAGGGGACGCGTGAAACTGTGACTTCATATAAGGCCTTCTATTGCGAACTGGTGAGCCAAATGTTTATTTTTTCTGAAAATCCCGCCCACAATGTGAGTATGGTCACGTCTGCCTGGCTACTGAAAAACATATTTTGTCTTTTAACTCATATTTTATATATCACTGATCAATTTAGTGGTCAAATTTAGCAAATACTTCGGTAATTATAAGAAGACTGTTTAATAGGGCACCTGCACTTTTGGGAGAGGGGGCAACCAGTGAGTTCTAACGTCGAAAATCCGTCAGTGTTTGCCATCTACCCAATCGTGAGTACAATATCTTAAACGACCACACTGTTTATGACCTATCAAAAAATTTATCTATTACAGAAATTTGTGGAAATATGACTGACTGAATTTTCAGAAGATCAGTATGGGCAGTCAGCTTGCTAGATTAACAAGAGTGGATATCATAAGTTGCAGCGTTGTGAACAGGCGACTTCGTCCAAGCGTGTAAACAGTGCGCGGTTCGCGATTTGGGCGCGTAACGCAAATAGCCGGATCGTTGGTTGTAATCAAAATTTCTCATTGCTGCCGTCAATTAGAATACCACGAGACACTAAATGTTTTATTAAGTGGGTGTTCATTTAGAAAATTTTGTTTTCGTTTCAGTTACGATATCTGCAGTCTGAAAGACACATATTTTTACCTACTACGTTCGAGTACATAAAGAATGTCTATTTATCTCCTGTGGATGTATGGTTTGCTGACAAAGATCGATTATAAAACATGTCTACTTGCAGGATCATTGTGAGTATATCTGTCAGTAGGGACTATAGAAAGCTGATGTTGACCATGAATTAGTTGTTCGATTGTCATGCCGTGAAAGTTGAGGATCACGGTGCAGGCAAAAGCAGATGCCATGCAAAGTTACGAAGCTTAGCAAGTCTAAATGCGATCGACCTTAAAGAAAACGCTTTGTTGACTTCTATGGATGTTGAGCTGACTATTTTGTTGCAAATGAGAGGAAAGGAAGATGAAAATAGAACAAACGTTACTAGCCAGGTCGTTTCGACTATGTTTATCAGACACGACAACGAATAGATGTTTTCGATCACAAATAATAGTCGCTTTAATTTTTTAAACTCCCGGTGACTGTTTAAATGTAGCTTTAATGGGTCGTCTTCAGACTCAAAATCAAAGTCCTATGCCGCAAAGTGTGGTCACAGCTATCAATACTCAAAATATAAAACACATGATTATTTGCCCATGCACAGTCCTTGTAAATCTGCATTAGGAACTCGTGCAAAATTGCTCGTCTTAAGTTCATTTGGACGAGTGTTTTCGAAATAAATTACCCTGCAGAAGTTCAATAACGCATTAATAAAGGACAGTTTTGATTTACTCCTTGCAGTTACTTACAGTAAGAGACCTACGTATGTGATGGAATTTTAATATAATTGCTGAAGTGCTTTCGACCAGAAAAGGTCGCCTTGACGGAATTGAAATATCACTAAACGTGCTGCATAAACTCAAGAAATTTAATTCATCATAGGAGGTCGGTTTTTCAATGCACTTTCTTCAGGCCGCCTACAAAATGTTCGGTCATTGCAAAGCGACCTCTTATGCAATATGAATTTTTCCATCAGTTTTAAATGCCTCGTTAATTTAAATAGATTTTGCAGAAAAATTCGCAAACACATTTTTTCTTATGGCAATTCACATTTTGTGCTTAGAGAGGGAAGCTTACGGTTTACGATATATAGCAAATAAATGCTTTCCTGATTAGCAAAGTTTTGCATTGTCTTAGTCTTGATTGTTCAAATTAATCCAGTCTGTTTGTTTGTGAGACCTTTCATAATCAAATCAAACAGGTTATATGAAAATTACGTGGATTATCAGAATTGCATGTGCTTCGAATGTTTGCTATGAAAAACAATAGACTGCGTTAATAACCAACATAATAATGCTTAAGGACTCCTTATGGGCTTTTGACGGATAAGAGAACACCTTGTAGAGATGGACAGCCCCAGTTCTTTGGCATACTCGCATATGGATATGCCTTTGGTCGCATAAGCATCGTTTTATGTAATAAAACGTTTTAAGAAATTTGTGTTTGCAGTGCTGATATTGCCAATAGCATTTTTGACTTTTCTGCGACTTTTTCAATATTGATATGTTTATAAGTCCCACAGTGCACAGAATCAAGAGACATCCGACTTAAGAAAATGACACAGCGGTTTCTTAATCAACATGTCATGTTTACCGTGTGCATTTACTGAAATCACAAATTAACATCGTGAAACTCTGCCATCTTACTGTCTGCCCGCAGACCCCAATGATATCGGGCGTCTTTATTACGCATGCCTATTTATCAATAACGTACGCACCATTCCAATGTTGTTCAAGTGTTTCAGGGATGAACAATAAAGGGAAAAATTTACTTCAGGACCGAAGTTAAATGCTGGCATGAGGTGGCTGGTCTTTTATGTGGGATATCATTACTATTTTTTATTCGCCTCTAACGCACAAGACTTTAACAAACTGCAATAGGCATGCAGGATATTGAGCATACATTTGTGCGAGCAAAAAGTATTTTCGTCTGCTGGAAAATTAGCAGTCACATCAACCTGGGATGCATAATGAATGTGTGGACGTTTTGAAAACTGCTGCTTATAAGCGTCATCAAGATAGGCGCTGCGCCACATACTCTCCTTTCGTTAGTTTAATTTGGAAAATTTCGTAATGTATTCAGAAATGTTTAGCAAACACATCTTTCGACCGGTATGCGTCGTGTTAGCCAGGTTGGTACCCTCGGGAGCATCCGCTATAGTTTACATCTACCATATTTCATGGGAAAGTTTCTGCATCGGTGCCAACAGCCATCAGAGATTACATTCCTACAATGGTTCATCCGATTAAACCAAATTCAAAGTTCAGTTTCCACACTCCTTTATTACAGATAGCAAGAAGACGAACCATAGTTCAGTATTTTCTTGACTGCCATCCGCGGGTTTCGTGGGAATATCGTAAGATCACACATGGTCTCGCTGCATGATAGTTTTAGGGTTGACGACCACATTCTAAGCCACAATCCTGGCGGGGCGTTTGCTTAAACGAGGAAGAAGCCCCAAAAATTAGTTGGCCAGTAAATATCCTGCTAAAGGGAACTAGACCGAGCGAGAGAAAGGCAATATCGGACAGTACAGACTTTTGCCCTAGAGAAAACCACCGCCGGCATCGTTGCAAGGCAGCGTCGGAAGATGCGTTTGTGTGCGTTGGTTTACGTGGAAAGAAAACGAGTCTTAATGCGTGTCATAGGTATTGATCCTAGACCTCACATAAAACGATCTTCATTGTGTGATCTTGGCCTTCATTAGAGATGAACGCAGTCTATGACGGAGATGCTGCCAAACACTTAGCCGACTGAAAAAGGTTCTCGTTTGGCCAAGTAGCAAGCCAAACTACTATGCATTTAGTTAAAAGGGTCAACGTTTGACAGATAAAATACGCAAACTAAACACGCACATTATACGCCAAGTGAGGAGTGAATCTGGGAATATTCGAGTGCTCGGAGCAGTTGCCACTAGAATTCAAACAATGCATACAGGAGTACGTGGGCGCAGTGTCCAACCGAAGCTAGGACTTGCTTCAACAAGACAGAAGGCAAACTAGGGACTGAAGTTGAATTTCTCATTTTCCCTGATCATCTTAGTCATTGCGACTGTTTGCCTTGACGTTCATAGACCAAAACTGGCATTCCCTCTAATTGTCCTTTCGCATAATATTAAATAGTAAAAGTAGTAAGTGAAAATAAGGTAAACACGCGGAATCTCCTCATTTTTGGTTAACATTATGCTCTTGAGAACTCCATATGTAGGTTTGGCAGACTATAAACATCGCACACATTTATGTGGGCGTACTGTAGTCACAAGTGCATAAACAGTACATTCTGTGAACCGAAGCGACCAGACGTGACTGCCCTGATGACCCATTTTGTGCGCCAAACACCACCAAACGGCTCACCTCTGGGGCGACGCCAATTGCTCACAGGCGACTGGACCTGTGCTGGTCACGCGTTAAAAGAAGCGAGTGACCAGAAAGTAAAGGCTACTGTAAAAGGCTGCAAAGCATTAAACTGTGGGAGCTAGTCGCCCTGACAGTAGTATCAGACCATGGGATGCATTCGTCATTCTGAGATGATTGCCTTGCTTACCGACGCATCGCAAATCTCCTATTGGCGGAATGGCAGAGCCTAGGTCATCTGAAATTCTAGTGAAAACGCTTTTGCAATTTCTTTTGTAGACGGTATAGTATCTGGACCGTTGACCTTGTGCGTTTTCAACGGAGAAAACCGATTGAATGTATTTTACCTCCGTTCGTTTGGCAGACAGACATATGAATTTACTCTGTCGACTAGGACTGACATTTTTTTATAATTTTTACGTATCTTAGTCTCATTAAAATTGTGGGTCACAAGCATTAACGCCTCATACTCAAAAAGATGTAGTACAGCGTTTTTCGAAACTCTTAACCTTGCAAAAACACTTTCGAGGACACATCATATTTTAAAGTTAATCGTACGCGTTTGTGGTAAACATACTGCTTCCGTGTTCTACATTTAAGACCAAAGAGAACAAATACATTTCCGTCCATTAATATGGAGTTGAATGTCTACATATTTTAACAAATTGTTCTCTATGTAATTTATAGGTCACATAATAAATTGGGTTTCAGTCATTTAAGACTAATACAATCTACGGGTATGGGAAAATAAGCACACGCCATCAGACTATGAATTTCAATCCTCCAAAAATACCGTTCTCCTCCGCTTCCATCTTATGTCTCCAGGAACAGGCCTGAGCAGTGAGAAGCTACATGTTCTAATATTGTCTTATGTGTTGACTATGAGTAGCATTTTGTCGTCAGTTGATGCGGCAAGAAAGATGAAGTAGAAATAACTGTGATGAAGAACATTGACATAAGTAGGGGGAGGAATATACAGAATTAGCAGGCGTGGGATTATTTAGAGGTTTATGCCTGACAGAACTTACGAAACGAATTTCGCTGCCGTGTACGCTGATCGGCGTTCCTTCGTGTATACGAGTATCCAGTCAACCCGAGCGCATGTTTCTTCGTTTTTTACATTTTAGAATGCCTGTGATCACTTGCCCTGCAAAGTATCTCGCCCGCACACATTTTTTATCTTGACTTTGTTGATGCAGCGTAGTGGAAACGATAGAATTCAAATTCAATATACCGAGGCTGAAATTATGTTTTTAACTATGAGTTACATAGCCTATAACTGCAGTTGCCCTCATTCCAATTTACCAGACCAAAAATGGCGTTTACCGGTCGACGACACTGCAGAGGCAGAGAGACAGGTAAAACTGACGCGCTTTTACTCCACTGACAGAATTTAAGGTGTCTGTTTACGCCTCAACCTGGTATCTCACTGCCCACAAATGCCCTTGGTCAAGTTTAGACGAGTGTTTGCATCGTCAGAGGCGGCTTTACGGATGCAAAAACAATTCATTCGAGCAGATATGAAGGAAACATTGACAGACAAAATGAAATTAAAATTTTTATTTAGCAAGTGATATCTCGTTGCCAACTGGTACGCTATCCACGCCCAAAAGCCCCCAGGTACGGCAGAATGGTGACGTTTGCTTTATAATAACTTGAGGGTGACTTGTAAAATTGCCCTCGGAGGAAAACAGTGTACTTACGTCGTACATTTTTTACTAATATTTACGAATCTATAATTCTCATAATCTTTCCTATACGGCATAAAATAAATCACAGTTTCCTCACCTGCTTTGTCCGAGATTCGAATTCTTCAAGTCCCATACTCCAAACGCCTTCATGTAAATAACAGGACAATGCAATAGCGGTGGAACTAATTTTTCAAATAGATTTTGAGCACTCAAATCCAAACTAAATTACTAAAATTGTTACATATAATGCTTTTTCATTGCTCTCGAAATAACTGCTTGACGTCAGTGCTACTGAATTAATGTCCGCGATATGCGTTGCGAGAGCATGCAGGAATATTCAGAAGGCGCGCCACTTTATTACATCTACGTATGCAACAACATACAACGAATATTACCCGATGCATGTGTCCAGCAGTGAGTACCGACACATCCCTTAATTTACTGACAACCAGAATCAAAGTATAAAATGAAGTCTAATTTGCCTTTGTTTGCGGTTTGTTACAGGAAAAGTGTGGAAATGTAACTACAAGCTTTTTCTAATGATATGAACTAATGAGCCAAACTTTCTCCTTCCTGAAGATTCCGTTCCCAATGGGAATGTATTCATATCATCATAGCGAAGTCGACGTGTACGAAGAGTATTTAGTTATCTTCTCTGGCTGTAGAATTGATCGGTTTGTTTGAAAATGAACAAGAATTTAATTAAAAACCCGTCCCCACAAGATCATTACGAGCACACTTGCTGATCCAAAAGGAGTTGTGGATGTGGCTGTTTGCGACCCCTCTGCTGTTATAAAATTCAGCGTTTAAGTTGTTCGCCATATGTCAAAATCCAAGTTCATCACTTTATATTACTTTAGCGTAAACAACATAGGGTAATTTTTTGAGACAACTTCCAATTGCTTCCATAACCCTTTTCCCATAACTCGCAGTAGTTCAAAAACACATGAACAAATTACCCTAATGATTTGATCCTTTCCACTGTCTGGTCTGTTCGACGTGGAAATCTGCTGAGCATGGTGCAGACTGCCAGACCAAGAGCAGGTGTCAGTTAAGCATCATGACCTATGTGTCAAGTGCACGAAATTTAGCCGTTCCCTACATGGTTACGCATGTACAAACCGTCGTAGCGACTGTCAGTTTACGTCGAATTCACCAAACGTGCACTGAAAGCAGGGACTGCCATTACTCGCGCACGGTGTGCGCATGTTGTGACCTGCATTGGTAGGGTCAGCGTAATGTGGGATCAACGGCAGATCGCCACTGCATTGATACGCCAGACCATCACTTTGACCACCTATTCGCAGTTGGGTGACACATACGGTCTATTGAATCTCTTGTCTTGTTTATTATTATGTCACGAAATATACAGCAAAAGAGTGATATAAGTTCCCTAGTTTTACTGATATATATGTATATCGAATCGAGAGTTTATTGGATGACCAAACCTTTTTATATTCGTGAATTCACTCGATATTAATTAGCATGTAGTCTAATGGAAACATATTTCACTCACGGAAAAATGCCTGCTCTTGAATGTACTGCTTTCAAGGCCACCTGCAAAATGTGTATTTGATTAACTGTAGTCCCTCAAGTAGCATGACGTTTTTCATTGACTTTCCACACCTTGATAGATATTAGCACAGGTTATAAAAAACGTTCATAAACGCCTAATTTCTTGTACGCATTCGGTAGTAATTCACGTTTTCTTAAAGTTTGTTTTAAGGGAAGGATAATCTTACATTTTACAGTATGTGACAAACAAATGCTTTCCTTACTTGCGCAGTCGAAGTGCAGTCCGTGTCGGGACGCATTGCGGTGTTTGAAGGAGGAAGGGTTTCCTAACCTAGCCACTCGCCGGATTAGAAAATAAAGTGGTTGCATTCATTTCGTAGCCCCAGCCACTTGCTGGATTAAATGGGAAACGCGCCTAGGGAACGCACTGAGCTAAGCCGCTCGCTGGATTAGAAAGTAAAGAGAACCCATTCGGTTAGTAGCCTGTAGATTCAATTTAATCACAACTACTGAAACCAAATCAGTAGATAAACAACATTATGTCTGCATGCCTGGCTGCATAATAGGATCTTACCATTTAAATCATTTATTCGTTTATGGATAAACACACAGAGTGGATGAGATCTGAAAAATATACATAGAATTTATGTGGTCCACAGGCTAATCCGCTGCAATTGCAATAAAGCTAACGACAGCCTCATATATTGCGACTTCTGCAGCATTCTACCTCCGAACTTATCTCCATTAGGTTAAATGGATAGATCACACTGTTGAGGAAGAAAAAATACTTGGTTTCAGTTTCACTATAGTCATACGTACTTTGAGAGGATGTGTCCGAGGGTTAGAAGTGTTTTCCGGCTCTAACCAGGCGCCGGGTGCAAAGGAACTTTTCGGAAATTATGCAGTGAGCGCGAGGCTTACGACCTCTCATCAACTTAAAACAACCAAAGATAGACAAGACTGCGCCGCCAGAAGAATTGCTGTGCAATTGACCGCTTCAACTTGTGTGCTCCATGTGTGCGCCATTTAGTTCCTGCGAACTTTCAAGGTGGATTCAGAACCCAAGCTTGCGTAATCTGTGCTTTCAGGCTAAACAAACCAACAGATTCGATAATATAAAGTTCTTGAACTCATTCAAAAACCCATTCAACCGGCTGCTATCCGATATTATTAAGCTAAATTCGAAGTGAATATTTGGATCGGACCTCAACTTTATGTAAACGTTCAGCTAGAATACCAGAAACTCTGCGCAGCCTAGACCGGACAACGTACCATTCGCAAATCACATAGTAAGGTGTAATTTAAATGCACAGCCTTCTCACCATACTCCACAACTTGCTATTGATCTCCGCCGAAATTCTTCTTCTGCATGGCAGAAGCGCGAGTTATTCTGCCTAGCTGAGGGTCGTCCGGGACTCGTACTCTTTTTAACACGACTGGGAATTAGAAACAAAACTATCTGACTCGGACTTGTCAGATTCAGTCACGTAAGCCATTCGGTCCAAGACGTTAGGTTCGATGAGACTCATGGAAGTAAGTAGTTCAGTTCAGTTTGCTTGAGAGAAATCAAGGTGTGCATCTTTGAACTTGCCAGTTGTTAAAAGCAACAAAAATATGCTAAAAATGCGGAATGGAGAACATCAAGCACTAACACACTGTGAGCCACTCAACTATGAATCACGGTACTTCCTTTTAACTCAGTATAGATGCGTCATCCTTTTTCATTGGCTGTCTGATGAAAGTCCTTTCGGTTGGAAATTATTTCGATATCATTTTGATCAGTTTGACCGCTGTCGAGACTTTTCGTCAAGATAATCGGTGAAGGGGTGTCTCTTAAGTAGATTTTCAAATGCAGCCTTTTCGGACAAGGCTTATTTGCCTAATGCTCTGTCTTAATTCTATCATTCCAAACACGAGAATTAGATGCTTGTTAATGCTTTATGCGAACGTCGTCCACTCGACTTGTTGCATTAGTTTAAGTGGATTCTTTCTTGGATTAATTTCCATGTTTTGACTCCTCTGTAGCTCAGTGTTCTTCTTCGTTTTCTTCAACCACACACCTTACAGGCTTGATTCGTGTAAACTAGAAAAAAATTCACGAATGGAAGAGAATATGCGCATCCCAGGTTCTTGTTTAAAAGAAGACGAAGGCACGATCACTGTGACGGTAGCTCTATTGGTCTTAGCTTTCGAACTCAAACAGGAGTTCATCATCAGAGAATGTTATAGTGAACGCACTTCGCCCTCGCAGCCAGGTGGCGCAGCTCACATCGCCGCGAAGTTCAAACGCCGTTACCACAGCCGGGGGACCATTATGAGCCAGGCAGCAAAAACCAGACCTAGCCACGGACGTACTCCCCCCCCCCTCTTACGGCACAACGGTATAAATGTTTACACGTTGCTGCACTATAACAGTCTCTGAGGATGAACTGCTGTTCGAGTTCAAAAGCTGAGACCAATAAAGCTACTGCCCTATTAATCGTGCCTTCGTCTTCTGTTAGATAAAAATCCCCCTGTTATGGGGGGATGACTTCACTGAAATTTGATCCCCGTCAGGGCAGCTTGTGGGGGCTAGGAACATCCTGCTAGATTATTTACAGTTAGGCAGTTGAGAGCGACGACATCTACCGCGGGCCACGCACGGTGGGCGCACAACCTGGAGGATTGTGCGTGAATTATTTTATAGTGATGCAGGCCTGCGCGACATCAACCACACTGTCTCCTCCCTAATTCACCTTTGGTAAGACAATCTCAAGACGACCGGAGTTGGGCGCGATTGCAGTGGCCGACAAAGCTGAACAGATCGACTACGCGCACCACACACGCGATCTTGTTTCCGCTACATGTACCGGGCAACTGTAAGAGCGGTTGCGGCGTCACATGGACGAGAACGCCATAGGGAGCACACTACGGGGGAGTCGATGATGTCAATAAGCGGAGCTCGCTGTTACCTATTCTTAGTCCTGAGGCGATGCCAGTTACCTCGTCATTTGTCAGCCCTCCAAGTCACGATTCTCTGTACGTCCAGCATATCAGATTTATTTCGGTGAAGGATACGCTGATTTTCCGTGTAACTCAGTCTCCAATGTCCGTCTCACTATCCCATTCCTCAGTCATGCACCAGCTGACTGTCCGGGCCGTCAGCCATCTGGCGGTAGGCTGGTGCACAATGGCTAACGTGATGAGAAGATCAACATCTGAGGCCTGCCGCGGGCATGTGAATGTGCTACCTTAAAATATGTTGACCTTAATTTCGGAATAGGTTCTCGATTCGGAAAGACTACTTAAGCAGGCTGTAATTATCGCGCAACACAATCTTAAGATGCATCTGTCACGTCGAGGTGCAGGCCTTTGAACGGGCTTCTTTCGGCCGCCTGCAAACACTATATAAAGTGACTAATTAATTGGTAAAAGTTTTGCCCTCTTGTCTTTCGATTTCCTTATAAATTCAAGTATATTTTACGGAATGCATGCCCGGAAACATTCTTTTTGAACTGATTTTCTGACAAATTATATTTTCTTTGAACGTAAAAATTGAAGAAAATGCGTTTTCTGCTTTTGAAAAAAGTGTATCATCATGGGATTTTATGAGGACTGTGAAATGTACATTCACAAAAAGTCGTATCTGCCAATTATCAATACTGCTTTTAAGGGGTAAAACCTGTTTACATCTATCGCATCATTTTGTGAGGTATAAATCTTGTCTTTTTAATAACGTATATAAATATATAATTGTTTTATGTGATAAAAATACAGTTAATACTCCGAAAACCCTGAATGCAACTGTGGCGGCAGATCAGATGTAAAATTGTTCGAAACCGACAAGGGTTTTCCAGCCTAAGGATTGGAAGAAAACGTGTCGTGCTAGAAAATGAAGATGAGAAAAATATATTGACGTGTTTTCCATAAAATATATTTGAACTTATGAGGGCACCGAAAATTAATGGTAAAAAAGCATACTTATAAAACAGTCAATTTTTTCGGAGTACGTATTTGCAAGTGGTCGAATAAAAACTCCTTTATAAGCCGCCCCCCTCCAACGGGACTGATATATCTTGGAATTAAACTACAAGATAAATAACATTACAACTCCTATTAAGCAATCTTTTCTCATCGGGAACACATTTCATAATTTCATTCAACATTGCACGAGATAGCACGCATTCACAGTATGGCAGTGCTTATGAGCCAGCGCGAACTCTGCTCAGACCGGGAGGCGCGTGCATTGAACCTGTCGGAGGCCTGTTTTGATCCAGCGCATCAACAAAGTAAGCCGTTGTGGAGGGGGAGAGAGTGGAGGCGAACACGGGATAAAAGAAGAGTTCTAACAGCTCAAGTTTCCGAATTTCGATCTTTAGACAGAGCGCTCGAAGGCCACTTGAAAAGGTTTGGGGTAGATACACTTGGGGTTTCCATCTCAGTGCCAATTGATTGCTACTTGTTGTGCTTACGTAGTACCTCAAGCCTGCGCATTTTAAGTAACAATATTCACCCTATATTATCGGTAGAAAAGTAAATGAAGAGAGCAAGGGTTGATTACGCTGCCCTGATCCCAAGTGTAAACGTAATGTGGGCATCGAAAGGAAGATAAGCCAAAGGGGGACGCTGAAACCGTCAGTGGGGAAAGTAGCCGCGGCTGGAACGGAAAAGGCTACCTGATGTATGGCAAACCTGCCGCCAGATTGTATGAAGCCTGGAATCCCCTCAGAGGATCTGGCTGACAGGGCATGCGGAGCAGCAATACCCCAAAATTAACGATAAACCTAACCGTAACCTCATAGCAAACATAATCCTTAACGTAATTATAAACCTAACACTAACCCTAAGCTTAGCATCAAACCTAGCCCTAAATCTACCACAAACCATAGCCTTGCATTTGCTGCCATGGGTTCAAACTCCACCGTCACTGTCGAGTTTCACAATAGCGTCTGATGAGTAACAACACATTGTCCCTCAGTCGGTAGATTGGGCCCGTTATGAGGGCCTGCGATCGGGCACACTGTACCCTGCCCCAACGTCGCATCCGCGACCATTGACCCAGCTGCCTGCAGACCCAGTGACCTATCATCCCCCTCGTTCTGCATAGGGGACCGTAGCTCTTCTCTCCTCCCCTCCCACCGACTCAGAAATCTACCATGACTCTCTGTCCACCCCACCCTCCTCACATGCCTACAGTCTGTCTGTCAATGTCAATCTTGTCGCGCCAAATGGTCTAGTTTGACCATCTCACTTTCTTTTCTATACGGCTTTTGTCCGACAACGGGTTGACGTCAACAACCTGAATGTTCACGAGTACAAATGGCTGTTTCCGAAGAGCCTCTTCTTTCTCCATACGAATGTAAATGTTGGATGTATTAATCCTTAAAAAGTTAATTGAAATTCTGAAATCTTCTTTTGGTTCGAAAAGACCGCTTAAGCGGGATTGTGAGACTAATTATTATGTAGCGTAATCCCATGAGAATTCAGCTATATCAGGATGTAGGCTCCCGCACAAGCTTCTTTTCAGTCGCTTGAAACTGCACTTTGCAAAAAATGACTACATATGTAACACGAATTTTCCCCATTGATTTTCGATGCCTCTATAAAATGGAATATCAATAGCAGTGAAAATGCGATTCCCAGGTGATATGCCACCTGGGAACCGCATTTTCACTACTATTGATGTGAATTACAGGCGCGAAGCGGTTCAACTGGCTCGTCGTTGGAAAAAAACTGTCCTCCGACAGGCCTCGACCTATGCACAGCTCCGTTTCCTTCACAGATACCTTGCCAACTATGTTATGCCAAAATGCCTCTCATACAAGCCTCCAGTCAACACGGAATTGGCTAAACAAACGATGTTCCGCCATAGCCGGCGAATGACAAAAGTACTAATACAAGATTGTCACCTGCGACTAAAGAAATACGCACACAGTGCTGAAAACTTCCGGATGCTTGTTACACGCCGGTGTAGTGAATCGACTGCCGCCACATTGGAGAACACATTACTAGCATTGGAACGAAAGAAACGTGCTAACAGTGATGCGGATTTATCGGCAAAGTTCATGGCACTGCAGACCGCACAAGCCCAGGAAACCGGACAAACGACAGTACATAACCTCTCGTCAAAACAACTTACTGTGACCCACACAAAAGTTCTACAACGTGGATCTGGTTTTAACACAACTGACGCCGACCCGGTCACCCTCATTGCTTCTTTCGAATCAGTGCTTCGTCAAACCGGCGCCACAAACGAGGCAAAGGACCTCCTTCGACATCAAGTCTCGTCACTTCTCATGTGGCACCGGAAAACCCATTCCCTGCTAAAAAATGAACAAAAGGCCCTAAGGGAGTTGAAAGCGGACACCGAAATAGTTATTCTGCCCGCTGACAAAGGCCGGTCAATCGTTATCCTCGACAAGGTAGACTACCGACACAAAGCCCTCCTGCTCCTCAACGATCAGGAGTCCTACTAAGTCAGCGATGCCGCCAGTCTAAAGTCCCTAGTGTCAAAGGTGTACAGAATTCTGGCTCGACTAAAAAAGGACAAGGTCATCACCGTCAAAGACTGGTATATGGCAAAGCCCGCAGAAGCCGCTATAGCGAGATTCGACGGTCTCCCAAAAGTACACAAGCCAGATGTTCCCCTCCGTCCTATCGTCTCACTCCGAGGCACACCCACATACGGGCTTGCAAGCTGGCTATTTCAGAAGCTAAGATTCCTAACTGCAGGCTCACAAACAACGGTGCACTCAGCAGGACAATTCCTTGACAAAATAAGCGCAGTCACGATCGAACCGAATGAAAGGACAGTGTCTTTTGACATCGTCTCACTCTTCACGTCCGTACCACAGGCCCTTGCGGTCGAAACGCTCAGTGACCGGCCACGTCAAAATTACGAGGGGGGCTATGGCCAGCCCACAGCTCAGGATCTCATAGAACTCACGGGGCACTGCCTCAAGACATTCTTTACCTTCGAAGGGACCACATACGAGCAGATCAAGGGTACTCCAATGGGTTCACTAATCTCCGGGCTCATTGCCGAGGCGGTTCTACAAAAACTCGAGAGACGACTATTCGAGGAGTACAAACCCAAGTTTTGGGCACGCTACGTTGATGACACCTTTGTAATCATCGACCAGGATAAAATCAACTACTATCCGGAAGTACTGAACTCAATCATTCCCGATCTACAATTCACGATGGAAGAGGAAGTAGGGGACAAACTTCCATTCTTTGATGTCCTCGTCTGCCGCCAACCAAATGGCGAACTAGCGACGTCGGTCTACAGAAAACCAACCAACACGCTGAAAATGCTCAGCTATAACAGCAACCACCCGCTAAAACACAAACGAAGCTGTGTCCGAACGCTGTACTGACGGGTGGAAACTCATTGCAGATAAAGCTCCTCCAAAAACTCTTCAGAGCCAATGGCGATCCGCGGGCATTCATTGAACGGAGCCGGAGGCAGCCAAAGAAACGGAACGAAGAGCATAGTCAGTCAAACTCGTGGCAGAGCATTCCGTACATTAAGGGGGTCTCCGAAGCCGTGGCTCGATCACTCGCGCCACTCGGAATAGGTGTTGTCCACAGGCCTGACTCAACAGTCCGCCGGCAAGTGAGGCGGCCAAAGATCCTCTCCCTAAGCAGGAGATGTTGGCCGCTGTCTACCGACTTCAATGCAGCTGCGGAAGGTGCAACTACTTAGGGGAAACCTGCCGACGGCTGCAAACACGAATGCACGAGCATAAGTTGGCCGTGCGAAGGTTGGACCCAAAGTCGGAGGTAGCAACCCAGGCCGCGCAGATGGGACACATCTTCAACTTTGACGCCGTTGAGATTGTGGGCCGGGGCGGCGATCACACAGCAAGGCAAGTGCAAGAAGCCTGGATGTCCACCGACCGCTCTGTCAACCGCCACGTCAATTTGCTTCCCCCCTATCTGACTTTACGAACCTTCTTAGCGGGGGACGGCCACGGCGCGGGACAATCGGGGCCGTCAGTCATCTCCGCGGCCGACCGGGGCGATTCAGGTCACGGTGACAGGCGGGTTGGATGCAGCCACACAGGCGGCTTGACGGATCACGCATTGGACAAAGGGCGCCATTATAAGGGGAGCTGTGCACAGGACCTCCCAGTCTCTGAAGATGGGTAGACGAATGAACTACTCGAAACTTCGAACCTCAAATAAACCCCTCCCGGTGAACGTCTCCCCATCTTTTTAAAGTTGAATATGTTTTATAAAATAAACATGTGCAGAAATATTATTTATTGCGCCTATTTGGTGCACCATTACGACATTGTTAAATGTATGCTTGAGAAAAGAATGTCTTTCGGCTTTAAAAGTCCTATTACTTCCCAAATAAGTTTAAATCCAACCTGAATTTACAATGATGTTTGTGGTTTCGAAACTAAGTAATGTATACCCAACGTGGTGGAAAATCAAGAATTTTTTTACGCTACTAAGATCATATAGAGTAGGTGGGTTAACTCATGAAATCTCAACAGAAATTCAGAAATGAGTTTTCGTTTCGAAAATATTAATTAAGTAGGGCTGTAAAACTTTTAATTTTATACTCAAAGAAGGGACATAATTTGGTTTTCAAAAAAGTTTCTTTCTGTGAGACTTTTAAATACCGTGAAGTGACCGTTCATAAAGCGCCATGTCTCTGCATTTACCAATGTGGCTTGTAAAGGTAACAATGTGGTTCAAATCCATCGCTTAATTTTATGAACCCCAAATGATCTCCTCTAAATACGGTAGAGAACTGTATAGTTTTCCGTACGCGGAAATTATACGTCTTGTAGTTTTGTAGCCCTGAATGCAAGTGTAACGGCTGGTTGGGTTCAAAATTATTCGGGAATTAGACAAGTTTTATAAAACCAAGTTATATCCCTTCTTCGAGCATAAAATTGAAAGAAGACGGGATTTACTACGGAATGAGTAAAATAATGAATATTTTTATACCCGCTTTCTATGAAATGTAATTAAAAATGTAAGGCATCGAAAATCAATGAAAAAAATGCATGTTACTTAAGAATTCATTTTTGTTATTGGATCCAACCGGAAAAACATTTGTTCGAAAGCCGGCCTCCTGGGTTAACTGAATTATTATAGAATTATGCGGCGCGATGATTGGCTTTACAACCCTCCTTAATTAATCTTTTCGAAACGAAAACGCATTTCGGAATTTCTGTTCAGATTTCATGAGTTAGCTCACTTGATGCACATGTCAACAGTCTGCAATGCACGCGTGCCATGTGGTCAACTTACTAAGCAGCCTTTTTAATGGAAAGGTATGATGCATTTTGTATGAACGCCTCACAAATGTAAAAATCTTTCAATTGAAAACTTTTGAAAACCGAAAGATACATTTTCCGCAAGAATAAAAATTTGAAGTAAACCTAACTTTTTAACAAATATGTACAAAAAACTTGTCCATATATTTTCAATGAATTATATTTCAATTTTTAAGGCCGTCGAAAACCAAAGGGCAAAACACGCACTACTTTAGTAGCCGTTATGTGCTGATTGTAGGTTTTTCGAGCGGACATGAAGCAAGGCACCAGCTAGAGGCCTGAATATTTGTCCTTCCCTAAACACGTTATAGACTCAGCTACCTCACACCACCCTTCGTCGCAGTTAGCTTTGCAACGGTCAATAATGAGCCTGTTGGATTTATCATACTGATATAAGGGTAGGACAGACTTATGCGGTCCCCCTAAACAGGGCATGGGAATGGGTATGCCCCATCCAAGTCAAAAAGATGGACCTGCGCATAATTCCGGAAAGGGCAAAATATTTCCGTGTCCTAACCCTATCAAGGACCTTAATAGAAAAATAGACTGTTACCCTAGTCTTGACCTTAGTCCTACCCCAAACCTTCACTCTGCCGTTAACATTAGTCCCAAACGCAACCATAAACTTGATGATGGCTTACTTAGCCGTTAACTGTAAATCCTACCTGTAAATCAACCTGTTTCCCCTTTCCTACAGGCAATTACGCGGTGACCTTATACTAACATTTCGCATTATCAACGGCCTAGACTGTTGGTCAGATCCTACTGATTATTTCAGTCAAGCTAACACGCCCACTTTGCGCGGTCTTCCCCTAAAACTACGCGCCGGGAAAGCAAGGATCAATGGACGAAAATTCTTTTTCAGTAACAGAGTGATTGCAGCATGGAATGCTCTCTCTACTGATGTTGCAATCTCCTCCTGTGTGAATTCCTTTAAGTGTAGACTTGACGCGTATCAAGCTTCCCAGTTACCAGCCTCAGATCCACTCACATAACCCGGCACGAACTTATACGTGTTTATACTACTTGTAATTAGTACGTAACCGTTAATGATTACGTTTTTTTCGACTTGCTGTCAGCTGTCCGCGATTATGTACAAAATACCTTTTTCAGCTTCCCAATTATCAGTTTTTCTCCCACGACTTGTAACCAGTAAGGAATTCAAAGGCGCTCGCCCATATTTCCCTTAATAAACTGAAACTGAAAACCTAACCCTTAACCTTACCCTAACCCTAACTTTATGCATACCCCTAATTTCGCTGGACGTTGGCCCAAAGCCACCCAATATGACAGGCGGTTCCTGTTCTCATGCTCTGTTTAGACAGTCATTAAAATCACCTCTACTGATATCACCTATGTATGATGAAGTTCATTTCACCCTTCAGGAGATCCTTAAGATCCAGTGCCACTCCCTAATAAGCCCTATTCATGTTCATGTTGTGGACCCACTTGGAAGGTGGAGTCAGCTGAACGAGCCGGCCATGTCTCCACTTCGACTAGCATCGGTAGTAGGCAAACTTCCACGCCACATGCTGGAATATCCACTGCAAGATCATCAGCAACTTTACTTTGAAAATAATTGAAACCTTCAACCCCCGCGGGCTACGTCAGTCACATTGGTAAAGAAGAATTAAAAGGAAATGTTCTCGATACTGCTGACAATTATGAATAGCAGATAAAGGTCGCACCGCAACTGCGTTTAGGAACCGTTGGTCTCGCCAGAATGTATAGGTTCCTCCGACGTCGGGTTAGTAGAATTTCGCACGATCACGGGGGCATCAAGCGAATGCAGGGTTGGCTGACGAAAACACGACAGTCTGACACTCGTTTCCGACGATGCCCACCGTATGCTTCACAGCGAGGTAGGAGCAGTGATGGTGACATACGCAGCATCCAATGCCGTGTCTTCTCCTCCTCCCCAACCTGGACCCGCCGTCACGACAGGGTCAAGGACACTGGAGGCAGGACAGGGCGCAGGTGTCTTACACGGGGAAAACTCACACCTGGGCATGCACTACACCCCCTGGTTCACAGCATTCAACTGACCAGAAGTTAAAACAACAAGAAAAAGGGGGTGGCGGCTCAAATCCCAACCAGCGCGGTGTGAGCCTGCACGTAGGTGGGTTACAACACTCCGATCTGTGGTCCACATGTCGGCCCAGCTTATCTCACGTGCGACCCAGCTGACATCATAAGAGTTCATCCTAGAAGGGATCGAAAATCCCTTTGAAACTTCCCGTGCTCTTAAAGATGCAGTGCCGACGTTCTGGCTCACATGTTTTGTCCCGAACACAAAAGCAAATATATTTACTTCTCCCGTCACACTCTGAACCCATTTTAACCGATGCCCTTATCGCTCAGTGGGCCAATGCGACCCCCATTGAAAACAATTTTTCCTCTCTGAAAACTCAGGTCCGATATGAGAGCGTGACAATATCATGTTCATCATCTCATGCACACAGATCCGACCCGGTTGTGCTAAATCCTCTCTTGATTGTTGCTCCCAACAGACCTAGAAGACTTTCATTGAAAATCCCCTGTCGACCTTCAAACGTAAACATGATTTACTGTCCACCTAACTCATTTACGCCTTGGCTACGTGTTCCAACTTACTCCTTTTATTAATGGTTTATATCCCCGGTGTAAGAGGGGACCTATTATTTCATTGTGATTTCGACTCCATCCGCGTGCGCGCGCGTGAGGTCCGAACCTGCTCTATTTGTGGAAACCTGGTAGGATGCATGGGGAACATTTGTAGACGGGCCGGTGAGTTCTGTTAGCCACTGCGGCCAATCAAAAATACCAGACAGGCTGTCAGGCTTGGACAGGTGCATGCGAGAGAGAGAGAGAGAGCGAGAGAAAAGAGAAGAGAAAGGGAGATGTATTCTAGGGACCCATCCCCACGGCACTTCAGAACATTTATTACACCAGGAAATCTGACACGTTTGAATCTCTCACCACGCGCTAATAGTCGTGGCTTGGAGAGCTGGCAACTGACGGGCTTACTCGTTTCTTGTGGCCATTTTTGTATGTGTACATGAGACGACTGGCTAGAGGACTGTGAGTCGGGCTCACTGGCTTCTTCTTAATGTGGCTTTTGTTGCACTTGCAAACCGATGCTATACGGCTGTGTTTCCCCTCTACACCACTTCATCCTACCATATTTGGAAATAACATTTCTGGCGTGTTAGTTCATTTCTCCCTCACGCGTTTATTTCCACACTTCGGGCTTGGGTATGGCTGGCTGACGACGGCTAATAAGCCAGAAATGGCCATTCCAGTCTCCCTTGTCTTTGTCGGTAATAGCATTTCCTTCTTTATACGTAACAAAAGCCATAAGTGAGATAGCAAACAAGCCAATAATGAAAGTATTAAGTGCAGGAGAAGCTGAAGTTGATCCGGGGATTATTGTTTTCGACGAGCGTGTTGAAACGAGAATCATGCTGGTTCCAGGAGGGACCGGGTTAGACGTAGTGGTCACTTTTCTCTACAAGGGTGTTGACCTGCGAGTGCCTCTTGATTCAGGAGGAACCGAGGTTGACGTACTGACTGCTGGGCTCGGCGAGGGTGATGGTCTGAGGCTCCCGATTGTTCTAAGCGGAACTGGAGTTCACGTACCAGTTGGGCTGTCCAACGAGGGCGTTGTTCTGAGATTCTCGCCGGTTTCAGGTGGAAGTAGAATTGACGTACCGGTTCCTGGTTTCGACAAGGTTGGTGGTTTGAAGACTGATGAATCACGCGGTGGAGTTGTTACCGGATGCGAAGTACTGTTACGAATTCTTGGTGCCCTGTAAATGCATAAGAAGCAGATTTTGTTTAAATCCTGCCGTCAGAAGTTATATGTTTTGAGGCATAAATAGCAAATTTTAACTGACATTCCCTTTAAACGGATTACAGTCATCTTTCTTTGCCACAAGACTCTGCAGCTGCAGCGTGGTGGCCCCCTGTCGCGCATGAGAGTTGGTCGACAATACTGGTTCATGGACACTCTACAACCTCTTGTTGTTGAAGAACCGATCTCGTTTATTCGGAGAACGGAACCACATATAAGTATTTTAGGGTGCCTATAGTTATCCAGAAAGTCCTGGCGGCCTTAATAACACCTGGAACATCGACCTTGAGATTCGGAATGCGGAAGGTATCACACAGTAGATCCAGGGCCAATGGGTAATCTACAGTCACTCAGCGCCGCAGCTGGTTTGCGACTAATCTCACATATCCCGTAATCAGTCCGATTTTGAAGACTACGCGACGTGCTATTTTGATGCTACAGTCTATCAAAGGTTTTCCTCCTAATATCTTATTTCCCACGTCCGCATTTTTCTCCTATCTAAAACAGGGTTTTGGGGGTGGTCTTTCGCACTAACAGGATTCGGCTATTGGAGACACACATCTGGTTGTTTGCTCAGAAAAGCTTCTACAGGGCTTGATCTACCTAAGTCGATTATGTGGGAACTGCCAACTTTAGCGGGTGTGTGGCTGTGTAACAATTGCACTCAATAAATACCGGACGAGATGCGTGTTTTTCAGCTTAATGTGATGCTGTTTCTGATGATGGGGTTCATGTGTGTATCTGAAAATCAGGTGAATATAATATTTTATCGTGGCTGCCTACTACTCTGAGTGTTCTGTCAGCGTCTTATGCACGCAAAAGACATTTAAATTCTAATGCAGAAATGAAAGTATTTTCAAAAACTATTGGAAGACAATGCACGTCGGAGTGTTTTTGCTACAGAAACAGTGGTCGTGAGCTTTATCTCAGATTCATTGAGGGTAACAAGTCACGGGCGACTAAAGTTACCTACCCTCCTACCGGCATATCTGTGCCAGTAAAGTAAACGTCTCTCGAAATTAACGTATGCGTGTATATTGTTTGAGTGCGTAAAGTGCACGCATAAATATTTTCAAAAGAAAAGCCGAAGCCGGGATATAATTCCCCTGATGTTTAATCTCAGTCAGCTTGTCTGATATTCTCAGACGGACAACTGCGCGAACTTCATCAGCATTTTAGCACCAGCAAACTGGTCGCTGACGTACGCCTCAGTTCAAGGGGGGATACGCAGATCATGTTTTTGCCCAGGTGGTAGCAGCCATATTCAGCATAGGATGGACGCACAAGCTTATGATCTACACTCCGCACGAAGTGGCGAGGTGTGCAGTATGACTGATTAATTCGGATGGTCGGAGGGGAAGATGGAACTGCTTATTCATTTAGATGTTCGGCAGTGTAGTAAATGCATCCAACAAATATTAAAAAACCCCCGCGTTCGTCAACTTGAAATAATGCTGTCTCTGATGGTGGACTCGAGTGCGCATTTAAATCCTAAAGTGAATAAATATTTTCTTTAACTTTTCCGAATTTGCCTTTAAAGGATTCTACGTCTCACATGGCATATGTAAGGCTAAGGCATACACAGCCAATCATTTAAAAATGGTTAATTCAGTTGGCAGGTTCGAGAAAAAATCCAGTAGGGAAGTCCTAGCATGAGAAAAGGGTTTACAGACTTGGTGATGGAAGGGATTAAATGGACTATTTTGTTTAGAATAGTGTATGTAGGCGCAATGTTTCAAAGTAGATCTTGCGCATAGTTAACGAAGCTAAGTTACGTCGTGTGAGTAAGTAAGCAATAACACCTGATAAATGGTAGAACACATTTATAAGAATGAACAGGCATTCCAATATGCAAGAATAAATCAGTTGTGGGATGTAGAATTCCACTAGGTCATTTTCAGCATTCGTTTGTCTTAGATACAACTGAATAACTCCGGGAAAAAAGTGACTCTGGGCATTGCATGTGAGGCATCACTTTCAATTCGTGAGGGCTAAGGATAAAATTCATTTACTGTCCGCTTTGAAGAGCTCCCGAAGTTCGATAGTCTACAACATTTACTGCAAACGTCCTCGGAATCGACAAATTCAATATGAATGATTTATGCGTTTTTACTTAATTTACGGATTATAGTTGCGCTGTTTAAAGTTGTTATGAACATAAATGTTAAAATTCATGCCTCTTTTTTCCATGTTTTAAGATGGGTTAATGAATGCGTTTTCTATTGAACCACAAGTCCCGATGGTCACCACGAAACATATCCAGAGAATATATTTGAAGTTGTTTGTTATCGAAAATCAATGAGAAAAGGAATGCTAATCAGGTATTCATTCCGTATCGAATTTGATCTTTTCCCAGACCAACAATAAACTACTTCAAAAGCCAGCGTCACAGCGTGGCTAAAGTGTTTTGGGATCACGTTGCAGCGTCATCAATATCACACCCCTACCCACGTATCCCTCTATAGGCGAAAACACATTTCAGAATTTCAGTTGACGTTACATGAGATAGCCCAGCCGCTGTATGTGAATGATCGTATCACCTAAATAAGGGAGATTTCTATTGGGTCGATCGCCATCCTGTAAAATAGGTTAAAACACAACATATGGACGTGTCATTTTCTCAAATGTCAGAAAAAGGACTGCATCACATAGAAGGAGCATTTGTGCAAGTTACAATTCCTTCTTATCACAAATGTGATCAAAAATTAGACTGACGAAATGCATTAATGCCCTACATTCATGTACATCCGAATTTGTTCTTATCACAAGCCCGAAAAGTTATTTTAATGGTCGCCTATGGTGAAGTGCGGAGCAACAAAACAAGTGATAGAGACTTAGACTGAAAGGGGCATGTTCGTCAGAATGCGCAAATCTTCTAAATATACTTGAAGGGCAATTGTGATTGCCATTCCGGTTAATATTTCAAGAACTTGACCATTGCTTGTAGTGGTTGCTGTTGGAGTGGGTCTGTGCAGAGCCAACTTTTCCCAGGAGAAAGGCAGAACAAATGTGTTTCTAACGGAAGTCAGATTCAATGCAATATAATGCTTTTGCAAAAAATGGATACGCGGCCTTTTTGAACGACTTTCTTACGCCTTAGCATATGTTTGGGCAGAAAAATGGGAGTTTCACCTTCAATCCGGGGCTCTCTGAAATTGTCTGCTTAAATGTAAGTCGAATGGTCTGCCTTATTCAGCTGATTTAATCTCCTGGTGACATGAATTCATCTGCTCTTTGTCAACAAATGCTATGGTTGTGCGTCTTATTGCACATTCAAGACATTTGTTAAAAAATGCTGTGGAACGCAGGGATTGCTTCATCTCGCCTACTTTACGTACAGTTACAAAGGTCGTTTTAAAGTTTTGTGCCAGCGAAATCTGCGGATGTGCTTGAAAAACAGCATGAATGGAAGTTGGCAGAGAAACGCAGCACAGACTCGCTGAAAGCCAATGTCCCCTTTCACGAAAGAGGTTTTCAAACAGACCTCAACAATTGTCAAAAGCCTAAAAAGTTGATTTGAACAAAAGGCGAGAATTTGAGCTGTAGCTGTTGAGCACTGCTGCTTAACACCCGAATTTATTCTCCGGTTACATTTTACAGAGCACACGAAACTGGAACCCTGCTGAGGACCGCTGAAGGCACAGAGCTCCGGATTCAACCCTCCGAAGAATGAATTCAAGGAAGCCAGCATAAGTGAGACCGTTCACTTTACCGAAACTATTGTTCTGCAAGCACGGTTGATGCTAAAGCTGTCAAAGTAGCTGGGTCCAGGTAAGATACCGGCAAAGATGCCGAAGGAAATATCCAGCGAATTGACAAAACAATTATATGCTTTACCAAGCATCATTTGGGATCGGATGTCTGCCAACCTATTGGAGATTCGTATGGATTCCACCACCATATAAAAACGGAAGTCGGATAAGTGAAGAAGAAGAGTCGAATACCGGAACACTTCGTTTATTATCCTGAGCTTTCAGACTCGTACAGGAGTCCATCGTCAAAGGTAGTGGCAGAAACAGGACAAGCGGCAAAGTGGATGTACTCAAAACTGAAGTTCCTCCAAGGCAATTCGACTACCTCAGTTCGATCAGCCTCTCAATTCCTCATAGACCTCCGAAGTCGGAAAATTCAATTGGACGAAATCATGGTCTCCTTCGATGTGACGTCGTTATTCACATCCATCCCACCAAACGTGGCCCGCGAAGTCTTGCGCAAGAGACTTGAAGAGGCGTACGATGAGACTCAGAATGCCCTCAAAATTGAACACCTCATGAGGCTGTTTGAATTCTGTCAACAAACTTTCTTCACTTTTGCGGGAGAGACCTATGATTAAAGCAAGGGAACCCCAATGGGCTCACCGGTCTCTGGTTTGATGGCAGAACTGGTCCTACAGGAGGTAGAAAAGATTGCCTTCCTCCAACATGAACCGGTGTTTTGGCGCCGTTACGTTGACGACACGTTCGTCATCGTAAAGAAGGACAAACTGCAACATTACCACAGCCTGTTCAATGCAGTCTTCCCGGATAGAAAATTCACGAGGGAAGAAGAACAGGAACAGCAGTTGCCCTTCCTGGATGTGCTCGTCAGAAGAAACCTTAACGGTGAACTTGAAACGACGGTTTATAGGAAGGCAACGAACACCACACAGCTTCTCAGTTTCCACAGCAACCATCCGGTGGCTCACAAACGAAGCTGTGTGAAGACGCTCTTCAAACGGATCCAAAATCATTGCAGCAAACCGGAGGACAGAGCACGTGAGGCTCGTTATCTCCGCGACCAGTTTGTGCAAAATGGTTATCCGAGGGCATTCATAAGTGGCTGCCTACGCGGTCGCTACCAGAGAACTCGAACATCAACGCCACCGACGATATGGAATTCTCTGCCATACACCAAGGGTTAAAGTCTGAAGAACAATCTGGAGTAGTGTATCGCATTCCGTGTTAAAATTGTCCTTGTAACTACACAGGACAGACTGGACGCGTGCTCGGATCGCGCATACACGAACATAAGCTGGCTGTGCGGCGAAGCGATGCATTATCACAAGTGGCCGCCCACACCTACGAAATGGGTCACGAGTTTAACTTCGCAGCCACAAAAATAGTCGCCCACGCCGGAAACAAAACAGGCCGAGAATTGATTGAAGCCTGGGCCTCGGATGAGATCTCGGTCAATCGATTTATCGATCTGGCGCCGGCGTACAGAGCCCTGCGTATTCACCTCCAGTCTTGCGACGTCGGTCGATGATTGGGCCTACGTGGCTTATAACTGCCGCTTGTCCTGTTTCTGCCACTACCTCTGACGACGGACTACTGTACGAGTCTGAAAGCTCAGGATAATAAACGAAGTGTTCCAGTGCTCGACTCTTCTTCTTTACTTATGCATACACCTGGAACTCGAAATTTCGCCTTCATTCGTGGAAGTCGGATACCATCGGACAGTTCCAGATCAATCGACCTTATCTCCATTTTCTGCACAGTTTTTGAGTAAATAATGAGGCGGCAAGTGATGCACTTCCTAGCAAAAAATACAATCCGCCTTCCGATTTCCAGCACAGATTCCTCAGAGGCAGTTTCTGTGTGGAAAATCTGCTCTACGCTCTACAACGCTAGACTCGAACAACCGGGGGAGGAAGTGCAGTGCACACAATCTGTATTGACTTCGGGAAGGCCTTCGACAGTTTGTCCCACCAACGCCAACTGTACATGCTCAGCCGTATAGGGGTAAAGGAAAAGCTTCTGAAATGGATCAAAAACCTCTTGATTGATCAATCCCAAATAGCCCAACTTGGCGACTAGCAGTCTGAGCCTGCAACTCTCAGATGGATGGATTTACTCCACGTCAACGACTAATCTCTGATGAAATTAAGCAGCTGCCATTTTATAACTGGAGTATCTACCGAAAAGCACACAGGGAACGCTGTGGAAATCACTGATGAGGCGAACTCCTCGCAGCTGTGTCATGCAGCGGCAGAATATTACGCGAGGAACGCGTGTCCGGGCTTTTATCCAGTACCCGTGCACATATGTATGTGTATGCACATATACATACATATTGTTAGCAAGGGAGACTAGAGTGGTCACTCCTGACTTAATAGCCGTCGTCAGCTAGTCATACCCAACCCCGAAACATGGAATTCCTGGGGCTCAAACTCGCAACCTGATAGTTAGAAGTTCAACGCCTCTAACCACTGGTCCACGGACCCCTTGTCCTGTCGGTTTTCGATCGGGAATATAGAACGGTGGCCAGCGCTCACAGCTGGGCCTTACGGGCTCTCTCTCTTTTGAGCCCAACCAGCAGCCGCAGAGTAGCGCATGATATAGGCGGGATGTTATTTCTGTCAAAGACGAGGGAGACTGGAATGGCCATTTCTGGCTCATTAACCGCTGTGCGGCTGGTGGTTGGACTTGAAAAAGAGTCCGTAAGGCACAATGCAACGAGTGATTTCCGTAAGACGATCGGTGAACGCCCCTTCACCATTATACAGGAGATGACCTAGCTCATGAAAGGTGTTTAAATTTGCGAATGATGGTCAATCACTCGCAAACCGACACCATTTCATGAGTCCAATATCTATGGTAATAAAGTACAAGTTCAAAAAATTAAAAACATAAAATAATAATTAAAGGAAGTGTTACGTTGTTTAGAAATCCCGTTTTATTTAGAAGAGCGCAATATCCCGAGAGCGTCAGAAATGGCTCTAATTTAGTAAACGTGGTTTTTGTATATATGGAATGTATTCTTATGCCAAAAAACGTAGTAAATATGAGAGTACAAATAAAATAACGCTCAATAATAGTGTTTCAGTGACGTTTACATCAAAATACATCAAACGAATTAGTGTAAGTTCATACTTGGCGGTTTGTCAACTGTCAAAATTCTGCGTACAGATTCCAAAACAGTTTTCCAGGGATTTGTGGTATTTTTGACCCGTTCGACTTGAATGAGATGGAGTTCAACAAGGGAAACGGGAGTTTGCTTGATTTCACCAATGGAAACGTCGTAAAAACAAATGATTTCATAAGACGACATGTTATCAGGCCGATCGGTGCCTAATAAATTTTAATACAACCATCAGGCGTGATGTAAACATACAATTTTGTGTGTATTAAAAGAGCCATTCTTCCGCTAGATAAATTTGCACTTTTAGTTCGTTTTGGATTACATTGAGTTTCATATCGGTCTCGAAAAATTGCTGAATACTTCATGGTTTTCAGTGTTTTCACCCGATCGTCCACAAATACAGATTCTGATTTACGTGTCTGTTAAAAACTCTTAAATAAGATAATTCTTGGGGCATTTACTAAACTAATGAGTATTTTGGCGGTCCTTTTCAGGAGGACGGTCGTTTGGGCACATGTGAAAACTCATTTAAACATCAAACTTCATTTTAAAAAAGTGGCTGTCCAGAACGAAAGTCAGCAACGAATATGTCTTCGAGCAATAAGAAAACTTTCCTCTTTAAGAAGTTCTTTTTTACTGCACTCCGATGGCGGATCTCTGTGTACTTTGCATTGTTGCACGGTGAGGTCAAGTAAAAATTTGACACTTTTCCCGTTTCTTTCACGTTCCTAAACAATACTTATATTTTTCTGCCGTAAACGTAAGAGCATGCCTTGCTCTATACATTGAGGCCGTTTTAACTATTTTGCTCGCTGTTAGACTCCGTTCTTCGATTATGAATGCACAACAGAGAGCCCATATAAACAGATATTTTGATGAAAAAAATAATGTCTTGCTTGTTCTATTTCTGAATAGGGACAGGGCTTTTCAATTTGGGCCGCCATTTTTGTAACCCTCCTTCCCGTGTGGATTTTTACTAATTGTACATTACTGTGCCTATTTCCCTTCGATATATTGAACTGTTTTGCACCATTTGTTTGTCTGAACTAAGATTATGAGGTCGTCTCTACAGTACGCTAACTCCGTTTTGAATGAAATTAAATCGTCAATTTCACTTACGAACGACCATGATGCAAACTGTTGTACTTTTCGGCCAATATGTCGTATTTGCGATCGTTCTGTGTTGAATTTATCAAATATTCGTCAACAACGGCCTATGCATCTGAGAAAACACCGGTGTGGCTGGCAATTTGCATTCAAAGCACAGTTTGTCAATTCCTGCCTCCTTGTCGACAAATTGTCGTTCTATTTTCAACAAAGCCCATGATTTGGAGCTACGTTTGTCGAAAAAAGAACACAGCAGAACTGAAGTGGCCTGCCTTCAAGAGACGTGGCTACATAGTGACATTGATTCGCAGCGTATTACTCCCCCATCCTTCTACTGCTTTCGAACAGATAGAAAATCTTTATCTTGTGGCGGAGGTGGAGGCGTCGGCATTTTCGTTAATCAAAATTGGTGTAGAGACTATAAGTCCCTTTTTTCTTACTCTGATGATTTGATAGATGTAATCGCTGTTTTATGTAAGCCCCGTTTGTTAAGTACTTTTAAAGGCATCATATTTGTTAGTATTTACATTCCCCTCTCTTCCTGTGAAGGCGCACTAACCCGTTTTTTCGACTTTCTCTCACAAAAACTTGCTATATTATCCTGCGACTATCTTATTCTATTATTAGGTGATTTTAATCGCGTGAATTTACGTCCCCTTACACTTTTAGACTTCGATGATCTTGTCTCCTTTAATACTCGCGAAGATGCCCCTCTTGATCATATTCTGACTAACCGCAGCAAGCATTTTTGTGTAAAAAATAGGGCTCCATTGTCAGGTTCTGACCAGTCCACTTTATTGTGTCTTCCAAAAATCTATTCCACTTCTAACCGTGCACTGCTCGCCAAGCCTGAGAGGAAGGTTAAGGCTCGCAACACATCCGCCCAAAACATTCTCCTGCTTCAGGCTTGCATTTCTCTTACTATCCCAACTTTCCTTGAACAATCGAATGTTGACTCATGTTCTTCCAACCTGACAGCGTTTTTAAATGAAATTTTCGATATTTTCTGCCCTCTTGATACTGTTAAGGTACGACCGGATAGAATTCCTTCCCCTATCTGAAATCGTTAAGACGTAAAAAAGAACTTCTTTACAAACTAGGCTTACGTAATGGCGTTAAGGACGTTACCGTCTTAATAAAAACAGAGATTAACAGACTAAATAGACTGTTTGTCAGCCAACTTTTTTCCTCTTCTTCCTCCCCCTTTCCCCCCTTCCTCAGCTGAGATTTGGAAAAATCTTAAGCGTCTCACTGGCCATCGCAACACACTGGTGTATGTGGATGCAGATTTAGAGTCCCTAAATAAAAATTTTGTATTTAGTCACAATGACTCCCATCTTCCCTTAGTTGACATTCCCCTATCACCGTGTACATTCCAACCTGTGTCTTCGGCAACAGCAGAGAAACACCTTAAAAAGGTCCGTGGATCAACAGCTGCCGGACCGGATGGTGTCTCGCCTTTTCTTCTTAAATGTTGCAGTTCCCAAATAGCCCCTATTTTAACGCACCTAATCAATATGTCTTTCATGGAGTCCAAGATTCCCGACGCCTGGCGTACAGTGAGAATCACTCCCATCCCTAAAAAGCCTGCTAACTTTGGTCCTAAATCTGTTCACCCAATTGCCTGCTCCTCTGCAATACTAAAGCTTGCTGAAAGAGTTGCCCTAGATATCGTAAAGCCTTTTTCTTCCAGTTTTTCCGACCCTTTACAATTTGCATACAAATCCAAACGGAGTACTTTAGATGCTGTCGCTCTTGTGGTCAACTCTGCTCTAAAAGCATTAGACAAGGGTTGCCGCGAGTATGCGTGCGCTTTTCTTGATTACTCCTCCGCCTTCAATACCGTCCCGCGCCCTCTTCTCCTTACCAAAACCTCCGCATGCGGCTCTCCAGGCTGGGTCGTCTCTTCGCTTAGCGATTATTTTACCATCCGCACTCAATTTGTCCAATCTGGCAAGCGAAAATCTTCGACCCTCCCCAATGACTGCGGTGTTCTTCAAGGTTCCATTCTATCCCCTCACCTTTTCTCCCTCCACACTGACGATCTAAGGTCGCCTAATGACTGTCTTTTGGTCAAGTATGCTGATGATGTGGTTGTTGGACACCCTCTCAAAAGTCAGACACACCTCCGGTCTCTAATGAATGGCCTAAACCATGTCCTAGCGTGGTCAGAAAAAAATGGTCTTCTAATTAACAACCAAAAATCCGTTCAGTGTATTTTTCGACTGCGGCCCTCTCCTAACCCTGATTCCTCTGACATTCTTCCTAACAAAGTATCCTCTTTCAGGTACCTCGGCGTTACTTTGTCCTCAAATCTTTCTTTTTCCCTCCATATTGAGTCCCTATTTATTAAAGTTCGTAAACTTTTTTACTACATACGTCGTTTACGTTCCTACCATACACCTCAACCCTTAGTCTGGCGATTAATCGACGCCTGCATTCTTCCTCTTATCCTATACTGCTCTCCTGTTATTTTTCCTGCTTTGCTTAAAAAGGATCTTTTAATTTTGAAACGAATCCTCCGCATGCTCTCTTCTGCTGCTGCTGTTTCTTATCTTCTTTTTAGTTGACACTATCTTACAACGACACTTCAATGCGGTCAAGCAATTTGCTGGTCGAATTCTAGATGACGTTGCCCACCCCTTACATTCTGATCTTATGTCTGCGAAGTCTTCCCGCCTGATGCGCCGCCGCTTCCGACTTATATCCTGTCGCACATCGGCTTATCGAGCTTCTGTATTGCCATTCCTAGCGCGCTATCTTACGTGCGAAGAGACATAAATACAGATGCTAAGACTTGAACTATCCTCATAATAATCGTTTCTTTGTGTGAAACTTTAACTCTTGAATAAGCTATTCACTAATTTACTGCCCATAGGGAATGGAGCCAATTTTTTGCTGAAAATTTTGAAATTACGATTTTAAAATAAATCGACTTCCTTTCTTCTTCTCCCAAGGTATGCACAGAAGCCGCACTACACGAAAAGTAGTGTACCATATGTATGTTCAAAACTAGAAATTACCATTCGGTGGTGGTCACTTATGTGACATCAGGTAGAATTTTCCACAAGGCAAAACAATTTCAGCCCATTTAAACGAAGGAATCCCTATTTGCATTATTACTGCACTTTAGGGCACCAAATCGCACGTATATGCTAACAGGACTTTTAATAATCGATTAGACACCTGGTTTTTATAAAACAACTTCTGTGTTAGCAAGTTGATTATCATGGTTAGCACCGGACATCAAACAAATTCTCAAGTCCGGCTAAATCTGTTTATCAAAACTCTTTCGGGTACACTACTTATTTTTTAAATGAAAAGGTCGCTCAGACGCGTAGCCGGAATCTAGGACATGTATTACCATAGGAAATTGTACTAATATTGCAACGTCCATTGTCGCCAAAATTTATTTTTATTTTGTTTGACATAATTACGTAAAAACAATTTCTGCCCAAGAAAAGGACACTTCATTAAAAGAGTGGATAATTGAGTAAAGTGCGCAACGCTAATGACGCCGAGAAATTCTCGCATCAGATTCCGTTAATAGGTTTCATGAGGTAGGTCACGTACTATACATACAGTACATACAGTACATACAGTACAGTACTATACATACGTACACCAAAATATACAGTATGTGCGCTAACTCATAACATGTTAACCGAAATTCGGAAATATGTTGTCGACTCGAAAAGTTTACTTAAGTAGGGTTGTAATATTAATCACCGTGCAACATAATCCTAAAATAAATTACTTGCTGCAGCGTGCTGGCTTTAGGACGAACTTTTTTTCGGTCGCCTGAAAAATGCACTCTGTAAAAATGGCTACTTATGTTGCATGATTTTTTTCTCATTGATTTTCGATGCCCTTATATATTCAAATATATTTCATAGAAAGTACGCATAAAAATATTCATTTTTGCTCATTTAGTAGGAAGGTATGTCTTTGTTAAATTTCGTACTTGAAGGAAGGCTATAATTAAGTTTTAAAATATTTCTAATTGTGAGATTTTTAATACTGTGAAATGGCAGTTCATATAATGTCATGTCTCTTCATTTACTAATATGGCTTGTAAAGTTAGCAATACGACTTAAATCCACTGCTGAATTTTATGAACCCCAGATGGTCTCGTCTTAATGCCGTAGAGAAATGTATGGCTTTCCGTACGCGGAAAGTATACGGCTTGTAGTTTGGAAATCCTCAATGCAAGTGCAACGGCAGGTCGAGTTCGACATTATTCGGGAATTGGGAAAGTTTTTGAAAACCGAATTATACCCTTCTTACGAGTATGAAATTGGAAAAAGACGTATTGGTCTACTGAATGAGTGAAAGAATGAATATTTTTACGTATATTTTCTATGAAATATGATTGGATATTTAAGGGCTACGAAAACCAATGAGAAAAAAATGCATGCTATTTCAGTAGTCATTTTTTGCAGAGTTTAGTTTTGTACGCAGCCGGAACGAAGTTCGCTCGAAAGCCGGTATCCTGAGGTAGTTGAATTATTAAAGAGTCATGTTGCATGATGAATAGTCTAACAACTTTTCTTAATTAATCTTTATAAAACGAAAACGCATTTCAGAATTTCGGTTGGCATTTCATAAGTTAGCGCACTTACTGTATGCATATACTGATGGCTGCATCTGTGGGCTGGATTGCAACATCGCTATGTTTGCCGATGACATAAAGCTTTGAAATACCATTGACAATGGAGATGGAGTGCATCTATAGGCAATCTTACGTCAATTAGAACAATGGGCAAACCACCGACTCATCCTGTTCAAGGTCAACAAGTGCAACCTTCTGCAGATCGTCAGAACCAAATTCGGGGCCCGCACCGTTACCAGATGTAGATTCTCAGAAGTCCAAGACTAGTCCTGGGCCAGGGCTTACTCTCTCACAAAACACGGCTGTTTAATCTTTGGATTACAGACTGCTACTAGGCGATTTGTTTAGAGCGTTTCGCATAGTGAGAGGTCAGAACTGTTGCCTTGCATCTAGCGACTTTTTCATGAAAAAAGCCTCTCAAAGTACACGCGATTAGTTTGAGACTAGACGCAAGGAGTTTTTACCTTTCCAAGCCCATAGTACAAACGAATTTGGCTTATTAGCTTTCATTTTCTGTCTCAAAAATTGCAAGACGCGTATCGAAAATGACAGCCCACACCCATTTAGTAACTGCTTACATAGGCTAAAATCCATATTAATTTGTAAGCATTTGGTAAATCAAAAGTCACAATATGAGTGTCTCGTGTTGAGGGGGAGTTGAGTTATAATATATCTCCAGTTTACTGTCACACTTGCGGTCGAATTCGCAGTTTTGTAAAGAACTTCCCACAGGAGGTCGACAGGGATATTATAAATTGTAATGGCAGATATGTGAAACCCATCCCGCAATATGGCGCCTTTACCCAGGTACGTCTGGTGAACAGTGACTTCAAATAGAACGTTATGGAAGGTGCAATCAAATGAATGGTAAATATCATGTCTCTACTTGGTAGTTGAAAATGCTGAACCCTAAAAAATGCCAGAGTCATCAATAGTAAATTCAGCAGAATTCTGCTTTCCACCAGAGAATCAAAGAACAGTATTTGCTAATTTCATACTTCAAGTGCTACATGGCACTTTACGACAGACCTCCAAAGTGTGCATTTGTAATGCAAGAATCTAGCTTCTTTGATTTTTTCAATAAACCTGCGCAGATAAGCTAAATCAGTTCCTTGAAGTTCCATTTGTAAGTAGACATGCTATTGTGAACTATGATGTGTGGAATAAGAAATATGTCCAAGTTGTCCAGTTAAACATTCCACAACATCCGTCAAGTAGAGGTTTTGGTTTCTGCGTGGACGTGCTGAAAGTAGAATAACAAAGGATGAAAATTGAAGGACTGACCCAGGGTTTGAATGTCAGAAAAAAGCAATATTTCTCCTCCATTACTGCTCAGAGGCTTACTTTCAGACCGAAAACACGACCTTGATTGAGGCTGTGGAAAACTAAGCAGAAACAGTAGAAGTCACAACAAATGGGGGCTGTCGTTCGCTTTAAAGCAATCGCAGAGGATTCGATTGTGGACTACAGAAGTTCTGTGCATATTTTCCAGATCTCATCCAGTCTGTGTGCGTATTCATGCTTGGATACACGATCAAAATAGCCCGGCAAGAAATCCCTATTGAGAGAGTTGAGTAGAAATTCGGCTCGGTGGTGGAGAAGACGCATCCGGCAGACGTACTTTATTACTACTTTGCTTCAACTGTGGGCATACGCATGACCGATGTAAGGTAGACTCTCTGGAAATAGTTGTGGTCTCCTTTGTCCCTCCTGCTAGCTAGATGTTGTTTTTCTGATAAATCATCTGTCCTATAGAGGACTGCCTGTCAGCGGGAGACAAAAACGGGAGCAAATGAGGTTTAGAAGTGCTTTTCTGCCGTTTTTGACCAAAACCTGAATTATCGCAATTGGCGGTGAAGGCCTTCTTTTGAAACTGAGAGAAAAAACAGTCAAAGAGCATTATGACAGTTCGTATGTCGTTTCCGACGATGTCTGCTGCAGTGTGCTCAAAAGCAGGATGGGCACAGGGACGGTGACTTAGGCGTGAGCTAGTTTATAATTGCAGTGGGCTTACATTGCATCTGACGCACCCCCACCTTCGACTACCGCATTATAAAAGGACGTGATAAGTACACACTTGCAGTTGCGATTGAACTTCCTTCGAAAAGATTCAAACACCTCAAAGTGATCAGCAGGGACAGTCTGTGTGCGCATTAATACATGGACGCACGATCAAAATAGTCCGACAAGAAATGCCTACTGAGGGTGTTGAGTAGAGATTCGGCTCAGTGGTGGGGACGACGTATCCGGCAGACGTACAGTGAGTGACCGATCTCATGAAATGTTGGCTAAAATTCTGAAATGCGTTTTCGATTAGGAAGGATTACTTGGTCGCGGTTGCAATACTGACTATTCTACGGCATAATCTTATAACATTTCGGACTCGGCAGGATGTCAGCTTTTGAATACACTTCTTTTCAATCTCCTGTAGAAGCCGTTCTCGGTAAAACTGACTACATAAGTAGCATGCATTTTTCCCATTGATTTTCGATAGTCTTGCAAATTCAAATATATATTATTGAAAACAAAAATAAAAATACGCTTTCTTTCAGCCGGTTAATAGAGAATCACATCTTCTTTATATTTGACACTCAAGAAATGAACATAATTAGGTTTTAAGGAAGTTTTTTAATTGTCGAATAATTTGGAGCCTGGTCATTTGCTGCAGTAGCGCTTAGTGATTTCAGTCTACATAGTACATGCGATCCGCGTAAAGAAAATAACATATTTTTCTTCGCCACTAAAAAGATATCATACAGGGTCCACAAAATTTTACAATGGATGCGGACTATGCTGTACACATAATGAGAGGCTGTGGTAAACGACCAGGTACGATGTTGTGAATGGAGATTGCTCGGTCTTAAAAAATCTCATAATTAGAAACTTTTTTAAAACCCAATTATACTCCCTTTATGAGTGTGAAATATAAAGAAGGCGTGATTCTCTATTAATTGACTGAAAGAAAGTCTACTTTGTCTATGGTTTCAATAAGATATATTTGAAATTGCCAGACTATCGAAAATCAATGGGAAAAATGCATGCTACATAAGTGGTCATTTTTTTTTACCGAATACGGTTTCTCCAGGAGATTGAAAAGAAGTGTATTCAAAAGCTCACATTCTGCCGAGTCCGAAATGTTATAAGATTATGCGGCAAGATAATCAGTATTACAACCGCGTCCGCGTAATCCTTCCTATTTGAAAACGCATTTCAGAATTTCAGCCAAAATTTCATGAGATCGGTCACTCACTGTACACTATTGTTACTTTGCCCCAACTGTGGTCACACGCATGACCGACGTAAGGTAGACTCTCTGGAAATGTTTGTTGTCCCCCGTGTCCCTCCATTTTCTGTCCGGTAGGGGACTGCCAGTTAGTGTGAGACAAAAAATGACGTTAATGAGGTTCAGAAGTGCTTTTCTGTTGTTTTTTTTTAACCAAAAGCATGCATTCTCGCAGTTGACAGCGAACACCTTCTTTCGAAACTGAGACGGTTTGGATGTCGTTTCCGACGATGTCAACTGCGTGCTCAACAGGGCACAGGGACGTCGACTTACGGATGAGCTAGTTTGTAATTATAGTCGGCTTGAATTGCACCTGTCGCACTCTCTCCTCCCTCACCCTCCAATACTGAATGATAAAAGGACGTGATAAGTACACACTTGCAGTTGCGACTGAACTTCCTTCGAAAAGATTCAAACACCTCAAAGTGATCAGCAGGGACGAGTGCATGAGCCGCTGCACTTGCGCCACCGATCCGCAACAAATGCGTACTTCCGAAACTGAGAGAACAGATAGTCGAATCTTACTAGAAGTAAAGCACTCTGAAGAGTAGACAAAGGCGAGATCACTAGGACGGTAGCTTTAGTAGCCTGGGCTTTCGAACTCGAAGAGTAGTTCATCATCAGAGACTGTTGGAGTGCAACAACTTATGAACAATTATACACATCTGAGGGTAAACTCAATACTACAGTGCACGAGAAGGCGACAAACACAACTCAGGTTCATAACTGTCATAGCAGCCACGCGGTGGTGCACAAACGGAACTGTGTTAAGGCGCTCTTCGATAGTGTAAAAGTCGCCGCGGTAAGCCCGAAGAAAGAGTAAAATAACAGAAAAAAACCGTATTTCTCCTCGACTACCGCTAAAAGGCTTACTGTCTGACCGAAAACACCCCCTTGATTGAGGCTGTAGAAGAGTAAGCAGAAACAGCAGAGGCCGCCGCATGCTGCAGAATAGGATTAGCCTGTGGACTATAGAAGTCCTGTACGTATTTTTCAGATCCCATGCAGTGTGTGCGCGCATTCCTACACGACTGAATGATCAAAAAAGCCTGATAAGGAACGCCCGATGAGAGTGCTGAGTATAAATTCGGCTCAGCGATGGAGTAAACGCATCCGAGAAATTTATGCAGTTGTTACTTGGCTCAAATCGCCGGCATGCGCATAACCGATGCAAGATAAACTCTCCGGAGATATTTACAGACTGACTTGTCACGGGTGCTAACTGGATGCTACCTTTCTGATCCATTGTCTGTCCGATAGAGGACTGCTTGTCAATGTGAGTGCACAAACGGAACTGTGTTAAGGCGCTCTTCGATAGTGTAAAACTCGCTGCAGTGAGCCCGAAGAAAGAGTACAAGAACTACGGCATCTCAGGGACCAATTGGCAAAGAACGGTTATCCAAAGACCTTCACTAGTCACTGCATACGTAGGCACCCGCGGTGGACAAACGGAAGAGAGAAGCCAATGATTTGGCACGCGACACCATACTTAAAGAATGTGTCCGAGGCCACTGAACGCACTACAGCAAAGTTAGGCGTGGAAATTGCCAATTATCCGGGTGGCTACCATGCGTGCGAGAATCTTGAAGACGAAGGATCGGCTGGATGCAGGTGAGTAGTCGGGTGTACTTTATCGAATCCCGTGCCGTAACTGTCCTAGCTATTATACTGGCCAGGCAAGAAGGCGCCTCAGCTCGCGAATACTCGTGAACAAACAGGCCCTTTTGACAGAGGCGACCCACTGTCTCAAGTCGACATTCACACGCTGGAGGAATGCTATGAGTTCGACTTCGCCAGCACGCGGATAGTGACGCGGGCCGGTAAGAAAACGGGGCGGAAAATGTTGGAGGCGTGGGTTTCAAACACCAGATGGAAATTTCCTGCGTGAAGTGAGCCAGGTAGATAGGAAACAAAACTCTGAGCTCGAAATAGAAAGACTGCCTGCTTATTCGCTTTCAGCGTAAGATGACTCTTTGCCTGGTTTTGAAAAAGCGGAGCTCAAGCCGCCTTCACTCAGAATGAGAGGGCATCTTCAGTAGCGTGATTAAGAGGCTTCGGAATTCATTGCCCTTATTATTTTGTCAAAAGTCCATGTTTTAGAGTCCAACAAAAGGTTTTCAGGAGAATCTCTTGTAAACCGTGCAGCCGCGAGGCAGGAATCGCCCCGTGAATCGATAAAGAGGGTTGAAAATATTTCGCCAACATTGCGACTTTCTATAAATACCATATGAAGGAATTTTAACAGGGCAGACTCCAAAGTCTGTCGAAAAACCGAATTATTTAAAAGTAATACAATCACTTCTACGGTATTGTTTGTAAGCCATGTAACTATGAGATGGAATTTTTTTTGAAGTCAACTATGTAGATTTGTGGTTTTCTACGCAAGCTCAAGTTCAAACTGAGTATACGAACTAGGCAGATCTGTCTGTGTTTTGCTTTCTACTGCTATCAGCTTAATTCAACTGTTGGGTCCCCCAGTAAGGCCTGATGTCAATATGCGAGGCCTCCAAATAAAAGTTGTACAATTGAGAACTTGAGAATCACCTTTGACTTCCCAAACTGACATTACTGTCCTATAGTTGCAGCAGAAATTGCTGAAGAGTTGTGGTTTCACCCAGGTTCGCCTAAAAATGGAAAGAAAAGAAGAGGGGAAAGAGGACGAAAAACAGAAGCCTGACCTGTGATGAACCATCCTTTTTGGGGATAAATGTTTTCTTTATTTTGGAGAAATTGACCACAGGCCACTTTTACCCGCCATGTGATCAATATATCCGAAGTGAGTCTAGAGGGATTTCGAGTTCCAGTTTGTGATATTCTAAACATTTGAAAAGACCGTCCGCAGTAGGGAAAATCTTTTGGGGGTTGAAAGAAGTTTGGAGGATTTCAGCAGAAATGCTTAGGATAGAAGGTCCGCAAATGAAGTTTGCACACGAGACGGTGTTTAAAGTTTAGGATACAAATCAACTGTCAGTGACCGATTAGGTGTATTGCATATTGAAATTCAGAGATGCGTTTACGGTTAGCAAGTATTATTTTAAGGGATTGTAATGCTATTTCTTGTGCGGCAAAACCCCAAAATATTTCATATACATCAGGATTTTGGCTATTTAACGCACTGTATTTCGACTGCCTGCATGAATCTCGATCGAAAATAGCGTCTACTGAAGTAGTATGCATTTTCGATTGACGTTCGGTGAGCTTTTAAAGTCAGATATATTTTATTGAAAACATGCACGGCAGTTTTCTTCCTTTTACTCATTTTATGGGCAGTGACCTTCGATTCCTCTGCTCAAAGTAAGGATATATCTAATATTTAGAAATTTTTTTTAAAATTTCTGAACAACATTTATCCCAGTCCGCCCTTGCATTTTTGTCTAGGATTTTCCCCACAAGCTATACACTTTCTATTCGGAGCAAATCATATATTGCTTGATGTGGCTAAAAGGTGCTGTATAAGACGGAAAATATGCTTTGCATGTACTGCAATATTATATGAGACCCCATGTTCTACTTAACGTGATATATAGAAGTGTATGATTTTCCTAACACGAAACGTATACCGTTTGTAGCTCAAAATCTCTGAATGCGAATGTAACGGCAGGTCGGGTTTAGAACTATTTAGGAATTGAGGAGGCCTCTTAAAACCGAAGGGTAATCTTTTTTCAAATATATATTTGAGTGAAGGCGTAGATTTCTACCGAATCAGCAAGAGGCACAATTTTTTGCACGGTTTATATGAGATATATTTTAATTTATAACGTTATAACAAAGGACAACATGACAGTCAATATTAGGATGACACAAAAGCAATCTTTTTAAATTGAAAGCACATTTCAGAGTTGCAGTCAAAATTTCATGAGACCATAGACATTTTTGCTAATTGCGGCTCTTGCGGATAATAGGGGCATGCATCAATAAGCCAACATCATGCGTGTCTGGAATAACTTTGGCCTATACTGCACGATAATATTACAATCACACTAAAGCCATGCCTCCTAATCGAAAGCACATTTTAGAATTTCGGATAATACCTCATAGGACCAGTCACTGGTTGTAACAGTGCTCTGTAGTCTGAAATCGAGAGCATTCGTGCCAGCTAAAACAACCAGAGTTCACAGGCAATCAACTCAAAGGTGGGCGAGGGGTTCTTCCACTGGCTTTTGTACTTGAGCAGGCACGATGAACCAAAGGGGCAGGGCTGTTGAATCCACAGTTTTTTTTCAGAAGAAAAACGAGGATTACTCTAAGTAAAATCACTGACGTTTACTGGGTGTATGACCTAAGTGGATCAGTAAAATCAAACAGGCTAGAGTGTCGCATATTACAGTCTGTGGCCTGTGAGAGTGTTTGAGTGGCATGTTAGGTTGCCAAACTAAAGGAGCAACTGTTGTGTTTTAAGATAACTATGCCATAGTTCACTAGGTAGATTCCAGATATAGCGGTGAATATATTTTACGATTGTAACAATGCAACAAAGACAAGGGAGACATTCTCCATTGTCTTTGCCGGTAATAACATACTGTCTATATCATGCGTCGCTGTGCGGCTGTTGGTTGGGCTCGAGAGAGAGAGAGAGCCCGTAAGGCACAACGGAACGGGTGAGTTCCGTAAGAATGATCGGTGAGCGCCCCCTACCGTTGTATATTCCTGATGGAAACCAACAGGACAACGGGCTCGTGGCCTAGTGGTTAGTGGCGTGGACTTCTAACTAACAGGTTGCGAGTTTGAGCCTCGGGTGTTCCACACTTCGGGGTTGGGTATGACTAGCTGACGACGGCTAATAAGCCAGAAATGGTCATTCGCGTCACCCTTGTCTTTGTCGGTAATAACATACAGTCCAAGTATATTTCATGGAAAACACGCATACAGATATTCATTCTTTCGTTCATTCGGTAGAGAATTACGCCCTCTTTTAATCTTATACTCAAAGGAGGGACATAATTCGGTTTTCAAAAACTTTTCCAATTCCCGAATGATTTTAAACCCGCTCTGCCGTTCCACTTGGATTCAGGGTTTCCAAACTACAAGCCGTAAATTTTCCGGGTACGGAAACACACAAATTTCTCAACAGTACTAAGAGGAGACCGTATAGGCTTCATAAAA
Organism: Spirometra erinaceieuropaei; assembly: GCA_902702965.1. NCBI lineage: Eukaryota > Metazoa > Platyhelminthes > Cestoda > Diphyllobothriidea > Diphyllobothriidae > Spirometra > Spirometra erinaceieuropaei. Next base: position 109,540 of record CACRXP010000328.1, on the reverse strand, counting down.
TGTACCAATGGAATTGATCCATATTGAATTTCGGAATTTCAGTTGACATTTCACGAGTTAGCCCACCTTCTGTACATGTTTCTTGCATTTGTGTGTTATCCGTTGTAAGCCTATACAGGCACGAATAGTTTTCCTGTGATGGTTATCAACGCAATGCAATGTTTTAACGGCAAATAGTCAGAGCAGTTAAATCCTGATAATCGTCAACTTTCCCAGGTGGCATGTTTTGTTTGGCTAAGGAAGATTTCGTAATTAGATGGGTTGGATTAATCTGGACAAATCTGAATAACAACAGTCCAAAGTCCGCAAGTAAGGAAAGCATTTGTTTGTCACATACTGTAAAATGTATGCTTCTCCTTCCCGTTAAACAAACTGTAAAAAAACGTGAATTACTACCGAATGCGTACAGGAAATTAGGCGTTTATGAACGTTTTTATAACCTGTACTAAAATCTATCAAGGTGTGGAAAGTCAATGAAAAACGTCATACTACTTGAGGGACTACAGTTAATCAAATACACGTTTTGCAGGCGACCTGAAAGCAGTACATTCAAGAGCAGGCATTTTTCCGTGAGTGAAATATGTTTCCATTAGACTACATGCTAATTAATATCGAATGAATTCACGAATATAAAAAGGTTTGGTCATCCAATAAACTCTCGATTCGATATACATATATATTAGTAAAACTAGGGAACTTATATCACTCTTTTGCAGTATATTTCGTGACATACTAATAAACAAGACAAGAGATTCAAAAGACCCTATGTGTCACCCAACTGCGAATAGGTGGTCAACGTGATGGTCTGGCGAGTCAATGCAGTGGCGATCTGCCGTTGATCCCACATTACGCTGACCCTACCAATGCAGGTCACAACATGCGCACACCGTGCGCGAGAAATGGCAGTCCCTGCTTTCAGTGCACGTTTGGTGAATTCGACGTAAACTGACAGTCGCTACGACGGTTTGTACATGCGTAACCATGTAGGGAGCGGCTAAATTTCGTGAACTTGACGCATGGTTCATGATGCTTAACTGACACCTGCTCTTGGTCTGGCAGTCGGCACCATGCTCAGCAGATTTCCACGTCGAACAGACCAGACAGTGGAAAGGATCAAATCATTAGGGTAATTTGTTCATGTGTTTTTGAACTACTGCGAGGTATGGGAAAAGGGTTAAGGAAGCAATTGGAAGCTTTCTCAAAAAATTATCCTATGTTGTTTGCGCTAAAGTAATATAAAGTGATGAACTTGGATTTTGACATATGGCGAACAACTTAAACGCTGAATTTTATAACAGCAGAGGAGTCGCAAACAGCCACATCCACAACTCATTTTGGATCAGCAAGTGTGCTCGTAATGATCTTGTGGGGACGGGTTATTAAATAAACACTTGTTCATTTTCAAACAAACCGATCAATTCTACAGCCAGAGAAGATGACTAAATACTCTTCGTACACGTCGACTTCGCTATGATGATATGAATACATTCACACTGCGACCGGAATCTTCAGGAAAGAGCACGTTTATCTCACTATTTCATATCATTGGAAAAAGCTTGTAGTTACATTTCCACACTTTTCCTGTAACAAACCGTAACAAAGGCAAATTAGACTTCATTGTATACTTTGATTCTGGTTGTCAGTAAATTAAGGAATGTGTCAGTACGCACAGAGTAGTCAGTAATCACACAATTATTTCGAGAGCAATGAAAAAGCATTATACGTAACAATTTTAGTAATTTGCTTTGTATTTGAGTGCTCAAAATCTATTTGAAAAATTAGTTCCACCGCTATTGCATTGTCTTGTAATTTACTTGAAGGCGTTTTGAGTATGGGACTTGAAGAATTCGAATCTCGGACAAAGCAGGTGAGGAAACTGTGATTTATTTTAGGCCGTATAGGAAAGATTATGAGAATTATAGAAGCGTAAATATTAGTAAAAAAATATACGACGTAAGTACACTGTTTTCCTCCGAGAGCAATTTTACAGGTCACCCTCAAGTTATTATAAAGCAAACGTCACCATTCTGCCGTGCCTGGGAGCATTTGGGCGTGTATAGCGTACTAGTTGGCAACGAGATATCACTTGCTAAATAAATTTTAATTTCATTGTGTCTGTCAATGTTCCCTTCATTCCTGATCAAATGAATTGTTTGTGCATCCGTAAAGCCACCTCTGAAGATTCAAACACTCGTCTAAACTTGACCAAGGGCATTTGTGGGCAGTGAGATACCAGGTTAAAGAGTAAACAGACACCTTAAATTCTGTCAGTGGAGTAAAAGCGCGTCAGTTTTACCTGTCTCTCTGCCTCTGCAGTGTCTTCGACCGGTAAACGCCATTTTTAGTCTGGTAAATTGAAATGAGTTCAACTGCAGTTATAGGCTATGTAACTCATAGTTAAAAACATAATTTCAGCCTCGGTATATCGAATTTAAAATCTATCGTTTCCACTACGCTGCATCAACAAAGTCAAGATAGAAAATGTGTGCGGGCGAGATACTTTGCAGGGCAAGTGATCACAGGCATTCTAAAATGAAAAAACGAAGAAACATGCGCTCGGGTTGACTGGGTACCCGTATACACGAAGGAACGCCAATCAGCGTACACGGCAGCAAAATTTGTTTTGTAGGTTATGCCAGGCATAAATCTCTAAATAATCCCACGCCTGCTAATTCTGTATATTCACCCCCTAATTATGCCACTGTTCCTCATCCCATGTATTTCTATTTCATATTCCTTGCCGCAATAACTGACGACAAAATGCTCCTTATAGTCAACAAATTAGACAGTATTCGAACATGTAGCTTCTCACTGCTCAGGCCTGTTCCTGGAGACATAAGATGGAAGCGGAGGAGGACGGTATTTTTGGAGGATTGAAATTCATAGTCTGATGGCGTGTGCTTATTTTCCCATACCCGTAGATTGTATTAGTCTTAAATGACTGAAACAAAATTTATTGTGTGACATATAAATTACATAGAGAACAATTTGTTAAAATATGTAGACATTCAACTCCATATTAATGGTCGAAATGTATTTGTTCTCTTTGGTCTTAAATGTAGAACACGGAAGCAGTGTGTTTATCGCAAGCTGGTAAGATTAGTTTTAAAATATGATGTGTCCTTGAAAGTGTTTTTGCAAGATTAGGAGTTTCGAGAAACTCTGTGCTACATCTTTTTGAGTATGAGGCGTTAATGCTCGTGACTCACAAGTTTTAATGAGACTACGATACACATAAATTATTAAAAAATGTCAGTTCTAGTCGACAGAGTAAATTCATATGTTTGTCTGCCAAACGAGTGGGGGTGGCAATACGTGCAATTGGTTTTCTCCGTTGACAACCCACAAAGTCTACGGTCCAAATGCTATACCGTCTACGAAATAAATAGCAAAAGCGTTTTTACTAGAATTTCAGATGACAGAGGCTCTGTCATTCTGCCAATAGTAGGTTTGCCATGCGTTGGTGAGCGAGACAATCATCTCAGAATGACGAATGCATCCCATGGTCTGATATTCCTGTCAGGCTGACTAACTCCTCCAGCTTTAGGCCTTGCAGACTTTTACAGTTGCCTTTACTTTCTGGTCACTCGCTTCTTTTAACGCGTGACCAACCCAGGTCCAGTCGCCTGTGAGCAGTTGGCGTCGCCCCAGAGGTGAGCCGTTTGGTGGTGTTTGGTGCGCATAATGGGTCATCAGGGCAGTCACGTCTGTTTGCTGCGGTTCACAGGATGTACTGTTTATGCACTTGTGACTGCAGTACGCCCACACAAATGTGCGCGAGTTTTATGGTCTGCCAAACCTACAGATGGAGTTCTCAAGAGCATAATGTTAACCAAAAATGAGGAGATTCCGCGTGTTTACCTTATTCTCACTTATTCCTATGACGATTAAACCTTCTGCGAAAGGACAATTAGAGGGAATGTCAGTTTTGGTCTATGAACGTCAAGGCAAACAGTCGCAATGACTGAGATGATCAGGGAAAATGAGAAATTCAACTTCAGTCCCTAGTTTGCCTTCTGTCTTGTTGAAGCAAGTCTTAGCTTCGGTTGGACACTGCGCCCACGTACTCCTGTATGCGTTGTTTGAATTCTAGTGGCAACTGCTCCGAGCACTCGAATATCCCCAGATTCACTCCTCATTTGGCGTATAATGTGCGTGTTTAGTTTGCGTATTTTATCTGTCAAACGTTGACCCTTATCACAAAATGCATAGTAGTTTGGCTTGCTACTTGGCCAAAAGAGAACATTTTTCAGTCGGTTAAGTGTTTGGCAGCATCTCCGTCATAGACTGCGTTCATCTCTAATGAAGGCCAAGATCACACATTGAAGATTGTTTTATGTGAGGTGTATGATCAATACCTATGACACGCATTAAGACTCGTTTTCCTTCCACGTAAACCAACGCACACATACACATTTCTTGACGCTGACTTACAATGACGCCGGCAGTGGTTTTCTCTAAAGAAAAAGTCTGTACTGTCCGATATTGCCTTTCCATCTCTCGGTCTAGTTCCCTTTACCTGGAATTTTACCGGCCCATTCATTTTCGGGACTTGTTCCTCATTTAATCAAACGTCCCGACAAGATTGTGGCTTAGAATGTGGTTGTCTATCCTGAAACTATCATGCAGCGAGACCATGTGTGAGGTTACGATATTCCCACGAAACCCGCAGATGGCAGTCAAGAAAATATTGAAATACGGTTCGTTTTCTTGCTATTTGTAATAAAAGAGTGTGAAACCTGAACTTTGAATTCAGTTTAATCAGATAAACGACTATAGGAATGTATTCTCTGATGGCTGTTGGCACCGGTACAAAAACTTTCCCATGAAATATGGTGAATGTAAACTATAGCGGATGCTCTTGAGGGTAATTGCCTGGCTAACACGACGCATGCCGGTCGAAAGATGTGCTTACTAAACACTTCTGAATACATTACGAAATTTTCCATATTAAACTAACGAAAGGAGAGTATGTGGCGCAGCGCCTATCTTGATGACGCTTATAAGCAGCAGTTTTCAAAAAGTCCACACATTCATTATGCATCCCAGGCTGATGTGATTGCTAATTTTCCAGCAGACGAAAATACTTTTTGCTTGCATAAATGCATGCTTAATATCCTGCATACCTATTGCAGTTTGTTAAAGTCTTGTGCGTTAGAGGCGAATAAAAAATAGTAATGATATCCCGCATAAACGACAGCCGCCTCATGCCAGCATTTAACTTCAGTCCACATCGTCGACCTTGAGAGAGCCACTCTCGACCTGAAGTAAATTTTTCCCTTTATTGTTCATCCCTGAAACACTTGAACAACATTGAAATGGTGCGTACGTTATTGATAAATAGGCATGCGTAATAAAGACGCCCGATATCATTGGGGTCTGCGGGCAAACAGTAAGATGGCAGAGTTTCACGATGTTAATTTGTGATTTCAGTAGATGCACACGGTAAACATGACATGTTGATTAAGAAGCCGCTGTGTCATTTTCTTAAGTCGGATGTCTCTTAATTCTGTGCACTGTGGGACTTATAAACATATCAATATTGAAAAAGTCGTAGAAAAGTCAAAAATGCTATTGGCAATATCAGCACTGCAAGCACAAATTTCTTAAAACATTTTATTACATAAAACGATGTTTATGCGACCCAAGGCATATCCATATACGAGTATGCCAAAGGACTGGGGCTGTCCATCTCTACAAGGTGTTCTCTTATCCGTCAAAAGCCCATAAGGAGTCCTTAAGCATTATTATGTTGGTTATTAACGCAGTCCATTGTTTTTGATAGCAAACATTCGAAGCACATGCAATTCTGATAATCCACGTAATTTTCATATGGCCTGTTTGATTTGATTACGAAAGGTCTCACAAACAAACAGATCAGATTAATTTGAACAATCAAGACTAAGACAATGCAAAACTTTGCTAATCAGGAAAGCATTTATTTGCTATATATCGTAAACCGTAAGCTTCTCCCTCTAAGCACAAAATGTGAATTGCCACCAAATAAGCATAAGAAAAAACGTGTTTGCGAATTTTTCTGCAAAATCTATTTAAATTAATGAGGCATTCAAAACTGATGGAAAAATTCATATTGCATAAGAGGTCGCTTTGCAATGACCGAACATTTTGTAGGCGGCCTGAAGAAAGTGCATTGACAAACCGGCCTCCTATGGCGAATTAAGTTTCTTGAGATAATGCAGCACGTTTAGTGATATTTCAATTCCGTCAAGGTGACCTTTTCTGGTCGAAAACACTTCAGAATTTATGTTAAAATTTCATCACATACGTAGGTCTCTTACTGTAAGTATCTGCAAGGAGTAAATCAAAACTGTCATTTATTAATGCGTTATTGAACTTCTGCAGGGTAATTTATTTCGAAAACATTTGTCTAAATGAACTTAGAACGAGCTATTTTGCACGAGTTCGTAATGCAGGTTTATAAACACTGTGCACGGGCAAATAATCATGTGTTTTGCATGATTAATTGATAGTTTTAACCACACTTTGTTGCGTGGGACTTTGATTTTGGGTCTGAAGACGACCCATTTAAGCTACATTTAAACAGTCACCGGGAGTATAAAAAATTGAAGCGACTATTATTGGTGATAAAATACATCTATTGGTTGTCGTGTCTGTCATACATAGTCCAAACGACCTGGCTAGTAACGTTTGTTCTTTTGTGGATTTATTTTCATCTTCCCTTCCTCTCATTTGCAACAAAATAATCAGCTCAACATCCATAGAAGTCAGCAAAGCGCTTTCGTTAAGGTCGATCGCATTTAGACTTGCTAAGCTTCGTAACTTTGCATGACATCTCCTTTTGCCTGCATCTTGGTCCTCAACTTTCACGGCCTGACAATCGAACAACTAATTCATGGTCAACAGCAGCTCTCCTTGATCCCTACTGGCAGATATACTCACAATGATCCTGCAAGTAGACATGTTTTATATTCGCTTCTTTTCAACAAACCATACATCCGCAGTGGAGGAATAAACATTCTTTATGTACTTGAGCTTAGTAGGTAAACATATGTGCCTTTCAGACAGCAGATATCGTAACTGAAACGAAAACAAAATTTTCTAAATGAATACCTACTTAATAAAACATTTAGTGTCTCGTGGTATTCTAATTAACGGCAGCAATTATAAGTTTTGATTACAACCAACGATCCGGCTACTTGCGGTACGCACCCAAATCGCGAACCACGCACTGTTTACACGCTTGGACGAAGTCGCCTGTTCACAACGCTGCAACTTATGATATCCACTCTTGTTAATCTAGCAAGCTGACTGCCCATACTGATCTTCTGAAAATTCAGTCAGTTATATTTCCACAAATTTCTGTAATAGATAAATTTTTTGATAGATCATAAACAGTGTGGTCTTTTAAGATATTGTACTCACGTTTGGGTTGATGACAAAAACTGACGGATTTTCGACGTTAGAACTCCCTGGATCCCCCCTTCTCCCAAACGTGCAGGTGCCCTATTAAACAGTCTTCTTATATTTACCCAAGTATTTGCTAAATTTGACCACTAAATTGATCAGTGATATATAAAATATGAGTTAAAAGACAAAATATGTTTTTCAGTAGCCAGGCAGACGTGACTATACTCACATTGGGGGCGGAATTTTCAGAAAAAATAAACATTTGGCTCACTAGTTCGCAACCGAAGGCCATAGATTTAGTCACAGTTTCACATGGCTCCTGCAATGAGCTTCAAATAAACTCAACTTAGAACCCACTGAGCGCTCTAGCTCTAGTTATTTCTTCGCATTGCAGACGAATTCCAAACACAGTAATAAAGCGATTAAGTGCGGGTTTTCAAAAGCAAGACAGAGGAACTTTACGATGCAACTACTGTGCTAAATACGTAAGAAATAGCGAATCCCTGCCTGCTGCTATTCTAACGCACAGCAGGAAATATGCATGAATGCCTAAAACAAGTGGTGCTCTGCCATTCTGGGGCAACAAAGCTTGCGGAGCACTGGTAAACAGGGCAATGGCCTCAAAAGGTACCATGTGTCTCTCAAGGTAGAATGTGTCGTCTGTGAGATGGTCTGATACTACCATCAGACAGACAGACATATGAATATAGTGGGGATCTGCCGTTGCTCCCACATTACGCCAACCGAACCGGTGCAGGTCACAACACGCGCACACCGCGCGCAAGAGACGGCAGTCCCTGCTTTCAGTGTACGTTCGGTTAATCTGATGCAAACTGACAGTCGCTACGACGGTTTGTGCATTCGTAACCATGTAGTGAACGGCTAAATTTCGTGAACTTGACACATAGGTTATGATGCTTAACTGACGCCTGCTCTTGATCTGGCAGTCAACACCATATCTGCTTTTGTCTCTGACGTCGGGTTCGAGCAGAAATCCGAAACGTCAGGCTAATAAAGCTCTTGTTCCAGCGATCGTGTCTCCTTTTTCAGGTCTACACCATGCTCAGCATATTTCGTCCTTAGTCTAGCCAAGTGTGTGGAAGGGTCAAATTAACACTGTTCTAGATTCGCACGTTTTCACTGCAACAAAACCTGACAACTAATTTATGGTCAACTTTAGCTCTTCTTTATCCTAACTAACAAATATGTTCATAATGTAGAAATCTGTATAAAATATTCTTTTTTGTTTTTTGCAAATTAAACACTTTTGTGTTTGCTGGAGATAGCAAAACAATCTTCACGTACTCAAGACAGAATATGTGGCGGAAAATTTTAAATAAAAATGTCCTTTATTCATGCGTTGTTGAATTGCTGCAGTGTTTTTTGATCAGAAAGGCCATCTGAAAACGGGTTTGATAACCAGTGAGCATGGAAATATTTGAAGTTTTAATCGATCAAAAATAGAGAGCGAGAGGAGTTTGGAAAACAGCCGTCGAATCAATTTTAGGAAGGTACTTATGGCTGCTGAAACTTCTGGGTGCGATCTCTTAAGCGAAGCTTTTGGGAGACAACATGCTGGCAAGTCGTCATTTTTGTTCACGTTGGAACATTCCTTCTTCCACGAAATTAGGCGCCAAATAATTAGTTTTGATCCGAAACACAAACTGTGAACATTAAATATAAACCATAGAGGGAATTACAAAAACCCGAATTGACCACCCATGTATGATCTAATACATCTTCTCTTAGTCATTACCGACAGTTATTATCTACATTATTATGCAAGGTAATCTGTTTGAAGATAATTTTCTTTTTTTTCATAAACTATAGCTAAACGCTCTTCATGTACTGCAGCTTTGCAAGTAAAAATTGTTGCCCTTGGAGCTGAAAATAGCAAACGACTCTCGAATTGAATAATCATTTATGAAACCCTTGGCGCTCGCCGTCTTAATCGAAATCATGACAGGAAAGGTGCAGCCAACGCTTTAGTTCTCGGTCTGTTAACAAGCGCAACGAACTTCACACGCCATATTCTGTGCCTGGGCAAATAAGTTATCCACGCAGAGAGCGCTCGGATGACCACGGGTTCTGGTGCTAGTGCAATTGTCTGCGATGCATTCGGATGCGGCCAATTTTGATAGGTGTGCAGTGACCTAGTAACTACTTCCTATAAATTATACAACATCTGTGCGATCCTCACCCTTATCTACTTTTGATTCTAGTGATGGACTCGATTGAAAATCCAAAAAGTGAGATTGATAGATATCCTGTTCTAGCAGTCCCGACGTCTACTTTGCTCTAAAGTGAGCGATTTTGATGACTCATGAAATGTGCCGAAATTCGCAAAACACTGCTAATTACTCGCAAACCGGCACAAGCAAATAGGTCAAAACTCCACATTTGTAGTCAAAGACTTCGAATTAATTAAAAAACACGAAAGACACGTTTAAGGTAATATTATACTGTTTGGAAATAACAATTTTTTAGAAAAGCGTGAGTTTCAGAAATATCAAAAATCATTATAACTGAACACGCTGACGTTTCGAAAGCGCGAAAAGCCTGCTCACGAAAACCCCCGAGTAAATAAAATACACACGTAAAATAACGTTTGAAAATAGTCTTATGGTGAAATTTGCATTCGAGTATCCTGTAGGAATTAGCGTAATGTCAAGTACAGCGATTATCCAAGAGCCAACAGTTTTGGTTTAGATTACAAAAAGATTTCATTAGGATTTGCTGCAATTTTTCCGTTTTTACATTTTTCAAGATCCGGTTAACTAAGTCAAGCAGGGATTCGCTTGATGCTGTCCATAAGGAAATCACAGGAATAAAACTTGTCATGAGGACATATGTTGATACGTCGGTCAGTGCCCAATAAATTTTAATAGACTTGGCAGATGCAATTGTGGATATACCATCAAAGTGCATTACATTTTCGCCCTGGAGTGCGTTGGTTCGCAGTTCGTCCTTGAATCATGGGGCATAGACCATGTGTTTATCAAATTCTTCAAAATGAGACAGTTCACCGTTCGAGAACGAGAGATTGAGTGCTTGCGCCTTTGTCTCAATGCAGATGGTCGTTTTCGTCATATTTGCAGACTCACTCAAACAGGAAACCTCAATGCGGAGAGAAATGAACGTCCATAACGAAAGTCGTATAGATCAATTCGACAATTTTCTCTTATAAAAACTGAAAGAAGTGATCGGATTTTTCACTTCCTAAAAATGGTGATGTTTTTTCTGCGAACGGAAGCCCACTTTTCTCTGCACTTTTGAGCTGTTTCTTTATACTTGCTTACTGCAAGCCTGCAACCTGCAGCCATATATATGCATAGGATAGCAATAAAAACACAGATATTGTTAGAACTGCTCGACGTCTGCTCGTTTGGTGTTAAAATTGCAAGTCAATTAGACTAGACTATGCCAAAAAAACCTTGACATATACAGAAAGTGGACTAACTCATCAACAGAAATTCCGAAATGCGTTTCCGTTTCGAAAAGATTAATTAAGGAGTTTTGTAAAACTCCTCCTTGTACAGTGTGATTCTAAAGTAATTAAGTTCCCTGAGGATGCCGGCTTTCGAACAAACGACTTTCCAGCTGCATTCAGAAACCGCACTTCGTAGAATATGACTACTTAACTAGCATGCAGTTTTTTCATTGATTTTCGATGCGCTTAAATATTCAATTATATTTCATAGAAAACATGCATAAAAATAGTCATTCTTTGGCAGATTCAGTAGAAAATTACGTCTTCTTTCGATTATCTACTCGAATGAAGGGTATAATTTGGTTTTATATATCTTTTCCAGTTCCGGAATAATTTTGAACCCGACCTGCCGTCAGGGTTCGCAAACTACAAGCCGTAAAATTTCCGCGTACGGAAAACCATATATTTCTATACCGTATTAAGAGGAAGCCATATAGGATTCATAAAAGTAAACAATGGATTTGAACCACATATGTTCCTTCACAAGCCACATTGGCAAATGCAAATACATGACGTTTTGAATGGAAGGGGGCGCTTCATTGATAGTTCTTACGGAACTCACTCGCTCCGTTGTGAATTACGAGCTCTCTCTCTCAAGCCGAACCAGTAGCCACACATCGGCGCATTATATATAGCATTATGTGATTACCCTTGTCTTCGTCGGTAAAAGCATACTGTCCACATGACGTTTTATGAAGGGCCATTTCACGGGATTAAAAATCTCACAATAAGAAACATTGTTGAAACCGAATTATACCCTTCCTTTGAGAATAAAATTGGGAGAAGAAATAATTTTCTATGAAATGAACAAATGAATGAGTATTTTTGTGCATGTTTTCCGTGCAATATTATTGAGAGCTTAAGGGCATCGAAAATGATTGAACAAATGCCTGTTACTTAAGTAGTCATTTTTACGGAGTATGGTTTTGGTTGCAGCCGGAAAGACGTTTATGTCGCAAGCCAGATTCCTGGGGTGACTGAATTATAATAGAATTATGCTGTATAGCGATCAATTTTACAACCCTCCTTAATTAATCTTTTCGAAACGGAAACGCATTTGAGATTTCGGTTGAGATTTCATGAGTTAGCCCGCCTACTGTATTTAAAGGCTTACATGGCCACCTGGTGGAATGCCTTTCCACGTTAAGTTATTGAGCATTCACAAAGGACAGGAAAATATAGGAACGTTTAAATAAAGGATTGCCTGTAAGAGTTATTACTGCTTTTAAGGCATGAGATCACACGGATTTGTAAAATTGAGTTCTAAAATTACGCGTCATGAGGTAGGCAACGAAATGCACCTGAATTACGATGCTCGGGTCGTGAAGCATGCGTTTTTGCACTTGAGCTATGTTACCTGCCCAAGCTATTACAACGTATAGAATTCACTACAGTTATGGCAGTAGGTTGACTGCTCAGGGAGATTTTCTTAACAAGGTAAACATTTATTGTGATTCGCACACCAGTTTCTGAAAAAATATGACATTTTATATGAAAAGCATTATGTGCGCTGTTTGAGGGCTTTGTAGTAACGGTTGCGTGGATGACAAAAACAGACAGTTGGTCGGCGTCGGAACTCTTCATATACGTCTTGCTCTCGCAGATACCGGTGTTCCGTTTCAATCACATGAAGAAGCCTTATCAGTTTAGTTCTCGATCCAGGTTTAGATTTACTTGTCCCATGAGCTAAGAACTTCCTTATAACAGCATGACATTTCGACCGAAATGACCGCCGATGTCCACCCTGTTCTCTAAGACAGGATGATCCCATGATTCAAATGCTAAGGTGTTGTATTTCTAACCGACTGAACGCAAATCTTAGCCTCAGATGTTACAAATCCTGGAGCTGGGTGTGGCTGGCTGATGACGTTTAATAAGCCCGAAATGGCTATTCCATTCGTCCCAGTTCCAACTTAATATCAACTCGCACACACACACATGTCTCACATGGTCGATATACTATGTGGGCCACCGTTGCATCTACTATCACCAGTGGGGGTGATCGTCCTTGTTTCTAAAGGATATGCGCGAGTTCCACTGGTTTCTGCCAATCCCTTCGGTCATTAATGTTTGCTGTGTGTTCAGCAGTGAATTTAATCTGCCCCCTCTCCCCCAGGAGTGAAGAGTACCACCCATCTGACCCGACCCCCAACAACGGAGAGAACCCTGCCGAGGCACCATCTATCACCAGCCTCATTACCACCGCCCCCAGCACCAGCCATGCGCACTCAATGTCATCCTGTCGTCAATTCGATCACACCGCATCCCCATCGGCTTGGTCAGTCGCTTAGTAATTTATCGCATTGAGAATACTGAACCAGTGCCAGAAGCCCCTACATACGCCCGTCGCACCCGCCTCAATCATCCGCACTCTCCGCGCACATTCCGACATCGCATGGGCTTACTCGGCTACATGTGCCTCTGTGCTAATCTGCGGTAAACCACCGCAGACCAAACCCCATCACCACACATCTCCCCATCATAACGCACATCGTAACCGAACCCCTCCTACATTGCCCACCACAGGCACGGAATAGGCACCTCTCACGTAGGTGGGAAGCGTGCTCCTGGTCTCCTGTGTATGACGAATGTGAGATTGGAGCAGCCCAGATACAGGTGTAATAGCAGGTTGGAAAATTATTCGGGTATTGGAAACTTCTTAAAACTGATTTATACCCCTCCCTCGAGTATAAGATTAGAAGAAGTTGTAATTTTCTAGTGAGTTAGTAAAACAATGAATATCTTTATGCATATTCTCCATGAAATATAATGGGACATTTAGGTGCATCGAAATGGAGGGGAAAAATGCATAATACTTAAGTATCCATTTGTTTTCAGAGTTGGGTTTTGCATGCAACCAGAATAAAGTTCATTCGAAAGCCGACATCCTGGAGTAACTGAAATATAAGAGAACTATGCTGCGGGCTGGCTTGCTTTAAAACCCTACTTAATTAATCTTTTCGAAACGAAAACGCATTTCGGAATTTCGGATGATATTTCATGAGTTAGCCCACCTACTGTAGTAGAAGTTGCAAATGTCAGGCGTGAGTTCCCGCCCTGCGCCCATCATACTGCGGAACACACAATGAATATCGTTGTTAATGACAATCAAAGTGTCAGGTGGGATTAGTTGCACAAAAACCTCCTGCCATTTACCCAAATCTGGAGTGCTTGTTTAATTTGGGTAGTTTGGCGGTCATTAATGCTATTGCTACGTAGGCTCGAAAACTGCGGGTGTGGTAAAACAAAGCATTGCACAAATTTACCAATCGAATGAAAACTGTTTTTTTGGAAAATGACATTTTTACCGACATCTTGCCTCCCCTGGTTTACATTAGCTGAGAGTCGCGCTAAAAATTAAAAATGATATATGTATTAAACGTGTCTCAGTTGAATCAATGCTTGTTGGTTGAAAAAGTGCACGTGGTTATTCACATAGAAGAATGAACGAATCGAGTATGTAGTTGTATTTCAATTAAAGAGACTCAGATTTCCACTGAAAACACGATTAAGGCACACTGGTTGCATGACATCTTCCATTATAATTGATCAGTGTAGCCATCAGCTGTACAAATATTCCCTAAAAATTTGGTACTATTTGAGATGTCCATATGGGAGTGCATATTTGGCGAAAAGAAATGAAACTTTTAGGCGTAATTGCGTTTATAACGGGTTTTATTCGACGAATTGCCAATTAAAATTATGTGAGGTTTTAGTTTTAAAGTGTTCCGAAGTTATTAAAAATGTTTAGAATGCCGCTGCTTGTGACCCGACACACGTCAAGTCGGTTGTCGAGTTCCTGCAACACTCGCTGCAGCGTGTTTTATGTAACAGCCTTCGGTGTCTCAGCGACTCACGTTCTGAGTCCTTCACATGTAGGAAGTGGCGGCACGTGGACTCGTTCTTTCACATAACCCCACAAAAAGAAGTCACTCGGTGTCAAGTCGGGGGAGTGTGATGCTATTTCAGTAGCAGACTGTTTCCCTGAACAACACGTCCCTTCCATCTGCCTGGCAGTTTCTCGTGGAGATATGCTTGCACTGTGAGTTTCCAATGTGATGGAGTTCCCACCTTGTTGCAAAATGAATTGGGCGTATTCATGTGCCTAATCGTCGTCAAGTAGCAATTCTGGAGCATCTCTGGATAGCTGAAGCCAGTCAACTTTCCCTCGAATAAAAATGAGCCACACACACAGTTCTTTGAGAGGGCGCAGAACACATTCACTTTTAACAAGTTCCTTTCACGCTCAATTTTATCACGTGGATTTTCTTTGCCCAAAATGAAAACAACTTGATTGTTTACTTTACCATTCCTATAACACGCAGACGTGCTCAGAAATCTTCAACCGTATTGCGCCATTTTTGAATTCTCTCGGACTTTGTCAACATCTATATACTGCGGAGTTCAACGAGTAAACTAAATTAATTGAAGACCAACTTAACCATACGACACAGCGGTTTTCTCGTCGACTAGTCAGTTTTGCCTTGTGCATCTCCTAAGATCACGAATAAACACTGTTGTGCCCATTTTTTGGCTGGTGTGCAACAGACATCATTATGACCGAACAGCTCAGCTGTGGATGCCTATTTAGCAATGAGCGCCCACTGTCATAATTGATATTCCCGATCACAACTGACAGGACAAAGGGCCCTTGGCTCAATGGTAGAGTGTCAAACTCCATGACCAAAGATCCCGGGTTCGAATCTCAAGTGATCCACACTTGTGGTTGGGTATGAATGGCTGATGACGGCTAATAAGCCAGAAATGGCCATTCCGGTCTCCCTTGTCTTTGCCGGCTCCATCGCATCTATATCTACTACTAGTCGCTGTGCGACTGACTGAGGGGGTTCTAGTATGAGCCCCAAGGCACAACGGAACGAGCATGTTCCGTAACCTGATCGGTGAGCGCCCACTGTCATGAGTAAAGCATCCGCCATCTCCATGTTGTGCATGTTCAGGGCCGAGAATAGTGTGTGTGTGTGTGTGCCCAAAGACCCACAGTAATCACTGCCCGGTCCCCTTGTAGGGGAGAAAGGGTAGTGTATTCTGTACAGAAGTCTGGTGAAGGTCGGAGTCTGCGACGCGCGACCGACTATTGGTCTGCACGTAGGCCTACCTGCTAGAGTAATTTGGACGTGGGTGAAAAACCTCAAGCAAGAAACAGTTGATTGGGTGGTAGCCGAGTTTGTGGGCGCCTGTGATCGGTTATCGCGGAGACTGCATGCGCGCGTATTCCGGCCGCTAGGGGAATGTAACCGCATGATCCATAGTTTGGCGTGGGTGCGAAAGACGAAGGCGCTAGAGGAGCTACGCGCATGCTTCAACGAGCGAAAACGGGGCGGAAAATTGGCTTTAGGTTCAGATAGGTCATGTCAAGGAGGACAATGTGGACAAAAGTTTTGTGGTTGCCCTAGTCAACTTGTCGATTATGCAGAGTGCCATTTCGTTTGTCTGTTAGTTTCTCACACAGCCAAAAAAAACCGACTGCAATTCGTGCATGATAGTTAAACACCTGAAGTTCTGCATTTAGCAACAATTATTCGTTGACTTGAAAAGTTCTAACCAAACAAACTCGGGGTGCAAAAATGACAAATATTGGCTATCGCATTTAAGTATGGTTATTTTTTCCTAGTTTGCCGTCGTCAAAACCCATCCCAGTCTAATTTATTCGTCGAGTGCTGTATACAGGTGCCGGTCTTGTAGATCCTCGTAGGTATGTTCGGTTAAACACGATACGAATAGGCCTGATGCAACTATTGTCTCAGACACATATTCATCGAAATTCGCTAAAATCAGTATGTAGGAAAGAATATGTTTTTCATGCAACCATTAAGGCTATGGCGCGATGACAATTATAAGCAACTACCGCCAAGCGTCTAAAAGCGATGAACCGTTGACAACTAAGATAATTACCTAAAACGATTGGAGTACGCCAAATAAAATGTGAATTTGGGGAAAATCCGAGTGCTCGGTCGGGCAATCGCACCTATTCGAGGCACGCATGCAGAATACGCTAGCATAAGGTCTAAATAAAGTTCGGAATTACTCTCGACTAAAGCAGTGATTATTAAAACCATAATGACTGTTTGCCCTAATATTTTTAGTCCAAAGCTGATTTGTTTCTTGTATCTATCCTTTCACGAAGGGTACAATTGTCAAATGAAAACATGTAGAACCCCTTATTTGTCGACTTACGTCCTGATCCTGAGTGATCGATCTCTTGAAATGTTGGCCGAAATTCTCAAATGCGTTTTCGATTGAAAAGAATTGCTTGGGCACGGTTGTAATACTGATTATCTTGCAGTATAATCATGCCATATTTTGAACTCGGTAGGATGACAGCATTTGAATACACTACTTTTCAATCTCCTATAGGAACCATATTAGGTAAAACATGACTACTTACGTAGCATGCATTTTTCTCATTGATTTTAGATGGTCTTAAACATTCAAATGTATTTTATAGAAACAAAAGATAAAAATATGCTTTCTTTCAGTCATTTGATTGAGATTCACGTCAACATTATATTGTAGACACGAAGAAGGAATATAATTAGGTTTTAAAAATGTTTTCTGATTGCCGAATAATTGGGAGCCTGATCAGTCACCGAACTAGTGCTTAGTGGTTATAGTCTACATGGCGCATGCATTCCGCGTAAAGAAAATTACCTATTCTTCTATGTCTTTCAAAAGATAGCATATAGAGTTTATAAAATGTTGTAATGGATGCAGACTATGTTGTACATTTCATGAGGAGCAGTGAAAAATGCTCAGGTTAGATGCTATGTGAATGGGCATTGTGCGGTCATGAAACATCTCATAATTAGAAACTTTTTTAAACCTAATTATACTCCTTCGTCGGGTATAATATATAAAGATGACGTGATTATCTGTTAGCGGACTAAAAGAAAGCCTAATTTTGTTCGTAGTTTCTCCAAAATATACTTGAATTAGCAAGACTATCGAAAATCAATAGTAAAAATGCATGCTACTTAAGTAGTCATTTTCCGCTAGTTCAGTTTCTACAGGAACGTGAACTGCAGTGTACTCAAAAGCTGACATCCTGCCAACTCTCGAAATATTACAGGATTATATCGCAAGATAATCAGTATTACAACCGCGCCTAAGAGATCCTTTCTAATCGAAAACACATTTCAGAATCTCAGTCAACATTTCATGAGATTGGTCACCCACTGTACGTTTAGGAATATACAATAGCAATATACTGGACGTCTGTTATATACAAAGTTTGAGGAGCCGTTCAGTCGACCCAGCAGTTCATCCTTGTATTTTACCAGAAACCTCAGTAACACATCCAACTACTATAAACATATGCGTGTCGAGAATAAGCACTCACAATTGTTAGTCAAGTCTTTTAAGCGGGAAATTTCAGATCTGGCATCTTGAGTTTGTTGGTGGTTGCGAGCGATGCATGACCTGTGATCATAGGGCATACAGAAAGTGCAATGACCTTTCTACAGACGACTGCGTGTGTCCTCTCTGCCACGCCTTGCTGAAGGATTGGTCCCAGCCAACGCAAGCCACCACAAACAGAGAGCAGACACCTGCTGGGATTGACTATATATGTCTGTTTTTTTTAAAAATATAAATTCTTTGGCAATGAATTCATGGCGGTTTCTCCCCTCGATACTCATTCTATTGACGGAATTCGCATTTCGCATCCTCGGAGCCGATGAGAGTGAGGAGTGGTCGAACAAACAACCTTATTTAGAACGCTATGATAGTCCAAGTTACGGTAAGTACCTAAGTCAACTTGCACTGGACTCGTCTCCGCAAGTGCTAACTCTCAGTCCTTGAATTCGTCAAAATTGTTCACATGTACCGAGACAAATAAGGCTAGATATGTGAAAAGTAATTTAGACGTTGCCTTTATTTTTCTTGGTTTATATGCATATATACAAAAGACGATAGGCGAAAGGAAATGTTTTGTAATTTCTTCGCCCAGAAAGCCTGTCTTCGGGCCAAATAACCGATTTAGTATAGTACCTTAACCTTGACTCAATAAACCTTTTAATTTATCGAGGTCCTCCTTCATGTAAGTATGCTTGGAAAACTGTCAACTAGTGTTTGACTGTAGATTGTCTGATGTAACTCCTTACACCTCAGCAATCATGCCCGTACCCCATGTTCTCGTATCTCCAGCTGGTCAGGGGCCTGTAACCCACGTCACGAGACGCCGAGTTACAGTGTGAGTTCTTCAAATTAGCGACCCGCGTTTTTATTGGTTACAGTTCAATGAGCACGTAGGTGCAACTCCGGTAACGTGAAAGAGCGTGGTCGTTTCGACAATGTTCTTATCTTCGGTTTTTGTTTTTGTGAAAGCTGTTGTTAGAAATACCTCCCCATATATGCAGGCCACAATTAAAACTCAATGGAGTACCTGGCTATCTGTTATGCTGTTCACTTTAATTTGTCCGCTGCTGTGAAAACATTTTTTGAGTTTTATCTGTGATGCTTAATGCGGGACGCTTTGGGCTAAAAGCATAAGCAGATACGTGAAAAGCAACGAAGGCTCTTTATATGCAATGACGAGTTTCGCAATCAAATCTATAAGTTCTATCCTCTTAAAACACACTCGTCCTATTTTGTCTCGAAAATCTACGCAACAAGACACGGACAAAGTTTATTTGCCTGCGTGAACGTTATGCCTTGGTACATGGCCATTAGCATGTCAAAGTAATATATTTGAATATTGTCTAAGTCATTGCCAATGGGGGGGGGGCATTCCTCTCATTAAGTGCGGCAAGAAGTATAAAATGGAAATGTCTGTGTGAGGAAACAATAAGGTAACCGGGGAGATAATGCATAAAAATCGCATTTGAAGCAAACGTAAGAAGTAGTTTGGTGGTACTAAGAAAGCAGTTGTCGGTCGAATGTCCACAAACTCACTAGATTGATGCATCGTTGTTATCTGGTGCCAGTTCGCACATTTTGGCTTTTCGTTGTGTTCTATCCTTGGCGGGGTCTTCTGTTCAAACAGAAAATAGGGGCGTAAACAATATAAGTCCACTAGTCAAATCCTATTTAAATGGTCCTAATCGCGCAAAACTCTTCTTCTTGTGTTCAGTGACTCAATTTTGAAACTGTTAAAAACTCGTCTTCAAAGTCTTTACAGCTCAGCATTATGTGAGTCGAAATGAAACTTAAAGGGGCTTCTCAATCTAAACTTTCAGATCATCCATTCCGGTGGTCAGTGGACGTCACACTTGTCAATGACAATAAATTGCGGTTTAATTGGGTGAAACTCGCCTTTCCGAGTGCTGAGATTCAGCACTTTGAACTGAATGCATACACAACAATGGATAAATGGGATATACAATACGCAAAGAACATCAGTCCCACTGCACGCGTGGGGTTCCTTGGAGATTTGCTTCCCGGCAGAACTTACGAAACGAATTTTGCTGCTGTGTACGCTGATCGGCGCTCTTTCGTATATACGGGTACTCGGTCAACGCGAGCGCATGGTAATTCTTTTGTTCTTTTGAATTGCATACGATGTCTTGCTCGGTGAGGTATCTCGCCCAAAAGCACTTATTATATTGAGTCACTTCCTGCAATACACTGGAAACTACAGTTGTTAAATTATATAAACCAAAGGTGATATTACTTTCATAACTGTGATTTACATTACCTATAACTGGAGTTGTTGTTATTATAGTTTGGCAGACTAAAGCTGGTGTTTCTGGTCGAGGGTGCTGCAGTAGCAGACGGGCGACAAATAACTTATGTGTCCATACCCCTCTGATAAGAGCTGAGGTTTTTGCCTAATTTTTTATCCGAGGCCCTCACCATGCACATTGCCACTCAGTTGGGGTTAGAAGGGTATCCTAACCTAAACAGATGAGTTTACTGATTTGCAAGCGCTTGACATGCACGGCAACAAAAAAATGGATTGACAGAAATAGTTAGGCAACAAGATATTGCGCATTTAATTTCGAAATATCGATTGACATGGTAGGCACGCAAGAATCCACCTATATGCGGCATGATGAGGCTTTTGTTTCATAACATCTTGAGGGAAACTTGTAAAAATTGACTCAGTGGAAATCCGTATGCATAAGCGTTGTACTTGCAAATCCTGCACATTCTTCTACGGTTAGCATAATCTTTCCTAAGAAGCGTCAACGAAATTCTATTTAGTTCCCTTGCCTTCTAGAGAGATTTGTTTTTCTCAGGTTCCATACTTAAAAGGCATTCGCGTAAATAATATGAACGGAAGATTTTATTCGAGGAGCCCTTCTAACAGTGGAATTATTTTTCCTATCAGGTCCATGAAATTGTCCTTCGAAGTACACAACGCGAGCAATATATGTATGCGGATAAGCAGTGGGCGCGAAGCGACTGGTCATTGATTTCTTAGAAGGAGTGCGTGAACTTAATTTTTTTGAAACTCCTAACTTGTATTTTTGGAATTCTAGAAATAAATAGAAAATCGCGTTGTGCTTTAATATGTGCATAGATCGATACCCATCTCTTAAAATTAAACTTCTCTTTCTTGCGCAAAGCGTTTGAACAAGCATTTATTTGCTATAAAGAGAGAGTAGAAACTTACTACAATTTTCAAACATTAAATATGGCCAAGAAAGTGAAAACATTTAACCCCATAGGGAAATACGCAATTACTATGTGCACTGTTCCCCCCTTGCCGAAGGCGTGCCCAAAAAGCCTCTCCGTTGCTACTAACGTAAGTTTCATGATTCGCGGGTGAAATGCTTTAAAGAAATTTCAGAAAATAAACGTATGTCACATAATGCGGTGAAGAGTACTTGAAGTACACTTTCAGCGGTAGAAACGGGTATGCTCGTTAAATAAACTATAAATAATTAATCATCTTACCTAGTTGTTTTCTATAACTCAGCAAATGTATCCAAATGCACATTCGGGTAATTAGATTTTTTAAGTCTGTCCTAGAGTTTAAAAGCATATCGCGAGGATCCCATCTCATGTTCTTAAAGCCCTTCACCAGCACAACAATGCCCACTGCAGACGCCTTAGTGAGAACTTCCAACAGGTCATCTGCCCGTTTAAGTTGGTCCGATTTGAACTGGCAATCAGAGAAGTATGAAGTAATTTGTGGGTTTTTAATGGAAACAGTCAAAACAGGGGTCTGGTACCTGACTCAGAGGGAGGCATATACCGTCAATTCTCACTTCCGTGAACTTGTGAAAGCAAAGACTTGCTATCACGTTAGGTTGAATCCCTTAGAAAATGCCGGATTCTTTCATTAAAATATTTTCGACCGGTAATCATCTGATTCAAAATTTCCATAGAACCGGGAAACCATTAAATCTGTGCACCATAGCCAATCTACGCTAAATCAACGCAGCATGTAGGCTTATGGTCATTTTTCACAGAACGCTACATAATTGTAGTTACCGGGTAATGACCTGTGCAATTTATGTCGAAAGCGTGATAATCGGGAGAGAGCCAGCGACTGCTTGACTGCATTTTCCCATTTCACTTCTGAATACTTAATCCACACCTGTTCCTGCCCCCAATATTATTAAAATTTATTTTTGAAATGTTTCATTGTGAGAGTTGCTTGGGAAATCCTAACGGAGCATCATGTTTGAGTTCATTTGACGCCAAACCTAAGCATCCAACTATATTGTCGGGTTTATACAATGACTTACTCATGCGTCAGTTTGAATGGGTCAGTAATTGATATTTACTTTTGCAAACATAAAACACACGTAATAGTGTATTCCTTGGTTGATTTGAAAGCTGTTGTCTTTTTGCATAAAAAAATTCTGAGAAAATCTGCATTATGCCTTCCACAGCCCCTAGCGAAGTGAGAAATCTCCGAGCTGCATCTGCAACCTCTACCTCCCTGAGTGTTGCATGGGATCCGCCTCTGCGAACTGGTGGAGTACTCGATAATTATTTGCTGAATATTCAATATGGAGTAAAGGGAGCCCCCAAAGTCACTAGGATAAGTTACATCTCACCCCTGAAGACTAATATCTCTGTCCTGGATTTGCCGAATGACTGCGAGATCGAAGTGCAGATGCAGGCCAGAACACGTTCGCGCATTCAAGGTGAAAGTAGCATTGCAGGAAGAAGGAGTGAAGTGCTTCGTGTGAAGACGTTTGCAGGTAATCCGGGAATCTTCAGCTAACTTTGATGCTCTGTGTCGTGTTATGCAGCAGACACAGCTACCTTTTATAGATGTTCATCCTATTGGTTTAAATAACACTTATTTTCAGACCCTGCATTGTTGAATTGGACAGTCACTGTCGTACCTACCAATGAATCAACACTTTGGTTTGAGTGGTCTCTGCCACAGTCTGGAGCAGAGGAATTGCAGCTCATTGAACTGAGATCAAACCCAACAACAGACGGGCAGGCAATGGTCCACATGGCGACTGTCAACTCTACTGCACGCCAGGGCTTGCTTGGAGGTTTACTTCCCGGTAGGACGTACGACACCGTTGTCGTTGCTGTGTACGCTAATCGAAGCATCGAGATGTACACTGGCAGGCACACAACTCACGCTCACGGTATTTCTTCTAAGATTCATTTGCAAATATATATATGATTCGTCTTCGACAACACTATCTAAGGATGGTTATTTGACTCCAGCTGTTACGGGGCGACGTATTTGGACTTTTCGTTTCCAAGGGGCCACTTTACGACATTTATCTAGATCTGGTAGGACGAAGTAAGCACTAGGTAGTGTTGTAGTTTCTATTGCTTCACGTAAACACTCAAGGCGTATTAGAAATTTCGGGAAGCTCAGCTGCTCTCAATGGCATGATTTTTTGTCTTTTGCGGGGTTCACACTTCATAATTATTTCGCATCACTGTAAATAGGCAAACCAAGTTATTTTAGGTCTGTCAGGTAAGCCCATTATATTTCAATCGATACAGGCCTCTACATGAATTCGGCAAGATTGGTAGTTCGGATTCGTTCGTGAACGTAAATTTACTGATTATTTTGATATTAGGCAGGTCGAAATGGTGCTGATGACGGTTTTGCACGTTTTTCGACTAGGAAAGTACAAGTTGCCTAAAAAATCATGCTATAAGTGAGCACATGACCTTTAGCTGTTTTATCCGTACTGTTCACTTATTATGTCCTCGGGCATCAAGTTTAGAGGCAGGATCAAATGAACGCACACCAGTCAAATAAATCCATCTAAATGCCATATATGCCAATAATCAGTGCATTTGTACCGCCACAAATGCATATGTACCATCCCAAGGAGCGCTTTTGGTTATTTTTCTAAATCATGTAGAATACAATAAGCGATAGATGATGCAGTGGTATGTATTGTTCCACTTAAACACTCAAAGCGTATTTAAAGATCTCGGAGGTTCAATTACTCTCTATTGCATGCGTTTGCGGATTTTGGCGAGTTTCGCATTTCTGATTTATTTCATATAAATACGTAATAATTGCTACTTCTTATAATTACGTACTATCTCAAGTTTGGAACTTGCTAAGAGAGCTGCAGCGTACAGCATTTGCCCTGCAATCCTGTAAACAGGTAAGCCAATTCCTTGTGCTTCTGCTAGACGAGTCATCTGTAGGGCAACACGGATGACCCATAAACTGGACAGATCCAATTGCTTAATATGAGCTCGATAAGACCGGCGATTCAAATTCGTTCGTGGTCGTACATGTACGGACAACTGTGACATAAGGCACGTCGACATGGTTCTTTAATCACTTACGGCACCTCTGTCCAGTGATAACTATTTGCCTCAAAAACGTTCTGTTAGCGAATATATGACCTTTAATCGTTAGATGCTTACTGCAAAATGATTATGTCCTCGGGGCATCTAATTTAGAGGAATGATCACGTGGAAACATGCCAGTCTAATGAATCCTTTAAAGCACAAAATGTCAGTGGGCGGGACATTTTTCCCGTTACAAACTTATATACACCAACGATAATTATTGGCGCAGCAATAAACTGGTTTCCATACTGCCTACAAGTCATCCCTACGTTTCTCGTAAGTACAACTATTGCGTTTATGGTTTAGTTTTTCCATCGCTTAAGGTGCTTCTAACAAGCCGAACATGCATTTGCGCTGATGCAATGAAAGTATCGTCATCCTGTCGTATGTGCTCATGTTCACGAGACTTAAATTTAAACGGCGACTGTAATAGTTTGATCACCTTTCCGAGATGCCCTTTAATTCTGAAGACTGGGAAAATGGTCATAGGTCGGCGAGTTTAGAATAAACTGCTTTGAAGAAAATTATGAGTCAGAAAACGCACCATGGGATACATGTCGAGGCCAATATCCGTCAGGAGGCATAAACAACTTGTCAAATGTTGGTTAAAAACAGCTATTTTTCCATATCACTGTTGCTCCACTATACATCAAGCGGTTACATTCGGAAATCTAACTATAGTGTGCTTTTTGAAGGGTCCTCTCGCAACAGATCACGCACAGTGTTGCAATCAAGTAAGGAACCATTTTAACGATAAAAATTTCAAACTACATGCGGACTGTTTCATAGAATGCAACTGATTTCGGCCAAACTACTAGGGACTAACCGCAACAATCGGCCTAGGTTCCACATAAAAATCCTACAACGAATTTCGAGTTTTTATTCGACTAATTCCTACCAGAGCCGAAGCGTCATCTAAACCCAATTTATTACTGAGACCAGTCCGCTTCACCTTTTGATCTTTCTTCATGCTCAGATAGTACCCTTATCTTGACATTGGTGCATTTTGGAAGTTTGATTTAGGCTACACTTGTCGACTTCGCCTAAATAATTTGACGTTATTTGCAGCATTTGCATACTTTGTGACCTAAAAGTCCAGGATTTCTGTTTAGCACCCAGCGAAGTAAGATATTTCGAGGGAGGGACTGCGACCTCGCATTCCATCAAGCTGACGTGGTCGCCGCCGATGCATCCCGGTGGAGAACTGACTGAATATCTGATCAGTTGGACATACAATGAAGGCGGAATCACACAGACACGGTTTAGACTTATCTCGGCCAAGAGTACTACATACGTAATTTCGTGGCTTCCAGCTGACAGCGATATCTATGCAAAAATCCAAGCTAGCACAAAATCACACGTGGCGGGTGCAGATCAGTTAAGGGGAAACTGGAGTGACGTGCTTCATTTGAGAACATTTGCAGGTAATCGAGATGCTTTTAACTTTACTGCAATGTTTCACCAAGTTGTGTGCCTGAAATTAGTATATTATATGCATCCTAATCTTTTACGCTTAACTGACTCTTTTACCAGACCCTACACATTCCAAATGGACAGTGGACGTCGTAACCGTCAATGAGACCACCCTTCAATTTGAATGGTCGCCGCCCCTGTCTGGGGTGGATGAAATACTGCACATTGAACTGAAAGCAACCACAACAATAGATGGTAGGAACACGAACTTCAAAAACGACTTCGCACACACTGCTCGCATGGGCTTTCTTGGAGGTCTACTTCCTGGCAGAAAATACGACACGCTACTCGTTGTCGTGTGCCCTGATCGGAGGCTTGAAATGTACACCGGGAGGCAGTCTACTAAGGCTCATTGTACGTTCTTTTCTTCGAATATACCCTTAAATTGCATTTTTGCAAAGCAAAAGGCAATGACTGAAATCCAGACTGTGCAGTGTAGGTTATAGTCCTTCTGTTGTTTGTGATTTATCGGGAAAGCGGTAGCTGCGGGTGTTTAATGAACTTAACATGACTAAACTCAAGATAGAGTTTTAATTTGTCGTTTTACGGAGGGCGATTATTTCGGTTCTCTAGTCCTCTCGGCTGATGGTCAAAACCGAATGCGTTTATCCGACGCATTGCTAAGATGCCTGTGAGTTTGTGGGTGGAACCGGTTTGGCTACGAGAGGAGAATCAACTATATAGTGAACCCCGCAGCCAAGGGCTTTCACACAAGTCAGACACAGTGACCATTCCCATCGCTCCTCATCATTGCCTCGACTTCACACTACAGCCCACTGCATGTGGCCAAATAGACTACGGCGTATGCTGATTATATTGTTCTTGTAATAATCAAATTAACACACAGCTTGCCAATACTCCCGCAGAGTAGAGTAGATGTGCTATCCTACGAAATGTTAATCGAAATTCTGAAATGTCTTCGATTCAAAAAGGTTTTACATGAAGGGTTGTGATATTAATCATTGCGCGGCATAACCACAAGATATTTCAGTCGCATAAAAATGTTGCTCATTCAATGATTTTTTTCTGTCGTCTGTAGGAAGTACAGTCTGCAACGCTGACTGATTAAGTAGTATGCGTTTCACTTTTAATTTTTAGTGTCCTCACAAATTCAATTATGCTTTATAGAAAACGTGCACGAAAATGTTCTCTTTTGCGCTCATTTGGTAGAAAGTCATGTCTTCTTGAAATTGTCTGCTTGAAGATAGAGTACTCGTCAGTTTTTAATAACTTTTTGAATTCCCGGATGGTTTTGAAGCCAACCTGTTGTTACACTTGCATTCGGAGCTTCCAACCTACATGCCGCATGCATCCCGTCAAAGAAATAACACACATTTCTCTACGTTATTTAGAGGAGATCATTTGGCACTCAGAATATTGTCTGATGGATGTGGACCAGGTTTTATACTTTATACGCAGTACTAATACACATTCTAATGCGATGCCGTATGAATGGACATTTCACTGGCCTAAAAAATCCTAATTAGAAACTTTTAAAGCTAAAAGAAATCATTTCTTTGAGTGTAAAAGTTGAATAAAATCTGAGTTGCTACCAAATGACTACAAGAGAGAATATTTTCGTGCACGTATAAGCGAATTTATGAGGACATCGCAAACCCATGGGACAAATGCATGCTACTTAAGCAGTCACTTTTACAGAGTGTACTTTCTGCAGACGATCGGAAATAAGCTCACCCAAAAGTTACCATTCTGATGTGACTGAAATATCTTGGGGCTATGCTGCACAACAGTTACTATCACGACCTTACCTACGAGATCTTTTCGGATCGAAAACACATTTCAGAATTTCAACTAACATTACATCAGACAGTACATCTACTCTACAGGTCATCATCGTCCTCGTTACCTTTGAAGCACAGTTCGTTGCTGCTTCGTGGCTAAAAGCTACTTCAAGTACTGCGACTAGGCATATTAATGCTGAAGATGTATTTAGCGACTAAATAGGAGGACCATTGCGCGGTAGCCACGGAGAAAGAACACGTTCTCGCGAAAATCAATGAATATTCTCAGGTTCCGCGACGCGTTTTCTGATCGAGACTGAGTGCTTACTTTTGACCACTTACTGCAGCATGATCCACTCTTATATATGTCTTTGATGCCGCCGTGGTCTGCCTAATATTAAATTTGGAATTTTTATTCATCCTCTGTTTTACCTTCATTTTTAGTCCTATTCCGGTTACCAGTTATTGCGCCGTTAATAACATAATCTACTTCGACACTTGATGGTTCCACGAAACCACTCGGCCGGCTGCCAAAACAATTCGTAATATTTTTTAAATATTTCGACCTCCGCACGTAAAAGGATGTCATGAGAGTCTGATTTGCGGTAACCGAAGACCTAAAATAGGGGACAAGCATGCAAAATTCAAAAAGCGGTTACCTCAATGTGCAAAATTTGCAGATAACGTTTCTTCTTCTTCCATAACACACTGTCACCCTATAAAACCCCCTAATTAGTCTTTGTAGTGAATCCTAAGTTAAGTAGAATTTCAAAAGGCCGAAATGGTAAACAAATAAATAACAGTTAAACCTCTGCTTTGTGCGGTTTCGGGCACGGAATTCATCCAGAATTTTTACCTTGACAGTTATTTGTACGCGCATTCCAAATATTTGAATTAGTTAGAACAATCTCACATTTTAGGACATATATATATATATATGTATATATATGTTACTGTAGCGCACGTTACGGATCGGTGAAAGAGATTGTTCTTCAAGATACAAAGGTTCCTTTATAATATGATGACCCATCTGACCGTATATACAGTGAAATGACACAAGTAATCCTTGAGTAGGCTGTGAAACCTCGCATAACTGCATTCAGAAAATAACTAATTTTATGACGCGTTTATTCATTCCGGTGAAGACCTTGTAAAAACACAACAGTTGTTTACTAAATTGGAGTTTAAATGTTGACAAAGACCTTGTAGCGAGCTTAAGAAAAGTTGCAGCATAGGATTTGAGAGGTCAGACAGCCTTTTTAAGACTTGAAATTAGTCGCAAAATAACTTATTCGTGAGAGCATATGGGCAAAATATTAATAAATAAAAATAATAAAATAAATAATGCCCCTAATTTCATCGCAGATATGATTGGTTTTCTATGACTTTTGATTTTGCTTCAAAGGCTAATTTAAGCCTAAAGAGGTCAATTCAACGATCCTTTGAAATGTAGGACGATGTTTTATTAGAATGTGCCCACTTGGAACTTCTAACGATTGAATGGCAAACACACCCTTAACTTAATTCCATACTGCGCTCCCGTCCATTTTTCCCCAAAATAGGCAACCTTTTCTGTATATGTGCATGCGGGGTAAAGACAAGATTTGAGGACCGGTGAAGTCTTTATTTCAGCCAGCTTCTATTAGCTATCCTATTTGCACTTGCCGTTGTGCATGATTAACTTGCCGTGAT
Source organism: Spirometra erinaceieuropaei (assembly GCA_902702965.1). Classification (NCBI taxonomy): domain Eukaryota; kingdom Metazoa; phylum Platyhelminthes; class Cestoda; order Diphyllobothriidea; family Diphyllobothriidae; genus Spirometra; species Spirometra erinaceieuropaei. The sequence goes on along the minus strand of CACRXP010000328.1, from coordinate 80,050 downwards.
AATTTGTCCATACCGATATAAACAGTAGCCTTGGCGCCTGTTTGCCACCGCTATTCGTTTTAAGAACAATTCAAATTTCTTGTTTTAGGCAAAACTTTACTTTTTGCACACACAGTTCCGCTGTATTTGTAGTATCATGACTGATTTTCTTCTTAGCCCCCAGCGCAGTCCGAAATATTCGAACAGAAAATGTCACTTCCCATTCCATCAGGCTCACGTGGGACCCACCCATGCAACCAGGCGGATACTTGGATATGTACCAATTAGCCGTTCAGTATGAGGAGAGAGATGGCTCCAAGGTTGAAGCTCTGCGATACATCTCACCTGAGTTAACTGCATATGTAGTTGACCAGTTGCCTGCTGACCGCGTTATCAATGTCAAAATCCAGTCTAACACGAAGTCAACTGTATCAGCTGACGAACCACTCGCAGGACTATGGAGCGAAACGATTCGCGTAAAGACGTCTGCTGGTAATTTAAACATCTCTTTAAAAAGGCAAAGATTATCTTACGTGTGCTGTGATGGTGATTAATCCGTTTTGTGCAGTGGTGTGATTGAGAAATCAGTCTGCGTTTGTGAATGATGAGGATAAACGACTGATCGCTCTCTAATGCAGGTCCGAACAGGATTTGTTGATCAAATTCCAAGCAAATGTTGCGATACCGCCACAGTGTTGATAACAGTGCCTTCAATAATGTTCAATTTTTCCAAACGTGTAAAAACACGGTAAAGATGGACGGTAGGTTTCTGGGGGATTGTAACACTGTTCTCAAAATGACCATTGTCTTCTTAAAACACATTTGATAATTAAGCATCTCAGACAAATCAGGATTGTTTAAAAAGAGTTTAAGACAGACAAAATACTGTGCTTAGGTAGAAAAGCAATACCGACAAGGACAAGGGAGACTGGAATGGCCATTTCTGGATTATTAGTTGTCGTCAGCCAGCAGTACCAAACCTCGAGCTGTGGAGCAGCCGTTATGCGGCTACTAATGGGGCTCGAGAGAGAGAGAGAGTCCTAAGGCACAACAAACGAGTGAGTTCCGTAGCGCGATCGGTGAGTGCCCATCTATCAGAATGCGATGCCGTCTACATAAAGCTCGACGCTAAGACCACCATTTTTCTGGAGGGGACTCTTTTCCTTTTTACGAAATACTTAAATAAGCTATTGTCTGAAAGGCCAGAAAATATGCGTATTTTTTAGTTGTGACATTCAGTCACGAAATTAAATGGCTTGTAGCCCAAGTAACTGAACCACAATAAAACCCCGTAAGCAATAAAAATCAATGCACCCTGAATGCCCTTTAACCAAGCGAATTACGGCTGCCAAACTTGTACTCGGCTTTAAGTAGCTTACTTTCCATGATTAGAAGGAATTAAAATAACGAGGGACTTCAAATCAAAGTATTAATACATCATTTGCCACTCTATGGTGATCATGTAGGCAAACCACTCCAAATCTTTCCTTAAGTCGCTTACTTCGCCAAGTCCAGACGGAACGTTAACAAAATGTTTTTATCTTACTTTGCAGATCCGCTTGATCTTTCCTCGGTGGACGTCGTACCTATCACCGAAAATAGTCTCCAGTTTAATTGGTCGAACTGGATTTTCCCAACAGATGGACTGCAGCGGTTTGAACTTAAAGCGAAGGACTCATCAGATGCAACGGCCTCACACTACTCAGTCAATGTCACTCCCTCGAAACGTACGGGTATTCTAGAGGGTTTGATTCCCGACAGAACCTATGAAACCGCAATTGTCGCCGTGTATGGCAATCGGAGCACTGAAAAATACACTGGACTTCACGAAGTCCCAGCAGGGGGTAATATATAACCGTCTAGTATTTTCTCAGTCGCTAGCATATCTTCAAGTACAATTTTGACAGCGCGTTTATTCCGCGGTTTTTCAAGAAGTCTTACACAGTAAATAAATGCCCTCAAATGTTCGAAAAAATCAAATATGTCGACTTGCTTGTGCAAGCATAAGTGCATCCCTCGCGCGACTACTAAAAATCGTAAATAAATCTGATGTTTTAAAGCCTAATATGCTCTGTATCGGTTAAGTAATATTTACTTAAAGCTACCCTCTTTTCAGTTTTGAAATTTAGGTTCCGTGATAGAGGAAACAAGTCCTCTTCAAAACTATTGCGAACTTCATTGTACTGACAGAACGCACCTTTTTATTTAATTCATCTGTGGGAACCTATGTGTTTTATCATGTTTGGCGTTAGTCGGTGATAGTTGGGAGTAACTCAAAAACTCACTGCATCTTCGTCTCTTAGTGGTTCTTATTAGGACCTACGCAGTGGACTAACGCCTGAAAGTACTTTAAAGCACCTTATCAGCTGGTTAACCGGATAGGACGAAACCAAGGCCCAGACTGCGCATTTGAATAACTCTAGGATGCCAGCATGTCTGACTATTCTCTAATGAGTTGTCGTTTGGTAAAGCGAAATTATATTCTGTTTGTTTCCGATATTTCGTTCACGGTACATATGCTAAGCAGAACTTGAATTTGGATGACAGTAGCCTGATGCCCAAACGCAGAAGGCTGTCAAAAAGGAACATATTTATTGATGGTTGATTATTCGAGCACACACTGTTAAAAAGATGAACGCACTTTCAGAGGGCCTGTCAGTCAGCATAAATCCCAATAGTTCAACAGGTTCCTGGGATTCACTTATACTGCGCATGCATTTTTCGACCGCTCATGCCAACCTATGCACACAAATGTGATTCGATGAAACATCTGACACATGAGTATATCATCCAAGTTAACCGTACTGTTAAATTCTCCCGCCGAATACTCAGCAAACTTCTTTTAACATTAACCAGGGAACTTTGTGAACAAATCGCTGTCCATCAATACAAAGCTTGGAAATTTTGACGTCAGAATGTCTCTTTCCCCAGACTCGCGAATGGCCTGGGAAACAGAGACTTAAGTTTTACGGCAGCGGAAATACACTCACTTCAAAAGTCTAGGGAAACGTAGTTTGCAGATAGGACGCGGTTTCTGAGTAAATCACTTTCGGCAAGTACTTTCATTTCAGCAAATATTTCGTGGTACTTTCCTGTAAAGGGTGAGTACGAAAGTTTCTAATTGTGAGACTTTTTAATACCGTGAAATGGCCGTTCATAAAGCACCTTATCAGCTGGTTAACCGTATAGGACGAAACCAAGGCCCAGACTGCGCATTTGAATAACTCTAGGATGCCAGTATGTCTGACTATTCTATAATGAGCTGTTGTTTGGCAAAGGAAATTATATACCATTTGTGAACAGATCGCTGTCCATCAATGCAAAGATTGGAGATTTTGACGTTAGATTGTCTCTTTTCCCGGACTTTCGCGATTGATCTTTAAATTGAAATGGCCTGGAATACTCCGACTTAGGTCTTTATGGCAGCGGAAATACGTTCACTCCAGGAGTCTAGGGCAACATGGTTTGCAGATAGGACGCGGTTTCTGAGTAAATCACTTTCGGCAAGTACTTTCATTTCAGCAAATATTTCGTGGTACTTTCCTGTAAGAGGTGAGTATTAAATTAAAGCTTGTTGAATCCTCGGTAAATCCATGGAGCGGTCATAGCCATATCGAATACTCTGTGGCATCTGCTAAGTTTCGCTTGATCTGTAAATCAAATGTGCACATTTGCTGGTCTTCTGTAAGTGATCAGTGATTCTACTTAAGGAACATTTTTCCGAATAGCAAATACCAATGGAGCAATTTTAATTTAACTGCCGTTTAAATGTTAAATTTCGAAATCAAAAATGGCAATCCCAATGTCATCGTGCTAATTTTGGATCCACCTTTCCTTGATGCGAAGTACTCTGCTATGTTATGAATCACCAATTTAACGAAACTGTCATTTTATAATCTACAGTAGGTGGGATAACTCATGAAATGTCAACTGAAATTCCGAAAATCGTTTTCTTTTCGAAAAGATTAATCAAGTAGGGTTGTAAAACTAATCATTCTGAGGAATAATTCTATAATAATTCAGTTACCTCAGGATGCCGACCTTTGAAAGAACTTCCTTCCGGCTGCATACAAAAGCCTCGCCCTGTTAAAATGACTACATATGTAGCATGCATTTTTCGCTTTGATTGTCGATGCCCCTAAAAGTCCAATTATAGTTCATGGAGAACATGCATAAAAACACTAATGCTTTTGCTCATTCGGTAGAAAATTACGTCCTTTTTCAATTTTATACTCAAAGGAAGTGTATTATTCGGTTTTATAAAAGTTTCTAATTGTGAGACTTTTTAATACCGTGAAATGGCCGTTCATAAAGCACCTTATCAGCTGGTTAACCGTATAGGACGAAACCAAGGCCCAGACTGCGCATTTGAATAACTCTAGGATGCCAGTATGTCTGACTATTCTCTAATGAGCTGTTGTTTGGCAAAGCGAAATTATATACCATTTGTGAACAGATCGCTGTCCATCAATGCAAAGATTGGAGATTTTGACGTTAGATTGTCTCTTTTCCCGGACTTTCGCGATTGATCTTTAAATTGAAATGGCCTGGAATACTCCGACTTAGGTCTTTATGGCAGCGGAAATACGTTCACTCCAGGAGTCTAGGGCAACATGGTTTGCAGATAGGACGCAGTTTCTGAGTAAATCAGTTTTGGGAAGCCCTTACATTTCAGCAAATATTTCGTGGTACTATCCTGTAAGAGGTGAGTATTAAATTAAAGCTTGTTGAATCCTCGGTAAATCCATGGAGCGGTCATAGCCATATCGAATACTCTGTGGCATCTCCTAAGTTTCGCTTGATCTGTAAATCAAATGTGCACATTTGCTGGTCTTCTGTAAGTGATCAGTGATTCTACTTAAGGATCACTTTTCCAAATGGTAAATACCAATGAAGTAACTGCCCTTTAGATGTTAAATTTCTCAGTCAAAAATGGCAATCCCAATGTCATCGTGCTAATTTTGGATCCACCTTTCCTTGATGCGAAGTACTCTGCTATGTTATAAATCATCAGTTTAATGAAACTGCCATTTTAAAATCTAGTTGCAATCGCCATGGCCTCCCGGGAAAAATAAACATATTGTGGCTAAATTGTCTGCTTGTCAGGAAATCAACGTGAAAACCCGAATCAGGTGTTTCCTTTGATTCACTAGGCAATGTTGCAGTTCATGTGACTGTCGGCCTTGCAACCTGCTTCGTGGACAATAAAAGCTTCCCAAATGTCTGAGTCTAGCAAATGTTTAGGGACACATTTCTCAAACACATGGAAACTGAACAGTCCACGTTCTACATTGACACTCCTCCTCAAGAAGACATAATCTCTCGTGGGGTTATTTATCAAGATCCACGTTAATGCCATATTTTCAACAGGTTAACGAACTTATTTGATATCACAACCCGCTGATCCGGGACTTGAGCCGCAAACATGTTACTTGGTAAATCAAACTTATAGAAACAAACTTTTATGCTTCGAAACATATTTGCAGTATCCACATCCCGAAAAATATGTCAGCCTTTATTCCTGCACCGCCTTGTTCTCTTCAAAAATAGATTTTTTTATTATGATTATTATAACGGGAGAGCGTCTTATGGGCAATGTCGAAAGTACTGAATAACTGAGCAGTAATGTTAAACACCTGTACAGGCCCACCACTTTTAATGTAGGGCGTCCATATGCATTAGCCCAGTGTGTAAACCAATCATAATGCATGAGCAAGCGCACAATCGATTAAATAAAACAAAACGTAGAGGTTGTTCTGTAATCGGCAAATGACACAGGTGTCCAGTTAATTTTAATGTCCGAATAAGTGCAATTCAATTTTCTGGGATGATAGGAAGATGTCCGCACGAAATCTCGTTCCTCAAGAAACATTTTATATAAAGGGGAAGTGCCGTTCGTAGTTGAACAAGATTAATAACCTGGTTTTGTCCTCAAAAATACTGGGGAATCGGTTACTTCCGAGAAATCAAATTTTATTTATCATCACTCTTTTTCCAGGGGACAATCGATCGTTCTGGAAATATACGTGATATCACAAGTACAAGTTTTGGTAGAGTAAATCAGATAAGGTTATGAGAGCACGTAAAAAATAACAGCTAGGTTTATGATTTTCAAAAAAAACACGTTCGCAAAATTGAAAATCAAGGTGTAAACACAAGAAAGTAATCATCAGAAGCTTCCCCAACATTTGCTTTCCACTGATTTTAAAAGCCCTATTTAGCGGATGACTCTAAGTTGACCAGTCCGCAATGCACTTTGACATTCTCCTTTGAGTAAATAGTCACTTTAATTGGACTGCTTTTTCACGAACCGTACCACCACCATCCAGCGATCCGATTTGAGTCCATGGTGCGTGAATTGAAAACATTCATCATGGGCACGTTACTCGAAGGATCAAAATTAATGAAGATATTCTCTGTGCTTGGAATGCCTTTAAAATATTAGCATTCCAAGTATTCCGCCAGTGTGTTTATCTCTACACTTCGTCTGCATTTTCGAAATTTAAAGAGCCCTACATGCTTGTTTTACCTAACAACAGAGACATCATGTTGTCTATCTGCGCTTTCAAACACGGGAATCCTGTTATGGGAGCATATGGTGATGTGATTTCATCTGCCATCACATCTCTACTAAAATGGAATTCTATTGTTTTAAGGCAAGAGGGGATTTCATACGCCATCGAAGATAGACAACACTCAATAAATGTCCGTGCAAAGGTGAGGATTGCCATCTTCCTCAGCACAGTGCATAATCCTAAGATAATGCACATACAGCGCATATTAGTTATTTAATGAACACTGCGAGACAGTTGTGCAGTTCTATGTGGGAGATCGAAACACAATATGCAGTTTGCGCATACGCCCATTTTATTTGGATGTTTCCATGGATCTAATCCTGTGTCCTAGCAGTAACAAGGTAAAGGCTTGCACGGCTTTGCATCTGCCGAAACCGCTTTACGTGGATTGGCAGTGTAGTTCGTATTAGATCATGAGTCAGTTATTGGTTTCCGTGTCGAGCCGTAAGAGGTGTTTTGGTTCTGCAAATGTTTGCGCAACGGTAATTACACAGTTCCTTTGAGCGAATTTCCCCCTACATTCGTTAAATATCCATTGTTTATCATCGTAGCTGCGTTGTCATTTCCATCCACAGAAAGAGCACTTTTAAGGTACTCCGGCAGCCCACTTAAAATTAAATGCATTAAATATAGTTCATTCCTTTTCCCCATCTTAGTCCACAATGCTCAGATATCTGTTACGGCCGAAGCTATCAATTCGTCTGCTATTCAGATCAGTTGGCATCCACCGCACAATATAAACCGCAGATTAGACCACTACAGGATTTTTCTTTCGTATTACGGATATTATGGTGAAGTTGGCTTAAAGGATATGGTAGTCGGACCTTCCAGGAACAACTGTATCGTGAACAACCTGCCGCCTGCAGCCGATATAGAAGTAACGATCGCGGCCGTAGTCAGGTTGGAGAATCAGGGCGATATGACCGAGGAGGGAAAATGGAGCAACGAGGTTATTGTAACTACCCTTCCCGGTAGGTCTAATTGCATCTTAGTTAATGCACCAGTGCGCAATGCAGTGTTCATTTAATCTCACTTTGACTAACTGCATGTCTGTTTTATGCAGGTTTTCAAAGACTTCTTAAATTAAGGTGATGCATGCTGTTCTGGAAATATCTTATTAGGACTGTTAACATTTGAGCATTTGTGGGATGATTACTTCTGTGGAAACAAACGCCGAGCTCAGCGAATTTGTAGTATTGGGCCTTTAATTCAGATAAGGGCGCAACCCTTGGAAGTACTGGTGACTTGAGGAGTTGCAAACTGCATGCGTCCTAACCGATGTCGCTCAAAATATAAGATGCCTTTTTGGTAGCAGTCTATGCCTTGTTGCTGTGAGTGCCCTCTTATGTCCGTGAATGCAATTGCGTATCCTGCAGCTTCCTGTCATACGAGGGGTGTCTACTTTCGTAATATTTACGCCTTTCCTATTGCAGCCAGCTTCCGGAGAACAGTATCGACAGTAACTGTCGTTATGCCTTATCCACCACACCGCCTAGGTATCTGAAACACTTCAATTACCAGCGTCAAGATTCCAACGTAACGAGTGACTGTCCATTATTTGAGTGCCAATTCCAATTGCGTATCCCGTCCCAAGCAATCACTCATCATTCACATCGCTTTCTTTATTTTCGCAAATAAATCTAAGCAATTAAATTTGCTTCGATGGAATACCAGACACCTGGGTAGATCATTAAAGTTGATTCTGTTGTTGATTTCTCAACAAACGTCCTTCAACTGGCTGGTGGATAATTTTATTTTTATTACGGTTTGCGGGTCGTGCAGCCGCCGATGACATCGAGTTTGCACACAGACCAGCTAGGGTAGCTTCCGAATTATGTAACATGTACAAATGGTTCATTTGGAGTGGGGGGGGGGGAGAGGAGGCCACGTCATATCAGTTAGACGCCAATGGGGATTGCGGCGCTGTCGGTAACGGCGAGTAAGCGCCGGGGAGAGTGCTGACGGTTACGGAAACGAGATACGGACGGACGGTGAGGGCGAGGGCGAGGGGAGCGGGGACAACAGTTTAATACTAAACCACCAAATGTAATACTAAGTAAACAAAACAGTTACAATTGGTTTCAAGAAATTGAGGATAGGAACAGTTAGATATAACAAAACGATAGATGTTCACCTATATAAGCAAAATACGTTAACTCGATAAACGAAAACGAAAATCGATAATGCACAAATGAGAAATCGGCTATGATAAAGGAAACGTGACATGTCGGAAGGTAGACTTCAAAGTGAGGTCACGTGCTGGAGATTTCTAAAAAGGACGAAGAAGTAAAAAGCCCCATTAAAAACAGCCGTTCGTAATAGTCGAAGAGACAACATTTACGGTAAACTGCCGCATCTCCCCAGACTCACATAGAGGATCTTCTAGTTGAGAAGCCATGACAAACGGAGTCTTCAGTTGCTTCCACAACGGAAATATGTTCAGTCCACAAGTCTACGCAAGCATGATGTGTTGGTAGAACACGCTCATCAAATTATTCAGCTTTGGACTGGACTTGCGTTTCAGCAAATGGCTTCTGGTATCATTCTGCAGAACAGTGAGAGCGAAGTTAACGCCTGTCCCATCCTCTGTCAGCCCATGCAGTGGTGATCGCCGCGCCGAATGCTCCCTGGCATTTCCGAAATTGTATCTTATAAGGGAATTCAGTGTCCGAGTTTGGTGGTTCTTTGCTGAATTATCGGTTCTTTCATTCAGTGAAGAGTTTCTCAATAATTGAGGAATCATAATCCAGCTTCTTCTTCTTCTTATTATTATTCAGCCACCTTTGACGTACACAATTTCGCAGTTGAGGCTCTCAATTCCAGTGCCATCAGGCTCAGTTGGGATCCACCCTCCGAACATTCTGCCGAAATACTAGGCTACGTGGTAAATCTGCAAGTTGACGGAACTAATGACTCAAGATCCAATGCCAGTCAGCATGTTCCGTCGGGAGAATATACTCATGTAATTGGCGAATTGCCCGCTGATCGCGAAATCAATGTGAAAGCCCAGATCATTACCCGATCCAGAGTGCAGCGTGGTGAGAACGTAGCTGGCAATTGGAGCGAAGTACTTCAGACGAAGACTTATGCTGGTAATTTCAAATTTTTTATTCGTTTACCTTTACAGCAGATTTTAAAAGCTAGGCAATTGTTAAACCATGATTATGCCAGTTCAAAGCATGTTTCAACAATAGTAACTCCCTATGTTCCTTTGGACATTGTTGCATCTAACAGAGAGACATAAATTGGGCTTCGAATATCGCAGTTATCAGAAGCTTGCCCAACATTTGCTTTCCACTAATTTTAAATGTCGAATTTAACAGATGGCTCTAAGTTGACCAGTCTGCGATGAACATTGTTATTCTCCTTTGAGTAAATAGTCACTTTAATTGGACTGCTTTTTCACGATTCGAGGTTCCTGACTACTAATAGCAAGCAATTGTTCGCGTTTCGTAAATATCCTTATCAGACAGAAAACCTCTGATTTTATAAATGTTTTGTACTTTGGGGTGGCACTGAGTGCTTTTAGTAGATCTGAGCATTTCAAACATAGAAATTCTGCTATGGAATCATATGGTGAGGGGACTGTAAATGGCGAGTTTATTGCATATGCCTTCATATCTTCACTTCAACTTTCAAAATTTGCTCAAACCAATTTCGATAGCTTAGTTTGTAAGGGCGCCCATATTCATAGAGCAATTCAACACAGGCAGTTTGGACTATAAGAAACCTAGATGAACCGATTTGGCGGATGTCGTGTTCTGTGATTTTTAAGCACTGGACAGTAACCTTGGAATATGTACGAAATGTCCGTTGAAAACAAACATAGAGGGTCGGTTTAAGGATGGTTTTTGCATAAACGAAATATCTCAATCATGGAAACGACCACTGACAGATGCCCCATTGCATTTAACGGGTTGGGATGAGACTAGAAGTGAGCATGTCGGTCCTACCAAATGTTAGATCGACTGTAGTGGTTAATCCCAGAGGGAGGGCATTGCATTGAGCAAAAGGAATTAAGGTGTGTGCATAAGGTCTCCCATGTAATATTCCGAATATACGTCGGTCAAAAGTGTAGGCACAGAGCTGTGCTGTGCGAAAGTGCCTGTTGCAATACCCAACTGGTATTACCAATGTTGTTCATAAGTTGCTGGGTGACCCAGATTTTATTGGTGTGCATCTGATCCTTCAGATGACCCCAAAGATAAAGGCTGACACTGTCAGATCAGGCGAATATAGAAGGTGACTGTAATGTCTCCTTTGCGAAAAAAAAAACAAATTAGCAGTTGCAATGCGGATTTGGCCTTATGGACATTCGACCCATCTGACGGAAACCATAACCCAGGACCCCGTCCTTCACTGCAGGACGCACATATGTTTGCTCCACTGTTAGACATCCACCGTTCACCATCGTAACTGCAATGCTAACTTCATCCTCAGGAAGTGAGAGAAGACTGCCATTTCGGATCCTGCACTACGACGCAGTGCGTCCTTGAAAGCGTGCAATTCTTGTTGATGAATGAACCTCAGACCTTACCTGCTCTATACTCTAATATTATGCTTATCCTCTGAGACATTCAGGTAAAACGAAGTTTCATCTCCATGGCCAGATAGTAAATAAGTCTGTCGATTTCTCCACTAATAACTTCAGGCCGTTTTATATAGATTGACTATCGCCGATAATTTTTTCGGTCTTCATTCATGCAGATAGGGACTCCTGTCCAGATATATACATGCATTTTTCGCAGGCGTTGTAACCAATGTCCCAAAATGCCATGCTTAAGAGAATCTTTTTAGCAGACCTACCAGGCGTGCGTTTGCCGAACACGTTCAAGGTACGCACAGACATTTATCTGGCTGGACAAGCAGTTTACTAATAGATCCTTGTTCCTGAAAATGGAGTAACAAGTGATGCCAGACTAGTATCGGATGCCTGATACGGGAATGGCCTGCATATACCTTGCGATTTAGTATCATTTTCGTGGGAACAGGTTGTCACAGGGACCGAACAATGTATGTGCGTGCGTCGGCCAAAAGCGTACGCATATGCAGAGGTTCCGATCTACATGATTTCGCATAAATTAATTTCGATATGTTTCGTGGATGAACATGCAGCCGCCAAACGATGTTGCGTTCTATGGAAATGTCCTCGGCTCTAACTATCACTAAGAATTATGTTCGATTTTAAGCAATTCCTGCTCGCATTTGTGGTTTAGTGCGCTGACTATAGAGATGTTTTTCCCCTTTTTTCTCTCATCAGTCCCGAGCGCTCCGCTGAATGTTACGGCCGAGGCTATCAATTCGACTGCTATTCAGATCAGATGGCGTCCGCCACCCAACATCGACCGCAAATTCGATCACTACTGGGGGGTTGTCATGTATTTCGGATACCATGATGACTATCAGTTTAAGTACATCAAAGTGGAGCCCGCTAGAAACAGCTGTGTTGTTAGCGGCCTCCCGCCTGCTACCGATATAGACGTTATGATTTCCGTGGTAGTCAAGTTGGAGAATCAGGACGGTGTGACCGAGCAGGGAACATGGAGCGACGAGGTCACCGTAACCACTCATTCTGGTAGGTCTAAATTCGCCAATAGGAAATGCTTTGCTTATTTGACTTCGCTATCACTAACTGTACGTCTGTTGTATACAATTTTTGAAGCCTTTTTATAGTTATATAGTGTACGCAGTTCAATGGACATATTAATGAGATCGTTCAATTCTAGGTGATTGTGGAATGATTACTTCAGTTAACAAAATCGCATGACTCAAAGAAACTGTAGTAGTCACACGGGGTTTGATAAAGCTGAAGTCCCTTCGATAAGTGTCAACCACGAATATCGAAGGCAAATGCAGTGATCTCCTCATTCCTCCTCACCGCTAATAAAATTCTTAGACACAGCCACTTGTGCTACCGAGAGCTGTCGATTGAATTGTGAGTTCACAGACTGTCAGCGTGCGCCATATTGCTGAGTAATTTTAGCGCCGATAACGAATTCCACTATTGAAGTCGCGGACGGCAGCGATTCTAATGCGGATGACTAGGCGTTTTGCAAACCGAGGACAAGAGTTTGTGAGGAGTTCAAAGCCGTTAATGTTTGCGCTTGCATGGTGGGGTAAAAAGTGCATGCTACAGGTGCTGCAGCTAACGTGAATCCACTGCCATCGTCTGGGGCTTTCTCCTATGAGTGGCGTCAAGACTGCATCCGAGATTTCAGGCTCGAATGCGTTTCTGGTTCATGCATTTGATCCCCCTAATCCTCAAGTGATGGTGTCGTAGGCGGCGTGTCTTTTTAAAACAGTTAATTTCTTTCGATCCTTTTTTTCGCTGAGGGATGCGATTCCCCTTTGAATTTTCTCAGGAAACTTGGCTGTCGACATGCTGTCGGCCGTTGAAGTAACATCCGTGAAAATCACTCATTTGGACGGAAAGTACTGTGCGCACAGTCCTTCACATGCATGATATCCCGGTAATCGCAAGGTGAAGTATAGACGATCTGGAAAGAGGTGAGTATTTGCAACGTGTAGGCATGCTTCGGAACCTCCCGTCTTCAATCCCATTGACGGTGACCGTAATCTAATCTTCATCGTATTGACAGCGTCTCGCCGTGGAGGTCAATTAAACATGGTGTCTTTCAGGCGCACTGCAAAATGCAACATTCAACATTGGTCATCACAACGCCGTGCATGCGGAAGGATATGAGATAACGCCTGAGGAATTCATGTTGGCATCCATTCAATGCAAACACCGAAGCTTACGTCATAATCCTATTCGAAAAGGTCCTGTCAGCGTCCATATTTATGTGCCTGGCGTCCTCTGAAACGAGAATCTACCCTACTTTCCAGAACAAAGGCACTCAGTTCAATGGTAGATAGTGACATCTGGTGCCTTTCTGCTCCAGTTTATTCCACAAGACATAACTTTGTACACTGAGCTGATCCTCGTCGCCTGAATGAAGCATATTTCTGACTCTTGCGCTCTAGCATGCAACATTGCCTCTCCGAACGCCCCGCCCCCCCTCCCCGCTCTCCCCACCCCTCCCAGACATCTTGTATAACTCAGGGAGACAGAGTTGGTAGTGCAGTCACTATAAAGATGGGATGTGCATTCCACTGTCGCGGAGGTAATGAGCAGGGAAGTAATGTGTTTACAGCCAGAGCGGCAGTGAACCGCATTCGAGAGCGCACGCGACGAAATGGTACCGGTTGCAAGCGAAGGCATTTGCCTGCAAATTGCCAAATGGTGGCTGGCGAGTGCATGCTGGTGGAGGAGGCGGATTCAGTAGGAACGAACAGCGAGCCAAGAGAGGTGGCATTGTCAAACTCTACTCATGCCTGAACATACATGCACGTGTGTTAGGATAGGTCTTGTTGTCAGTCAGGCAGATATAAGGTATAAAGACCTTCGAAGTGCATGACGATAATTTGGACAATGAGCGTCGTCATCTGTCCGTGAATGCAATTGCATATGCTGCAGCTTCCTCTCACACGAGCGGTATCTACTTTCGTAATGTTTACGACCTCCCTATTAAAGCCAGGCGTCGGTCGACAGTACCGACAGTAACTGTCGTTGTGCCTTTTCCCCTACACCGCCTCCGTATCCGGAAATTTCACGTCAACCAACAAGTTAACCTTGTTGGTAAATGTTTCATAACTTATTCAACAAACGTCCTTCAACTGGCTGGCGGATAATTTGGTTTTTATTACAGATTGTGTGTCGGTTCGGCAACATTTACGGTAAACTGCCGCATCTCACCAGACTCACATGGAGGATCTTCTAGTTGAGAAGCCATGACAAACGGAGTCTTCAGTTCCTTCCACAACGGAAATATGTTCAGTCCACAAGTCTACGCAAGCATGATGTGTTGGTAGAACACGCTCATCAAATTATTCAGCTTTGGGCAGGACCTGCGTTTCAGCAAATGGCTTCTGGTATCATTCTGCAGAACAGTGAGAGCGAAGTTAACGCCTGTCCCATCCTCTGTCAGCCCATGCAGTGGTGATCGCCGCGCCGAATGCTCCCTGGCATTTCCGAAATTGTATCTTATATGTGAATTCAGTGTCCGAGTTTGGTGGTTCTTTGCTGAATTATCGGTTCTTTCAGTCAGTGAAGAGTTTCTCAATAATTGAGGAATCATAATCCAGCTTCTTCTTCTTCCTCTTCTTCTTCTTCTTCTTCTTCTTCTTCTTCTTCTTCTTATTCAGCCACATATGACGTACACAATTTCGCAGTTGAGGCTCTCAATTCCAGTGCCATCAGGCTCAGTTGGGATCCACCCTCCGAACATTCTGCCGAAATACTAGGCTACGTGGTAAATCTGCAAGTTGACGGAACTAATGACTCAAGATCCATTGCCAGTCACCATTTTCCGTCGGGAGAATATACTCATGAAATTGGCCAATTGCCCGCTGATCGCGAAATCAATGTGAAAGCCCAGATCATTACCCGATCCAGAGTGCAGCGTGGTGGCAGCGTAGCTGGCAATTGGAGTGAAGTACTTAAGAAGAAAACTTATGCTGGTAATTTCAAATTTTTAATTCATTTACCTTTACAGCAGATTTTAAAAGCTAGGCAATTGTTAAACCATGATTATGCCAGTTCAAAGCATGTTTCAACAATAGTAACTCCCCATGTTCTTTTGGACATTGTTGCATCTAACAGAGAGGCATCAATTGTGCTTCGTATATCGCAGTTATCAGAAGCTTGCCCAGCATTTGCTTTACACTAATTTTAAATGTCGAATTTAACAGATGGCTCTAAGTTGACCCGTCTACGATGCACATTGACATTCTCCTTTGAGTAAATAATCACTTTAATTGGACGGCTTTTTCACGAATCGTATCACCACCATCCAGCGATCCGATTTGAGTCCATGGTGCGTGAATGGAAAACATTCATCATGGGCACGTTACTCGAAGGATCAAAATTAATGATGATATTCTCTGTGTTTGGAATGCCTTTAAAATATTAGCATTCCAAGTATTCCGCCCGTGTGTTTATCTCTACATTTCGTCTGCATTTTCGAAATTTAAAGAGCCCTACATGCTTGTTTTACCTAACAACAGAGACATCATGTTGTCTATCTGCGCTTTCAAACGCGGGAATCCTGTTATGGGAGCCTATGGTGATGTGATTTCATCTGCCATCACATCTCCACTGAAGTTTAAAGGCAAGAGGGGATTTCATACGCCATCGAAGATAGACAACTCTCAATAAATGTCCGTGCAAAGGTGAGGATTGCCATCTTCCTCAGCACAGTGCATAATCCTAAGATAATGCACATACAGCGCATATTAGTTATTTAATGAATACTGCGAGACGGTTGTGGAGTTCTATGTGGAAGATCGAAACACAATATGCAGTTTGCGCATACGCCCATTTGATTTGGATGTTTCCATGGATCTAATCCTGTGTCCTAGCAGTAACAAGGTAAAGGCTTGCACGGCTTTGAATCCGCCGAAACCGTTTTACGTGGAGTGGGAATGTAGTTGGTATTTGAACATGAGCCAATTATTCCTTTCCGACTGGAGTCATCACGGGTTTGCAAATTTCCTTAATGAGAGTCTTACCTTATTTACATCTCCCTGCGGAACGACATTTTGTTGTTCTTAAAGATTGCATTATATTCGAATTTCCTGATGTATAATTTGCAGACTAAAGCCTGCCATTGTGCGCCGTGTTATGGTGTTCATCGTTGGAGTCTAACGTGAATCTCCTCATTGAACCCACTGACTTTTGCTAAAGCACGATAAGTTCAAGCCAATTGTCGAAGGCAGTAGCAGTCAGCATATCGTATCGAAACTGACAGAGTTATTCAACAGTCACCACGACCAGAAAGCTCTAGCACAGTCAAGCAATGCAAAAATCACCTCCCATTCAACACTTCTTATCGTCGACCAGACTAATTGATGGGCAACAAACTAACTGCTTGGACCTTGTACTGACAAAAGCGCCCGACAGTGTCAATGTCGTAAACTGTCTAATCCTCTCCGCTAAAGTGACCATGTCGTCCTACAGTGGGAGTATCCACTCTTCTCTGTGCCTCATCGAACTATCACGGTCAGACGCAACATACGGTGTGGAGATTTTAACAAATGAAAATTTATGGGTGCCGTATAGGCTGGAACGCAACGTTCATCGGCTGTGTCCTCGGGGATCGGTTGGAATTTAAGGCCTTATTACATGGACTTATCACCAGATACTGCCCTAACTTGGAAACGAAGATCCCGGCATGCCCCGATGGCTATCAACCACACCGAAGATGGAAGTAAACTGCAACCGAAAGCTACAGAAACGTTATCCCAGGAGAAGACCATCGAGTCAATGAACAAGTACAAGGCACAGAGAAATGGGCTAATGGGCCTTGTTGATAAAACCTTCCAAGACTTCTAAAGTAGCCTGCTGAACCGTGCAGTAGAAAATTCGAAGCTTTCTAAAACTACATAAGATAATGCACTCGAAATAGAGACCCCATTCCTTTGTTAAAGACGGATTCCGGCGTTGAACTCTACAAGTACAATGGAAAGGCTGAACATCTGTCTTATTTCTTTCAGTCGGCTCTTATGAGGGCAGCCGATTTAACCGCTTATAAATATAGTTTGGATGAGGTCCCGAAAATTGTCTCAGTAGTCCTTACAAAAGCGGCTTCTCTTCAAGAATTACTGAAACGGGAAGAATCGAAATCGCCACGTCCTGATGAAATGTTCGCAAAGTCGTTGAAGGCGTTAGCCCTCGAATTGGCACAACCCTTGTGACTTGTCTTCCAAGCCCCCCTCGCAGTAGGCAGTTTGCCACCTGAGTGAAAGACTTCGTGGCTTTCATCGATATGCAGGAGTGGCAATCGTGCTTCCGCACACAACTACCCACCAACAAGCCTTGCATTTGTAGGAAGCAAAATTATGGAGCGAATTATCTACCGCGTACTGATGCAGTTTTTGAGGAACATCATCTTCTCTCTGACGCGCAGCATGGATTTCGCAAAGGGAGGTCCTGCTTGACAAGTTTTCTCCACCGTCCATAACGGTGGACCCGAGCGATTGATGGAGGAAACGTGGTGCATGTAGCCTACATGGACTTCAAGAAGGCCTTCAATAATGTGCCTCACCAGCCTTTCCTACACAAGCTCAACAGTACCACCACACGATGAGAGAATGACACAATTATGGGTAAAGAAGAGCACTGGAACAGTCTGTTTATTGTTCTGAGCTTTTTAAACTCGTGCAGGAATCCACCGTCAGAGCTGGTAACGACAACAGAAAGAGCGACAGTTATAAGGCATGCTAGACAACTATCTATCGACTGCGCAAGACTGGAGGTGACTGCGCATTTCTCCCCTGGTATCATTCTCCCGAAATTTACGTTGTTAAACATACTAATCTCTGTGTTCCAGGAACACTTGTTTTAGAATTGTTCTCTAGATACATCGTCGGATGACAACCTGTGATCCAGGGCATTCTGGTCTACGTTTAAGCTTCAGTTTCAGTTCCTGTTTATTAAGGGAAATATAGGCGAGCACCTTTGAACTGCCTATTGGTTACAATTCGTAGGAAAAAAAAACAGTGATAAGTGGGAAGGTGAAAAAGGGATTTTGTACATAATCGCGGACAGCTGACAGCTAGTTGAAAAAGGTAATTATTAACGGTTACTTACTAATTACAAGTAGTATAAACACGTATAAATTAGTGCCGGGTTGTGTGAGATGTGAGGCTGGTAATTGGGAAGCTTGATACGCGTCAAGTCTACACTTAAAGGAATTCACACAGGAGGAGATTGCAACATCAGTAGGGAGAGCATTCCATGCTGCAATCACTCTGTTACTGAAAAAGAACTTTCGTCCATTGATCCATTGCTTTCCCTGCGCGTAGTTTTAGGGTATGACCGCGCAAAGTGGGCGTGTTAGCTTGACTGAAATAATCAGTGGGATCTAAACAACAGCCTAGGCTGTTGATAATGCGAAATGCTTGTATAAGTTCACCAAGTAATTGCCTGTAGGAAGGGGGAGACAGGCTGAGAGTTGACAGTCTGGTCTCATAGGGCAGTGCTTTCAGACCTTGTATCATTTTGGTCGCCGTCTCTGGACCTTCTCCAAGATGGTATAGTCCTTAGCAGTTCAAGGTCTCCACGCCTGTATGACGCTTTCTAGATGAGGCCGCATGAAGGTGCCAAATATTTAGGAAAAGCAGTCAGGGTCAAATCCCATAAATGCTCGCCTAATGAGTTGCAATGTGGCCGTAGCCGATTTAGCCGCCTTCGCGCAGTGCAGCGTTGGTTTGAGTGAAGATGTAATCAATACACCCAAGTCCTTCTGACTGTCAACCTGTTGCAGTGGTGTGTCGTGTAGAAAGTAAGTCCTAGAGCTGGAGGCTCTGAAACTGCCGAGTTGAAGAAAGTTTCACTTGCTTATATTAAAGGGCATAAGCCAGCGCTTTGACCAGTCTTCGAGCCTGTTCAGGTTTGCTTGCAGGTGGTCTGCGTCTGCGCATTGTGAATAATTTTCCACAATTTTATGTCGTCGGCAAACAAGATAACATCACAGTCTAGGTCCTTGACGCAGTCATTTATGAAAACGAGGAATAACGTGGGACCTAAGACTGAGCCCCGTGGAACGCCACTCACCACGCCTACCTCTGAGGACTGTTGGCGCCCTACTTGTACTCTTTGGGACCGTCCAGCCAAAAAAGCTCTGAATCCATACAAGAAGGCGTCCACAAATTTCAGTGTTGCGCAGGTTGTGCAAGAGACGTTGGTGAGGAAGGCTGTCGAAGGCCTTTTTGAAGTCGGTGTAGATGGCGTGCACCACATTGCCTTCATCGCGTGCTTTGGTCCAACGTTCGAGCGTAAAGAGCAGATTCGTGAGGCAGGGCCTACCACTTCGAAAGCCGTGTTGTGCATCGGAGAGGAGGTGGTGATGCCCGACGGACTGCATCAAGGCCTTGTTAATGATCGTTTTCATGATTTTGCAACAAATGGAGGTAAGACTCATTGGCCGGTAATTATTCGCAGAGGCACGACTTCCATCCTTAAAAAGCGGAGTGATGGTAGCGTTCGTTTCCATGTTATTTGACACATTTCAGTAACGGGTTTTAAAATGCTCACAATTTTGGTGCGCCATGCATACACAGACACGTTAGTGTCTACCGGACATTTACATGCTTGGTGCACGCAATTCTATGGCTGAATTTCATTCCGTCGTTCATTTTGTGCAGGTCCTCTTTTGCAACGTTATTATTACTAACAGGGATTTCAAGGGCGTTCGCCCACCTTTCCCATGACAAAACTGGACTGAACTGAACACACTTATTAATTTCACTTTGAATTGAGATTTTGAAATTTCATAGAATGCGCACTGAGATTCACGTCTCAAGATAATTTGCCTAGAGGTGTTGATAAAAGTTACGAAAATTTTGCCCAAACTAACGGCGTGTTGACAACCAGGCTTTTAATCTCTACGACTGAGCACTATCCATGAGATTTTGAACTTCCGGATTTTTGAAAAAGTATTTGCTCTTGATTGTGGTCATTCCACGAGAAACGCGAAATGTGCTTGTGTCGCTTTTACGCTCGACTTTGGAACATGTATTACCTCGCATTTAAAGGGAAGCAATCGAGTAGCAAATCTACCAATCAAATGCGCGCTCTTTCCCAAAGTCTATAACGATGAACACATTACAATTCCCTTTCCGAACAGGTGCATGAGTTACGCAGAGCATGAGTACAAATTCTCTTCTGTTTTAACCAGAAACAGTGAATTTACGTTATGATGGACGGCGCTATATGCTCGTTAATCACGTAACAAACAATGAGGCAGGCATCTGCGGATTTCATTCACGAAACTGCCTTTAAGGGAACAAGTAGCAAGGTAAACGCATTTACTTTCACGTCCACTCTTCAACATTGGAATATCTCCCCCCCCCCCAGGTGATCGAAAGCTAACATGGTTAGCGCAGCTGCGTTCATGAATTCATTCAACTTGGACTTGGACAGACGAAAAATTAACTAATTGAACAGAAGGTGCGCTCTGTAGATGATAGGACTGGACATGAAGCTTGGAAAGTCTGAGCTAAGTACTGGCGCCATGCCCAGGAGAGGGTGCACTGACAGTGATCAGGGATATATCCGGAGAACTACCACTGGCAAATAGTCGCTAACGTATGCACAGAGATGGACTGTGTGAAAGTGCCTGTCACAATGCCACATTAGTATTACCAATGTTGTTCATGAGTTGCTAGGCGACCCAGATGTTACTAGTGTGCATCCTATCCTTCAGATGGCCCCAAAGATAAAGGCTGAAACTGCCAGATCAGGCGAATGCAGAAGGTAACTGAAATGTCTCCTTTGCGGAAAAAACCAAATTAACAGTTGCTATGTGGATTTTGCCTTATGGGTATTAGGCCCACCTGATGGAAACCATACCTCAGGACCGTCCTTTACTGCTCCACTGTTAGACATCCATCGTAACTGTATTGCTAACTGCATCCTCAGGAAGTGAGATCCCATATTTGCGGGAACCTTTTTGAGCGGGGCATATCCTGTTGTTCTCGAGTGCGTCTGTTAAACGCGTTAAGTGCTTTCTTGTTTACATACCAAGAGCTGCCACTCAGCAGTTCAATAACAGGCCCCTGATATTAAAAACCGAATACCAAGTGGTGCATTGCTGGTTTTCTGACGGATACCTGACAGGAACGCGCATGCACATGCCTTGCGATTTAGTTTCATTTTCATCAGGACAGGTACGCACAGATGCCAAATAGGGTATGTGCATAATGTAGCCAAGCTTGTCCGCATTTGCTAAAGTTTGGATTCATATGAATTCGCATAAAGTAATTTCGATTTATTTTGTAGACGAACACGCAGTCGCCAAACAGTGTTGCGTGCTATGGGAATGTCCTCGGCTATAACTATCTCCGAGAGCAGTGCTCGAGTTTAAGCAATTCCTGCTCACCTTCGTAGTTTAGTACGCTGACTGTAGTTATTTGTCCCCTTTTTCTCTCTTCAGTCCCGACCGCTCCGCTCAATGTTACGGCTGAAGCTATCAATTCAACTGCTATTCAGATAAGTTGGTGTCCGCCAACCAACATCGACCGCAAATTAGTATACTACTCTGTTGTTATTTATTACGGATACCATGGCGACTATCAGTATAAGCACTTCAGAATGGACCCCTCTAGAAACAGCTGTGTTGTTAACGACCTGCCACCTGCAACTAAACTAGAAGTACTACTCACGTCTGGAGTCAGGTTGGAGAAGAAAGGCGGTCTGTTCGAGCAGGGAGGATGGAGCAATAAGGCCACCGTAACGACCCTTACTGGTAGGTGTAATTTCACCTTGCTTAATGGACCAGTGCGTAATGCAGTGTTTATTTGATTTCGCTTTTATTAACTGTATGTCTGCTTTATGCAATTTTCAAAGTCTTCTGCAAGTGAAATGCTGAATGCAGCATGGTGGACATATTAATGTGAATGCTCAAATTTAAGTACTCGTTGAAAGTCAGTCACGTAAGTGGAGACTGAATTAAGAAAACGTAAATTTTTGCTTTCTGAATCTTCGAATAACCTTTTAAGTCCTTCATGAAGACGACAATCTATATAACTGGTGGACCCACAGAAACTACAGAACTCACGTACTTACATCCGATAGGACAGAAGTCCTTAGGATTTCTGGTGACCGCAGCATTCGAAAGGTGCCTACATCCTGACGGTGTGGAACGCAGTTCACAGGCAAATGCAGCGACTTCCTGCCTCTTCAACCATTAGGAGTTTGCTGGACAGGGCGATTTGTCTCATCGAGGGCTGCCGATCGAATTGTGATTTCACAGACAGTCATCGTGTGCCATATTGGTGAGTAATTTTAGCGCCGATCACAAATTCCAGCATTGAAGTCGCGGACGGCAGCGATTCTAATGCGGATGACTAGGCGTTTTGCAAACCGAGGACAAGAGTCTGTGAGGAGTTCAAAACCGTTTATGTTTGCGCTTGCATGGTGGGGTAAAAAGTGCATGCTACAGGTGCTGCAGCTAACGTGAATCCACTGCCATCGTCTGGGGCATTCTCCTATGAGTGGCGTCAAGACTGCATCCGAGATTTCAGGCTCGAATGCGTTTCTGGTTCATGCATTTGATCCCCCTAATTCTCACCTGATGGGGTCGTAGGCGACGTGGCTTTTGAAAGCAGTTAATTTCTGTGGATCCTTTTTTCCATGAGGGATGCGATTTCTCTTTGAATTTTCTCAGGAAACTTGATTGTCGACATGTTGTCGGCCGTTGGGTTAGACAACATTTACGGGAAAAAAGCCGCATCTCCCCAGACTCACATCGAGCACATATTACAAGACATTCAGACGCATTTTGAAAATTCCGGAAGAATGCGTGAATTTTCAGTGCGCATCCCGTCCCAAGCAATCACTCATCATTCACATCGCTTTCTTTTTTTTGCAAATTAATCTAAGCAATTAAATTTGCATCGATTGAGCACCAGACACATGTGTAGATCACTAAAGTTGACCCTGTCGTTAAATGTTTCCGTAGATTACTCAACAAACGTCCTTCAACTGGTTGGCGGATAATTTTATTTTTATTACGGTTTGTGGGTCGTGTAGCGGCCGATGACATCGAGTTTGGCACGCACGCCAGCTTGGGTAGCTTCCGAATTATGTAACATGTACAAGTGATCCATTTTGGAGTGGGGGGTTTGGGTGGCCACGTCATATCAGTTAGACGCCAGTGGGGATTGCGGCGCTGTCGGCAACTGCGAATGAGCGTCGGGGAGAGTGCTGACGGTTACGGAAACGAGATACGGACGGACGGCGAGGGGATCGGTGTCATCTGTAGGAACACCGGCCATCTTCACTGGTAGACGATCACACCGGACCCATCCGGGATCCGCGCAAAGTGAACTCAGCCCTTTAAAACAACCTTGCCGAATTGGTGGTCGGTTACATAACCCCTCCTGAGATGCACAGCTGTCCTCAATGCTGATGGTGTAGGTTGTCGGAAGGGGGATGAGGTGTGTGCTCCTCTCCATCCCACCACTGCCACCAATGTAGCGGCCGAGTATGAAGTCGCTGTATCGAACTTCTAGTCGTCTAACAGTGGCGGACAGGGTTGGGGCACAAGGGGAATCTCGTCCAAATGCTGGGTTATCTCCTAATATACTGAGGCTTGCGACAGAGGCGGAACGAGCACGACGTCAAACAAGAATTTTATAGACAACCGTTTATTACTAAAACACCAAATATAATACTGAGTAAACAAAATAGTAACACATAGCTTCAAGAAATTGAAGATAGGAACATTTAGAGATAGCAAAACGATAAATGTTCAGTGATCGGAAAATGGTTACGTAATTTTTTTTCAATATAGGCGAAATATGTTAACTCGATAAACAAAACCGCAAATCGATAATGCACGAATGAGAAATCGGTTATGATAAAGGAAACGTGACATGTCGGAAGGTAGACGCCAAAGTGAGGTCACGTGCTGGAGATTTCTAAAAAGGACGAAGAAGAAAAAAGCCCCATTAAAAACAGCCGTTCGTAATAGTCGAAGAGACAACATTTACGGTAAACTGCTGCATCTCCCCAGACTCACATAGAGGATCTTCTAGTTGAGAAGCCATGACAAACGGAGTCTTCAGTTGCTTCCACAACGGAAATATGTTCAGTCCACAAGTCTACGCAAGCATGATGTGTTGGTAGAACACGCTCATCAAATTATTCAGCTTTGGGAAGGACCCGCGTTTCAGCAAATGGCTTCTGGTATCATTTTGCAGAACAGTGAGAGCGAAGTTAACGCCTGTCCCATCTTCTGTCGGTCCATGCAGTAGTGATCACCGCGCTGAATGCCCCCTTGCATTTCGCAGTTGCATCTGATCTGTTATGGAAATTATGCCGCAAGTCCATCCTTAAGATAGCAAACTTGTCGTCGACGTAACGACGCCAATACAGCAGCTCATTTTGGATGAAGACAGACGTTTCTAGCTCCCCTAAGGCCACTGCTGTCACTAAATAGCAGAGCACAGAACCTATTTGAGTTCCCAATTAAAGGAAAAGGATTCTGCTTTGTAATAAGTCAGGCCAGATGTGATCATTTTCATTGTTCAGTTGAACACACAACTTGATTTGTTTGGCTCTCTTCTACTTTATTAGACTTTCTGTAGTGCGATGTACCGAAAGCTTTCCTTATATTTGCTGCTCTTTGTTGGGCAGTGGGTCCCACCGTTGTCAGGAAACACAGTGAATATAAGGAAAATAGCAGAAATTACTGCGTCCTCCAGTTTTCCTATATTCTGGACTTTTGCATGGATATATCTGCTTAGTAGATCCTATTACTCCAGTTATTTTGACGAAAATTTCAATAAAACCAAGTGACAGTTAGGCCGTTGTTTCCGACGATGTGCACCGTGTGCCTCACAGCAGGGTGGGTACAGCAACGGTGACTTGCGCAGCATCTACCGCACCCACTCCTCCTCACCCATTTGGTTTTCTGGCAAGAAGACCGGAGACGGGAGAGGGCGCAGGTGGCTGTCAGGGATTTCGCACAACAAGAAAAGTGGAGGATGGCTCGGCTCCCAGCTGAGTGTCAAAAAGGCCATACTAAGGAGGAATCATTGCAGTCCGACTCTACGTTCTCCGAGGAGGACCGAGTTATTCAATCAGTTGGCAACCTTCCAGGCCACGGCTTTTAGCACACAACGTTAGTCTCAAGCACGTCAGATTGTTTATAGCGGGGAATATGCGCCGAGAGAGTCGACCTCACTCTCTCTCTACCCTCTGGCAGACACCAGTCGCACGGTCCTTAAATGGCCGCTTAAGGGCAGTCAAAATTCATGTAAATGATGCCTACGAAATTCTCCTTTTGCGTTTCTTCTTAACTACCTTAACTGGGGCAGTTAAGAAGATAGACGAAAACCGGAGATGGTGTACTGCCTATTCTACGGGATTAAACGACTTCTTGGTGGATTATCACCACCCGCTACTAAGTATCGATGTGATTTTCGTCAAGTTGAACGACAAAAATCACTCGCGAGAATAGATATCTTAGAAGCGTGATTATAAATGGAATTGCAGGGGGGAATCATAGCAGCTGCTGAAGACAAGTGTTCCCAACGATTCACTTATTTGAACTTGCCTAAACTACATTATTAAACGACGCCAAACATCTCCCAGCAGGTTACGGACATAATGCTCATGAATATACGATGAGCGATCGTGTGCTTGTGCGACATTTTATTAGATGATAGTTCAAAAGAGGAATTATAAGAAAGGCCAAACGTCATCAGCCGTGGCTTTAACACCAGCATGGAGAAGAGTGGATTTTCGTGATAAGAAACTGCTGTTTGCGGTTCACAGAAAACGCAGACAGACGAGCTCCGAATCCCGAGAGAGTACTTGCATTTCCGAACAAAATTCGACAGTATGTAAAGGAATCGCAATAATATATGGGTAATGTCAGCTATCAGGGACCGTTTATTCATGAACTTCATACATTTGGAGCACTTTGGATCGCCTCTTGTGCGAGGATACCCCGTGCGTCTGTTCAAAGGATTCTCAGGTGGACTTCTTGCCCAAAACGTTAGAATCGAACATTCGAACATGCTCTCACATTCGGAATCCCAACAGGGATTTTGACCGACAAAGCAACCCAGACCATTTCAGCTACATTCCGTCAGGTGTGGCGTCAATAGGGAATCAAAGATACGATGTTCTTTTTCTTTCCATCATAAATCAAATGGACAAGCCGAGAGGTTTGTTGGCACATTTGACAGGACAGTGACATGTCAATGAAACTCGGATGTCAACATGAAACACCTGAGCACGTTCTGGTTGGCCTATCGAACGACGCTCTGTACCGAGTAAGGTATATCGATTCCTGATAAAAGTTTTCAAAGCAAAAAACTAAATGTGATTCCCAGTACCTGAAACCCGTGGCTCGAGAGGCCGCATCAGAAAACCCTGTTTTAGGGATGGAAAAAAGTATAGGCACGAACCCATGTTTTAGAAGGAGAACCCTGGATTGGAGGTATCATCAGAAGAGTACGTCGCATAATCTTCAAAATCGAGCCGAATACAGGAAATGTAAGATGACGCGCAAACCAGCTGAGGCACCGAATGACCTCAGACTACCGTTGACCCCCCAATCTATTGCGTGATACCTTCAGCATTCCAACTCCCAAAGTCGAGGTCTTTGATGTTTCTTAGGCCGCCGGGACATCCTCTATAACTAGCTGCCATGCAAAAGACTTGTGATTCATTCCATTCGCCAAAAAATACGAGGTCAATTCTTCAACAGCGAGAGGCTATAGGGTGTTCCCGAACCAGTATGGCCAACCAGCAGTCGCCCGCAACAGAGAACCACCACGCCGCAACGACAGAGTTTTGCGACAACGAGAGGGCGCTGTCGTGAAGAAGGAGACGCGATCGCCAGGGCAAGAGCTTCATTCGCTTGACGTTTCAGATTCCTGCTCGAACCCATTACCAGAGACAATAGCAGATACGGGTGGTCCATGCACCAGGGGCTGCAGTATTTGTACGATGCAGTCGTCATGGTGCCGTATACCTAAGAAAATTCACGGCTCCGTCCCCTTCATCAAGGATTGTTACACTTGGTCTGCTGACTGTTTGATGGCCGACATTCTCGTCGTTAATTGCTGCAATTTCATCATGGGTGTTGGATGTTGGTGTGATGATTGCTCGACCATCTGACCCACCGACCCTGGCGTTGGGACCAATGCATGACGCAGCAGCGAAGTGTTCGGCGCGTCAGTGGGTCCCCCAGCATTCCCTGTCCGCTTTCTGGTGGATACTCCAGTCTCCCTTGTCTTTTTCGGTAATAGCATTCTGCCTAAATTTAGAAATTGTTAGAAATTAACTGCGAACTTGGAGTAGATCAGTTTATTTAAGGTCTATAGATTCCGACTGCGCGCACTTTATGCATTCAAGTTAATTTTAAGAAACATTTAATCCACTGGAACAAATATGCCCGTAGGAGGGTAGGTAATTTTAGCCACCCGTGCCTTGTTACCCACAATGAATCTGAGATCGAGCTCTCGATCACAGTTTCCGTAGCAAAAACACTCCGACGTCCATTGTCTCTAAGTATTTTTTCGAAAATAATTGTATTTCTACATCGGAATTAAAATGTCTTTTACGTGCATAAGACGCTGACAGAACACTCAGAGTACTAGGCAGACATGATAAAACATTATATCCACCTGATTCTCAAATACACTCATGGACCCTACCATGGGAAACAACATCACATTAAGTTGACAGACACGCATCTCGTCCGGTGTTTATTGGGTGCAATTGCTATACATTCACACACCAACTAAAATGGGCAGTTCCTACAGAGCCGACTTAGGTAGATCAAGTCCTGCAGAAGGTTTTCTGAGCAAACAACCAGATGTGTGTCTCAAATAACCGAGCCCTGTTATTGCGAAAGGCCAACCCCAAAACTCTGTCTTAGGTAGGAGGAAAATTCAGATTTTGAAATTCGATTTTAGGAGGAACACCAAATAGCACGTCGCGTAGTCTTCAAAACCGGACCAATTACGGGATATGTGAGATCAGTCGCAAACCAGCTGCGGCGCTGAGTGACTGTAGATTACCCATTGGCCCTGGATCTACTGTGTGATGCCCTCCGCATTCCGAATCTGAAGGTCGAGGTTCCAGGTGTTGTTCAGGCCGCCAAGACTTCCTGCATAACTATTCGCAACCTAAAAGGCTCATATTTGGTTCCGTCCCCCAAAAAAAACGAGATCGGTTCTTCAACAACGAGAGGTTTCGAGCGTCCAAGAACCAGTATTATCGACCAGCTCTCATGCGCGACGAGAGGCTACGACGCCGCAGCTGCAGAGTCTTGCGGCGAAGATAGATGGCTGTTATCCGTTTAAAGGGAATGTCAGTTAAAGTTGCTATTTGTGCCTCAAAACATATCCCTTCTGACGTCAGTATTTAAACTTAACCTGCTTCTTATGTATTTACAGAGGCACCAATAATTCTTAACAGTACTTCGCATCCGGCAACAACTCCACCGCCAGAGTCATCAGTATTCATACCAACCTTGTCGAAACCAGGTACAACTACGTCAACTGCAGTGCCTCCTAAAACCAGCGAGAATCTCAGAACAACGTCCTCGTTGGACAGCGCAGTTGTTACGTCAACTCCGGTTCTGCTTCGAACAATCGGGAGCATCAGACCATCACCCTCGCCGAGCCCAGTAGTCCTTACGTCAACTTCGGTTCCCCCTGGATCAAGAGCAACTCATATGCCAACAACCTCGAGGAGCATAGCAACCACTACGTCAAACTCAATCCCTCCTGTAACCAGCAGTACTTTCAAACAAACAACCCCATCAAAAACAGTCGCTCCCGGGTCAACCTCAGTTATTCCTGCCACTAATGCTGTCATTACTGGCTTTATTGCTCCCTTACTTGTCACAATGCTTTACGTGTAAAGAAGGAAATAAACGGGCGTGGGAGAAAAGAAATCACGTGTCAGAAATTTCATTTTCATGTACGGTAGTATGATGTGTTGAAGAGCGGAAACACAGCCGGATGTGTTTGCGGTGTAACAGAAGCCACATTAAGAATAAGCCACTGAGCCCGACTCTCACTCCTTCAGCCAGCCGCCTCATGTACAGTGAGTGACCTATCTCATGAAATGTTGGCTGAAATTCTGAAATGCGTTTTCCATTAGGAAGGATTACTTGGTCGCGGTTGTGATACTGATTATCTTAAGGCATACTCTTATATCATTTCGCACTCGGCAGGATGTCGGCTTCTAAATGCACTTCTTTTCAATCTCCTGAATAAAGCGTGCTCGGTAAAAAAATGACTACTTAAGTAGCTTGCGTTTTTCCCATTGATTTTCGATGGTCTGGGAAATTCTAATATATTTTATAAAAACCATAAACGAAAATATGCTTTCTTTTAGTCAATCAATAGAGAATCCCGTCTTCTTTATATTTTATACTTAAGGAAGGAGCATAATTAGGTTTTTAAAAAGTTTCTAATTATGAGATTTTTTAAGACCGCGATATGTTCATTCACATAGCATCGTACCTGGCCGTTTACCACCGCTCCTCATGAAATGTACAATAAAATCCGCATCTATTGCATAATTTTATGGACCCTGTATGATATCTCTTTAATGACATAGAAAAATATGAGATTTCCTTTACGGGAACGCATGCACCTTGTAGAGTGTAATCACTAAGCGCTAATGCAACGAATGATCAGGCTCCAAATTTTTCGGCAATTAGAAAACTTTTTTAAAACCTAATTATACTCCGTTCTTAAGTATAAAGTATAAAGAAGACGTGATTCTCTATTGATTGACTAAAAGAAAGCATATTTTTGTTTGTGGTTTCTATAAAATATATTTGAGTTTCCAAGACCATCGAAAATCAATGGGAAAAACGCATGCTACATAAGTAATCCTTTTTTACCGAGCACGCTTTCTACAGGAGATTGAAAAGAAGTGCATGTAAAAGCCGACATCCTGCCGAGCCCGAAATGTTATAAGAGTATGCCGCAAAATAATCAGTATCACAACCGCGACCAAGTAATCCTTCCTAATGGAAAACGCATTTCGGAATTTCAGCCAACATTTCATGAGATAGGCCACGCACTGTATGTGTTCGAAGGAAATATGTCCTTTGTTAAAGGATAACAAGCCTTATTATAAAACAATCAACATTTTAAACGCGCCGGAAAAAATCTATATGCAAACTCTAACGGCATGGACTTGAAGACAGAGGCGACCTCGATGGTTACTATTATTTGCGGCAATGAAGAGTCCTCGTAATTTGTCCAGAAACCCGATAAAATTCGCGATTAATGTTTTACAATCCTTTATCAGTGGAGAGAGTTTGTAGAATAGCCATTTAGAAATGTTGTCATTGGATGCGCCGATTAATGGTACTATCGGTTGCAGTGCTATTTCAAGTTTGTGTACCTTAGGTAGTCCATAGTTCTCAGGTATGGTTGGTTCGGTTTATTTCAGGGACTTGGCAATATCCCTGATATTTGCTTCTTCCCTGTAAGATGTTTAAGTAGCTTTTTAATGGCTGATTACTGCGCTTTGGTAGGGTCTGGGTTAAGAGGTTTATAGCCTGATTTATGTTCTTATAAGGATATCTTTCCATCGTAGTCTGCCTTATTCAAAATGGCAGTTGAGTCTCCTCTGCCTGCAGAAAGAATGGCGATGTTGTTGTCACTTTTGACAGCTTTTAATGTTTACTTTTCTTCATGTGATAGTACTGAAGAAGGACTTCGGTTCTTTAAAGCATTTACAGTGCCATTTTGGATTGTGACACGTTCATCGTTTATAGGACTTTCTGCTGATATGATGGATTTTAAATTTGCAAGGAAGCCTAGGTATTTGGAATCGGAAATATAATATTTCCCTCCCATTGAGGGCGCATGGGTTTCGGTTACTGCAAGGCTTCTTGATAACAGGTTTGCTGCATTTTCTGACGAGGATCAGTGGCAGAATATTTCAAAAAAGCGGATTTACGACGGAAAGGCAACATTTCCTTTCAAGAACAGTTATCATTAAAAAAAATTGCCGTATTTCAAGGCTGGGTCACCCATTTAACCAATAGTGCAAACCTCTTTAATATTTCATCATTTTGTCCGACATCTTATTAAGCCGTTGAAAAGAATGCACGCACAAACATGAGCGAGGTAGTTTGTAACTAGTAGTTGAAGGATCAAAGAGCCTTTACTAAAGACAAGACGCGAGGCAACTAAATAGCGGCCTTCCATTCCAAAAATAATGATTAACTATTTGAAACAGGAATATACTTTCAGAGAATGACACTCAACTCAGTGCAAACTTTTCTTCCGTAAAATGGGTTGAATAGCATTCCTTTTGACAATTCAATCTCATGCCCTTTCAGCACGATAATAACGTCCACGCAAAGAAGGTAAATCTGGGGATCACGTCAAGTCCGTGCTTGACGGAAATTGCTACTGGATGCGCAAACACCCAGAGTCCGCGAGCAAGGCATGCAAGCAGGGCTTTTTTTCGTCACAGTCAACTAGGCGTTCATGGCCACTGAAAATGCGACTAGACCTGGACAAAAACAAGAACCGTCCCATGTTTATTCATCCCACTATTGCGGTGTGCGTGATACTCCCATAAAAACGTGGTATTATGAAACCGGGTACAAATTTAGAAGAGAGATTGCGGTAGGTGCTGCGCAAGTCACTGTCCTTGCTCCCACACTGCTGTGAAGCACGCGATGGACATCGTTGGAGACGAAGATCGTGCTGTCGTGTTATTCCCGTGATCGGGCAAAATGCTCCTGACGTGGGTTAGAAGAGTCCATAAATTATGTTATAAATTGTGAGGCTAACATCTTTTAAACGCGTTGTAGACGGCGAAACAATTGAAGTGAGTGTAGCCAAGATGCAGCATTTTTCTGTCCTCCATCGTCATCAACAGCAACAGCAACATTTTCTTCTGCTTTTTCTTTTTCTTTTTCTTCTTATTCACCAATGCGACCGACGCAGTCGGCGGGGATTCGAAGTATTCAATTATTCTCCGAGTAGAGTTGTTGATGATCTAGTGATGGATGGATGGGTTTGTGACGCTGAAGTTCGCGCACTGCCGCTGATGGTTGGTTCAGCTGATTCCGATGTTCAAGTGGGTGTATAACATGAACATGAATAGGGTTTATTGGTGAGCGACACTGGATCTCACGTGTGTACATGTGGATGGAATGGAAAATATGACGAAATAGTGGCGCATTTATTACGGCACGAAGACACGAAATTAAGAAATTGAGTATACTAGTGCACGCAACCTTGCTTTCGTTCGCGATTCGAGAGAGTATTTTTGACGGAACTTACATTGTCGGTTGCTTCCCTGTTGATGTTGGGTGCAGCATAAATACGATTGTTTCGCACAAATGTACAAGATGGCTGGCATGACATTGTCACGGTCTGAATAATGGGCGTTTAGGCAAACATGGTGGTTGATACTGTCCCATTGGTGTTGCAAGCCTCGGGAATTCCTCTCACCCGTTTTTCGGTGGCATGACGACGACTTCGATGCCATCCCAATTGAATCGGTGGTCGCACTCGATTGCGTGCGTAAAGACGAGGGACGGTGCGTCGCTGTGACTATGGGCTGCACATTTCCAAAATCTGTGACACTCAAGGCAAGTTCATTGTAATTTAAATTTGTTTCGCAGCCGAGATTGCAAGGCCAGCCTCCCAGCTAGTGAGATTAATAATGATTTGCAAACCAAACCGGCATCGGTTGA
The DNA here is from genome assembly GCA_902702965.1 of Spirometra erinaceieuropaei. NCBI lineage: Eukaryota > Metazoa > Platyhelminthes > Cestoda > Diphyllobothriidea > Diphyllobothriidae > Spirometra > Spirometra erinaceieuropaei. Next base: position 47,226 of record CACRXP010000328.1, on the reverse strand, counting down.
GTCCTCGTAGCTTAGGTGGTTAGCATGTTGGCTGTATACAAGTCTCACACATGCCATCGAAGGTTAGAACCCGAACGAAAACACGAGCTCGCGGGAGATTATTTAAGTTCGTGTTTTTCATAACGCATGCTTGTCTTTATAAGGGCACCAAAAGATAATAGGAAAAAGTCCATACTAGTGATTTAGTCTCTTTATAAAGCATGTTATTCAGAATATAGCCTTCGGAGACGGCCGAAAAGAAACTCGTTCGAAGAGCGGCAGCTCGACATGAATAAAATAGCTTACGAATATGCTGCGCGGCAACAAAAATTACAACCCTACTTAAGCACTCTTTCCGAATCACGGACACATTTTTGAATTTCGGTCAACATTTTGTCAGGTAGCACATTTACATGCCTGCGGCATGCCTCCGACGCAGATTTTCACGTCGCCTTAGCTACCGCGTCCCAGCCTATCGTCAGGTGGATGACGGCTCAGACAGTCGGCAGTTACATGACTGTGGCATGGGATAGCGAGACCGGCACTGGAGACGTAGTTCCACGGAAAATCAACGCATCCCGCACCGACGTGCTTGAATGTCTCACGGCGCGCCAAGCATCGTGACTAGGAAGGCTGACAACTGATGAGATGTCTGGCTTCCTCCCAGGACTAGGACTAGAGCAGTAGTGAGTCCTCATTTGCGGGCTTTTCATAGCGTTTTCACCCACGTGGCGCCTGAGCTGTCCTTACAGTTGCGTGGATCATGAAGTGTGCACCAGGACGCGTGAGCGGCATAAGTAGACGGACTGTTTATCTTTGTCGGCCACTGCGACCGCGCCCACGAGGGCTTAGTTAGTCCGTCAGTTTCCAGTCTTCCACACTATTAGCATGTCGTGATAGATTCCAACGGGCGAGGTTTTCTGATGCGAGAAATGTGCTTAAGTGGGTGCGGCGATGGATTCCCAGAGTCGACCTCACATTCTCTCCTCACCCCCTCACATGCACCTGTTCTAGCCCGTCTAGATTGGTCGCAGTGGCTGACAGACCTTAACGGCCTAAGCCCCGCACATTCTGCCAGGTTTTCACAAATATGGTGACTTGAATCTCATGTCGACAATACGATGAAATAATGGCACATGTATTACAGCCAGGAGATGCGAAATTAATGGTGCATGCAGCCAAGGCATAAGGCACTTAAATAAACGGAAATCATGCTCTGGGTCGCGATTCGAGAGAGGATTTTTGATGGAAATTACATGGTTGGTTGCTTCACTGTTGATGTTGGGTGCAACATAAAAGCAAGGGTTTAATATAACGAAGTTAGTTCTATGAGACGGCGGACATATTTTTGCTATTCTCTGATAACAGAAGTCTGTTTTCAGAAAGTGAGGATCAGTTACATGCCAGTAATCTGACTGTCCAGGCAGCATTTCCTCAGCAGTCGACGCAGAATCTACCAGATGACCGCAAGGCCAACTGAGTGATGAGAGCATCGGTTAACACTAGTCCATATTGTGGCAGAAGAAGTAGATTCATTCACCTCTGAGTTCAGATCAAAACAGGTGAGTAAGAACGTTGCCACTGCATCCTCGAGAGAACGGAAAGCCTAAAAGGGATTTTCGATCCATTCTGATCGTACGCAAAGTGTTGGTAGTTTAAGACGCACTCATTTATTGCCAGCCGCGTCTCAAAACAGGCCATGTGGTGGAAGAATTGAGCCCGCATACTCAATTTCTAGCACGATACGTTTTCTTCCAGCCTCTAGGCATATAAGAAGTATTGTTGGTCTGAAAACCCTTCTCGGTTTCCGAATAATTTTACATTCGATCTGCCGCCACATTTGCCTTCAGGGTTTCCAGAGAATAATCTGTATATTTTTCACACAAGAAAATTATATATTTATATACGTTGTTAAGAAGATAAAATGTGTATCTCATGAAATGTTGTAATAGCTGTAAACAGGTCGTACACTTTAAAAGCAGTACTGATAATTGGGCAAATACGACTGTTTGTGAATGGACATTTCGCAGTCCTCAAGGGTCCCATGATTATACACCTTTTTCAAAAGCAGAGAACACATAATTTGTCAACAAATCAGTTCAAAAAATGTTTTCGTGCATGCTTTCCATAAAATATATTTGAATTTATAAGGAAATCGAAAGACAAGAGGGTAAAACTTTTACCAAATAAGTAGTCACTTTATATAGTACAGTCTTTGCAGGCGGCCGAATGAAACTCGTTCAAAGGCCTGCACCTCGACGTGACAGATGCATCTTAAAATTGTGTTGCGCGATAATTACAGCCTGCTTAAGTAGTGTTTCCGAATCGAGGACTTATTTCGAAATTGAGGTCAACATATTTTAAGGTAGCACATTCACATGCCCACGGCAGGCCTCAGATGTAGATCTTCCTATCGCGTTAGCCAATGTGCACCAGCCTACCGCCAGATGGCTGACGGCCCGGACAGTTGGCTGGTGCATGACTGAGCGATGGGATAGTGAGACCGACACTGGAGACTGAGTTACACGGAAAATCAGCGCATCCCTCACCAAAATAAATATGATATGCTGGACGCACAGAGAATCGCGACTTGGAAGGCTGACGATTGACGAGGTCATTGGCATCCCATCGGGACTAAGAATAGGCAGCAACAAGCTCAGCTTATTGACGAGATAACCGGCTTACTCTAGGAATCCGCCAGCATCGACTCCCCCGTAGTGTGCTCCCTATGGAGTTCTCGTCCATGTGACGCCAGAACCGCTCTTACAGTTGCCCGGTACATGTAGCAGAAACAAAATCGCGTGTTAGGCGCGCGTAGTCGACCTGTTCAGCTTTGTCGGCCACTGCCACCGCGCCCATCTCCCGGTCGCCTTGAGACTGTCCTACCAAGGGTGAATTAGGGAGGAGACAGTGTGGTTGATGTCGCGCAGGCCTGCATCACTATAAAATAATTCACACGCAAGCCTCCAGGTTGCGCGTCCACTCTGTCGAGTACGTGGTAGATTTCGTCGCTCTCAACTGCCTAACTGTAAATAATCCTGTGGGATGTTCCTAGCCCCCACAAGCTGGCCTGACGGGAACCAAATTTCAGTGAAGTCGTCCACCCAAAAGAAGACGAAGGCACGATCAATGGGGCAGTAGCTTTATTGGTCTTAGCTTTTGAACTCGAACAGGAGTCCATCATCAGAGACTGTTATAGTGCAACAACGTGTGAACATTTACACCGTTGTGCCGTAAGGGTGGGGGAGTACGTCCGTGGCTAGGTCTGGTTTGTGCTGCCTGGCCCATAATGGCCCCCCGGCTGTGGCAACGGCGTTTGAACTTCGCGGCGATGTGAGCTGCACCACCTGGCTGCGTGGGCGGAGTGCGTTCACTATAACAGTCTCTGATGATGAACTACTGTTCGAGTCCGAAAGCTAAGACCAATAAAGCTACCGTCCCAGTGATCATGCCTTCGTCTTCTTTTAAACAAGAACATGGGATGCGTATATCCTCCTCCACTCGTGAATTTTTATCTAGTTAACACGAATCAAGCCCGCAAGGTGTCTGGCTGAAGAGAATGAAGAAGAACATTGATCTACAGAGGAATCAAAACAATGAAATTAATCCAAGAAAGAATACACTTAAACTTGTGCAATACGTCAAGTGGACGACATTCGTATAAAGGATTAACAAGCATCTAATTCTCGTGTTTTTAATGATAGGATTAAGGCAGAGCATTAGGAAAATAAGCCTTGTCCGAAAAGGCTGCATTTGACAATCTGATTAAGAGACACCCCTTCATTGATTATCTTGACAACAAGTCTCGACAGCGGTCAAACTGATCAAAATAATATCGAAATAGTTTCCAACCTAAAGGACTTTCATCAGACAGCCAATGAAAAAGGATGATGCATCTCTACTGAGTTAAAAGGAAGTACCGTGATTCATAGATGTGTGGTTTGATGCTCTCCATTCCGCATTTTTGGCATATTTTCGTTGCTTGGCAAGTTCAAAGATGCACGCCTTGATTTCTCTCAAGCAAACCGAACTGAACTACTTATTTCCACGAGTCTCATCGAATCTAACGTCTTGGACCGGATGGCTTACGTGACCGAATCTGACAAGTCCGAGTCAGATAGTTTTGTTTCTAATTCCCAGTCGTGTCAAAAAGAGTACGAGTCCCGGACGACCCTCAGCTAGGCAGAATAACTCGCACTTCCGCCATGCAGACGAAGAATGTCGGCGGAAATCAATAGCAAGTTGTGGAGTATGGTGAGAAGGCTGTGCATTTAAATCACGCTGTACTATGTGATTTGCGAATGGGACGTTGTCCGGTCTAGGCTGCGCAGAGTTTCTGGCATTCTAGCTGAACGTTCACATAAAGTTGAGGTCCGACCCAAATATGCACTTCGAATTTAGCTTAATAATATCGGTTAGCTGCCTCTTGAATGGGTTCTTAAATGAGTTCAAGAACTTTATATTATCGAATCTGTTGGTCGGTTTAGCCTGACAGCACAGATTACGCAAGCTTGAGTTCTGAATCCGCCTTGAGAGTTCGCAGGACCTAAATGGCGCATACGCAGAGCACACAAGTTGAAACGGTCAACCGCACAGCAAGCCTTCTTGCGGCAGCGTCTTGTCTAGCTTTGGTCGTGCAAAGTTGATGAGAGATGATAGGCCACGCGCACTCTTCATAAGGTCGGAACTGTTCCCTTGCACACGGCGCCTTGTTAGAGCAGGAAAACACTTCTAACCTTTGCAGACATCCTCTCAAAGTAAGTATGCTAAAGGGAAACTGGAGCCAAGGATTTTTTCATGCCCAACAGAGTGATCCATCCATTTAATCTAATGAAGAAAAATTCGGAGGTAGCTTGTTGCAGAATTTGCAATATATGAGGCCGTTGTTAGCTTTATGCAATTGCAGCGGATTAGATTGTGGACCAAAGAAATTCTGTGTATATATTTTAGATCTCATTCACTCTGTGTGTGCATATTCATAAACGAATAAATGACTTAAATGGTAAGATCCTATTATGCAGCCAGGCATTCAGACATAATGCTGTTTATCTACTTATTTGTTTTCAGTACTTGTGATTACATTGAAGTTATAGGCTACTGTCTACCAACCGAATGTGTTCTCTTTACTTTCTAATCCAGCGAGTGGCTTGGCTCAGTGCGTTCCCTAGGCGCGTTTCCCATTTAATCCAGCAAGTGGCTGGGGCTACGAAATGAATGTATCCACTTTATTTTCTAATCCGGCGAGTGACTAGGCTACGAATCCAATGTGTTCACTTTATTTTCTACTCGAGCAAGTGGCTAGGTTAGGAAGCCCTCCCTGCTTCAAACACCTCAATGCGTCTAGGCGCGTGTAACAACCCAAATAAAGCATAGAGTTCTCATAGAGGTTCTCAATGCACCTTATCAGTGTCCTCCATTAGTGGTGGTCTTCTTCGGCTGACATTGGCCTACTTTTTGCATTAGCATAACTACAGTTGCTGTTTTACCTGCCAGGCCACTGTTGCGCATCGTGTGCTAATTGGACAGCTTCTCCCACGGAGTGTGCGTCGGCTGTGTGCGAGGAAGGTTTGCCATGCCTCCGGCAGATTGCTTGCTTCCACACCAAACCGAAGCCTGTATTGGGCATTGTTAGGCGCGCCTACATACTTCTTCCCCTAAGTGGTCCTTTTTCTCGGAGCTTGTGTTTCAAACTGCTCCCGTGGACCTCGATAGCGTTTGTGTTCTTTCCCGTAACTGGGTCCGCCAAATTGACAGAATGACTGACTGCTGGATGCTGGTAGCCTCTTCGGAAAGACGTGAATACGCCTTCCACTGATCTCTAACAATGATGCTGCCCCGAGCAACCCATTAGTAATGACTGCTCTCAGTGATGGACAGCTACGATCGTTTACTTGCTCGAAGAGGGCTTTCTTGCGTAGTGTGTCGTACATTTCGACAATCTAATTTTGATCCTTCCGGAGCGCAGGGTTGGACTAACGTCGACTGATGAGGGTTTCATCCACCTGGACTTCTACTCCCTGTCCGCCTAGATGCCTCACGTTCTTCATGAGGGTCGTGCTGCGGACACTTTGCCAGATAGCGTACCACCCAACCGCTGTATTGCGATTGATGCCAACGGCCGTTGCACATCTTAACACTGCCGTACCTTCGAGGAACGGGAGGCCAGTCTTCATTTTGTTGTTTAGGAAAAATCGGCTATTCTCTAAGGCTGAACCTGTCCTTATTGCCCTCTTCGTTCTACATCGGCGGCACCTGCAAAAGATACAGATCTTTGTTCCTTATGCAATGCTTGAACGCATAACCGTCTGTATGCTGTCACAAAACCTACAGTTTCATTGCTTTCCGACATCGGCGTACAGTATGCGAGTTCAGCAACTTTTGCTCCTGCTGATATCGCGTTATATATGACGAGTTAAGAACTTCCTGTATCCGGACAAACTCCGTCGGTTTATCCACTTGCGGTCCAGTTCTGCGATGTTGTCTGACGGTTTGGATTCTAATGGTGAACATCACTTATCTTTTATTTATTTGCCATAATAACCACAAGCACACTCCTGCCGGTACTAGGCGTCCGCTCTGCACAATGCCGTTGTCAAATTCTACCCCGTCAGTTTACTCCAGTTATGCCAGGTTTACAATTTTATATTTTTTGTCCTGCTGCACACCTACCTTGTGCATTCCACACTTACCTTTCCTCAGTTGCTTCGTCGCCTACGTTGCCTGTGCTCTGCGTCAATTATGCATCCATGTCTCCGCTGGGGACGGTTTCCCTGCACACCTTTATCTATGCCCTGACGTTCCGCTCGCGCTTGTGATTGGCCGATTTGATCTCCTGCGTCCGTTCGTGTGTAGCGGTTAGGTTGCCCCTCATTTAAGGTTCCGTTGTGCTACACTCTACGGTTTTTATACACTTCCGCGATCGCCTTCTCGTCGTGTACGATGGCCTTACCCTTCTTACCGCCATTCCTGTAATGCAGGCAGCTGGGCTTGGGCTGTTTCAGGGAAGGCTGCATATTTGGATCTGACCGACTAAATTAGCCTGACAAGGAAAGTCTGATGCGAATAATGAGTAGAAATTCGGCTCAATGATGAAAGTAGACGTACCCGAGATATGTTCGCTGTTGGTAATTTGCTCAAACTGCGGGCATGCGAATAACCTATGCAGGGTAAACTCCCCGAGGATTTTTGTCGACTCACCTGCCGCTCATGCTAATTGGATGCTAATTTTCTGACCCCCTGTCTGTCCGGTCGAGGACTGCCTGCCAGTCTGAGAAGGAAAACGGAAGAAGATAGGGTTTATATACGCGCATATGTCAGAAGTGTCTTTTTGCGATTTTGATGAAAAGTTCGAATTCTCGCAACACGCTAAACATTTGCGTGGGTTTGTTGTCGTTCTGTCATCTCCTCGGGACGCTAATGTTAAATTTAGCCCTTCTCAATAAATTCCCGCATTATCTATTTCATTCCTAAGTGTTTTGTAATTTATTCTAGTGTCGAATCCGCTGATGTGCCGTGGGGATGGATTCTCCAGTGTTGTTTTAACTCTCTTTTCCCTCATTCACGCACGACTGTAAACCAACTAATGATGTATAGTATAGTAGTATATGTGGGGTGATTGGCAATGCGCTTGATGACCTTATTGAAAACGGTGCAAACGATACTAATGTTGAATTCACATCTTACTAAAACTTGCCAGTAACATATTTGTTTACGCTAAACGTTTTTTACTGTGTGGAACTGCGAAGGGTGTGGCAGGCGATCCTCTCCACGTACATTTGAAATTATTAGTGCAATTATATATAATCAGCACAAAGTGCAGTCATTTGCGTAGTTTGCGTGAAAAAAATTCCACTAAAAATGCAGGGATGAATTTAGGAAATAAGATTTATGGCTGGCCGCAGATAGTCCTGCAGTGGGAGTCGTCGTTTATCAAAAATCAAACGATCCAACTGCCTTTCAAACACAGCTATGTTATCAGATGTCATTATTTCACTTGAGAGTGAGTTCCACGGTCGAACAACACGTTGGCTAAAGGTCTAGGCGTGTGCGCTCCCGCTTAACAGGTGACCGCGCAGGTGACTCATGGTCCTGAAGTCAAAGAAGTCTTTAGATTTGAGCGACCATTCATGCCCGTGGATAATGCGGAATCTCCATAACAGGTCACACCTCATTCGTCTATAGTATTCGGGGAACACGTCTAACTGGATCAGTCTTTTTGGGTATGACAGAGTGCGGAGACCGTCCACCAGTTTTGTGGCCCGTCGTTGCACCTGCTCTATGGCATCACTGTCCTTCTTCATCCAGGGCATCCATGATGGCATTCCGTATTCCAAATGCAGTCTGACGAACGTGCCGAACGTGCCACCACCACCACCACCACCACCACCACCACCACCGCAGATAGTCCTGCATTCGGAGTCGTCGTTTATCAAAAATCAAACGATCCAGCGGCCTTTTAAACACAGCCATTGTATCAGATGTCATTATTTCACTTGGGAGTGAGTTCCACTGTCGAACAACACGCTGGCTGAAGAAAACCTTCCGATGGTCTAGGCATGTGCGCTCCCGCTTAACAGGTGACCGCGCAGGTGACTCATGGTCCTGAAGTCAAAGAAGTCTTTAGATTTGAGCGAACATTCATGCCCGTGGATAATGCGGAATCTCCATAACAGGTCACACCTCATTCGTCTATAGTATTCGGGGAACACGTCTAACTGGATCAGTCTTTTTGGGTATGACAGAGTGCGGAGACCGTCCACCAGTTTTGTGGCCCGTCGTTGCACCTGCTCTATGGCATCACTGTCCTTCTTCATCCAGGGCATCCATGATGGCATTCCGTATTCCAAATGCAGTCCGACGAACGTGCCGAATGTCTGTAAGAAGAGTTCTGAAGGAAAGATTTTGAAGGTTGCCTTTTAGACGACTCTTTTGCGGTGCTCGGAGGGAAGAAAGTTTGAACTTGTACAGACATCCGAGTCTTTTTGCGTGTCCATTGCTCTTATTGAAACCCAATTTATGGTGTACTGGTATTTTGGGCAGCGCTTCCGATGAGATTCTAGGCGCAAGACTACACATTTTGTTACATTAAACGTTGAAAGCCACTTGCAGAACCATGTAGCCAACTTATTAACATCTTCCTGCAGTTTCTGAGAGTCGTCGTCCAAATATCTGTATAATCTGCAAACATGACGGCATCGCACTCAAGATCTACAGTACAGTCGTTTATATAGATGAGGAAGAGGAGAGGACCCAAAAATGAACCCTGCGAAACACCGTTGTTTACTGGCGCCCATTCGGATGCAATGGTACCAAAAATTGCTCTCTAGAGTCTGCATGACAGGAAACTTTTAATCCACTGAAAAATGTTGCCCTGTATTCCACACTCTCAAATCTTCTGTAGGAGTCGTCCATGAGGAACGGTATCAAACGCCTTTTTAAAGTAAAAGAAAATGACATCCACTGGACGGCCCTGGTCTACGGCTTTTGCTTATTTTTTCTGCGAGAAAAGCGGAGACTTGGACGGTGTACACAAAGCAGGCACGCCGACTGAACCACTTCCACCTCACATGTCTTCGTCGCATCCTGAGGCTGAGCTGGCAGGATCGAATCCCCAACACAGATGTACTGGAACGGACGGGAATTCTCAGCATTTACACCATGCCGAGACAAATGCAGTTGCGTTGGAGCGGCCACCTGGTGCGCATGGACGACGAGCGACTACCCAAGCGACTCTTCTACGGAGACGTCGCGACGGGTTCTCGCCGTCAAGGAGGCCAAATTCGTCGATACAAGGACACCCTGAAGTCCTCCCTGAAGCGCCTGCAAATCAATCTGACCAAATGGGAGGAGCTAGCACTTGACCGACCGACCTGGCGGAGGACAGTGAAGACAGGCGCTGCGATCTACGAAGCCAACCGCATCGCCGCCGTCAAAGTGAAACGCGAAACACGCAAATCACAGCTGCGCCCTATACGCAACGGCGACGCACAACCGCTTCCAACGTGTCCTCGATGTCAACGGACATTCCGGGCTCGAATCAGACTTGTTGAACATCTTCGGATCAACTGCGCCACGACCACTTTTATCCTCCTCCTCCTCCTCCTACTCCTCCTACTCCTCCTACTCCTCCTCCTTCTTCTCCTCCTCCTCCTCCACTGCCCAAAAGACGGCCGCTCTGGTGGCTGTCACGAACAACAACATCGCACACAACAATGACACCACAACAGACTCCATACCCCCAACCTCCGACTCCAGAAGTGAGGGCCAGGACTACACCTGCTTTCACTGCGAGCGCACCTTCACCTCACGCATCGGTCTGATTGGTCACTTGTGAATCCATCGCACAGAGGCTGGCGAACCAGTGCCTGGAGCACCAACCTACATCCACCGCACTTGCCTCCACTGCCCACACTGCCCTCGCACCTTCACGCATCGTATGGGCCTATTCGGCCACATGCGCATCCACGAGAGCGGAATTGACCGCAGTTCCGACACACCCACCACATCCACCACACCCATCATGCCCAGCCTCACACTCGCTTCATCACCCTGTGCGCCCATCGCCACCACCAACACCACTACCATCACCACCGCCTCCTCTGTAGCTGACACCGACACCGCCGACCTCTCATGCCCATATTGTCCACGCACATTCACCTCTCGCATCGGCCTGGTCTGTCACTTGTGAATTCATCGCACAGAGACTGGCGAACCAGTGCCTGGAGCACCAATCTATACCCACGACGCTTGCCTCAACTGCCCACACTGCCCTCGAACTTTCAGGCATCGCATGGGCCTATTCGGCCACATGCGCACCCACGACGACCTGCGGTAGACAGCGGCCGGCTACACCACACCACCACACCCTCCCGCCCTGCCTCCTCCACAACCACCACCACCCCACCGCATATCAGCACTTACCCACCGCAAGCGCCCAACTGCCACCTCCCACGCAATTGGGAAGTGTGCACCTCGACTCGGTCCCCATGCGGCTTCGGCTGCACGGGTGACTTGAGTCTGAGACTTTTCCGACACGTCAAGCGTCGTGGATAGGAAGGTTGCTAGTTGAGGCCCCCACGCGGTTCACGCAGTTCGTCGCGTTGTGTGTGTTGTGTGGAGTGGCGGACTGGTGCGCTGCGGACGGGCTGAAGCAGCACCTTCCACGGCCCTCTCACGCAGGTGAGAAACACGCCGTTCAACCCCCGTTGTGTGCAATCCTGGTGTTTGTGCGAGTATGGGGGGCTAGGTCGTGCATGTGGCGCGCGCAGGCATGGTCAGTCGACAGTGCCAGCCACCGCGCCCATTCCCCACTCCAGTCTGCTGACCGGCTCGGACAGTGGCTGGGGTGTGCGAATGGGAAGGGAGAGTGAGGTCGACGAGCCAGCGCATTTCCTCCTCACTATAAACAATCTGACGCGCTTGAAGCTATCACGGTGCGCTAAAAGCCGGGGCTTGGAAGGTTGCCAACTGACGGGATAACTTGGACCTTCTCCTCGACTGGTGGTGGTCTGAGAGTCAGGCTGCAATGGCTCCTTCTTAATGTGGCCTTTATGGCACTCCTAACACAGTGTGGGATCCGAGCCAGGCGTTGGTGGCACGCCCAGGTGCGGCTTCGGCCGTGCCAGCCTCCAAATCTCTGCTGTGTTGGTTGAAATCCTGGTCATTGTTGTGTGGACCAGGGGGTGTGGTGGAACGCCAAGGTGAGGACCCTTCCGAGCCATCCACCTGCGGCCTCCATCGTCTCCGGCCTTCTTGACTCTGTCTTGACACCGGGCTCAGGCGGGGGAGGAGAGACTGTAGGTAGATGCAGCGCAAGTCTACTGGCACTATAAACCCCTGCGCAAGTCACCGTCCCTGCTCCCACCGCTGCTGCAGCTGTGGGGCACACGGTGGACATAGTCGAAATCGACTGTCGAACTGTCGTGTGTGTGTGTGTGTGTGACCATCTTGTCCTCGTCATGGCGTATGTAGCGACATCGGACTTTGTAGGCCAAAGGGAGGCCTGGGTGCCCCTTGTCGGAGTTTGCATCTGAGACGTTCTGTCATTGAGGTGCCCCGGCCTAAGCGGTTGCTCCTTGAAAGTCAAAACTGTGGCCAGTTTCTCCAATGTGGGTTGCAAGCTGTGAGTGCGGATCTAGTTTCCGAGTTGCCAGGTTGTGCTCATATTGGCGGGTCTGCACTTTCCGTCCGGTATCTCTAACGTATTTGCAGTCTCCACCGTTACAACATATTTGATAGACAACTGCTGAGATTTCAGTGGGTGGCAGTATGTCTTTGTGTTGCATCAAACGGCGACGAATTGTTGCCTGGTGTCGATGGGTAATGCCTATCCTGGCGGGTTGTTACAGACGTGAAACTGCCCCGGAGACTCCTTTACTGTAAGGACTAGCCCTCCAGACTTTGGATCTTTCTTCATGTGGCCGTCGTCTGTTTACTCTGTGGCTGCTTTGCTTGATAAAGTAACTTGGGTATCTATTGCCCCGAAAGAGGTAATAAAGGTATTGTCGTCTAAATCTTTTGTCTGCTGGTGTGCTGCAGTGTGTTTCAACCCTTTGAAATAAAGCACGGATTCAGTTGCGTTTATGAGAGAGGGAGCGATTGCTGTTAAAGTGTAGCATTTGTTTTGTGCTGGTGGCTTTTCTAAAAACGTCAGTTTGAAATTACCCAGTTACACACCGACGCACAAGGACATCGGGAAATGGAAGTTAGTGGTTTATTACAGCTTCCTTCGTGAATTGGATATTCGGATCAACCGAGTTCAGTAA
>CACRXP010000327.1:685367-706117 GCA_902702965.1 Spirometra erinaceieuropaei | reverse complement strand
TATATATATATATATATATATATATGCATGCCAAGTGGGCGTTTGACCCTCACTGTCGTGGTTAGGATCTCACTCGATCCTATTCTGTCCGTCTGCCAGCTTGCTACTGGCGACAACGAACGCTGTGTCATAGGACACATACCAAATATAATGCATAGACAGCTCGCTGACCTCCTGCACTGTTAGCGAACTGCATATATATATCGAATGATAGAGGACACGCGCGGCCCAGGCAATTGAATAGAAGAAGACGGGAAGGCGATCGCTGGGACCAACTGTTTGTTCATCCGACGTTTCGACCTCCCACGCGAGCTCATCGTCAAGGAATGAAAAAACTGTACAACTCCTCGTATATTTAGCTCACCTCTGCCCGGGGTGACCTTTAGCTGCGCTGCTAATTTGTTCACGCATTGATTAATATTCGATTGGCAAATCGATATGTCGCTTAATGGAGTCCTAGGTTGACTACCACGATTCCTGCGGCTGGCGAGCAACTCGGTGGTCCGACTGGCACAATATTCTCACGCTCTGAATGTCGAAGCCGTGTCCTGGCGTGGAGGTATGGGCGGCTACCAAGGAGAGTTTATCCTTCCGTCTCGCAGCCAACTCGTGCTCCTGCAATCTCTTGCGTGTCTGTTTGACGGTTTCACAAAGATAATTGGCTTGACCACAACTGTAGTCTATCCGGTAAATGACCCCCGATTTCTGACTGATGGGAAACGGTTGCTTAGGGCGCATGAGTTGCCGGCGTATTGTTGCTTCAGGTCTGTGACCGACACCAATCTCAAATTCGCTCATCAGTCTAGCGAATTCTTTTGAAACACCGGCGATGTACAGCACTGAGCGCCAGCATCTCGGTTTTGGTTGCCCCTTCGGTTTTCTTCCTCGGGTTTCTCGCCTGCGCTTTTCGACAAAATTCCCTGGGTAGCCGTTCGGTATGGTGAGATTCCGCGGGAAATGATCCTCAGCCTTCTTGTCGGTTGGCTCGGTGCAATGGGTTTCTACACGCCGGCAGAGTTATCTCACACAGCTGCGTTTGTGCGAAACGGGATGATTGCTAAGGAAACTTAGAATACGGGAGATATTCGTCGACTTCCGGTAAACCGTTGTTTTTAGTTCACCATCAACTTTTCTCAGAACTAGTACGTCCAGGAACAGCAACTGGCAATATTTTTCCCCCTCCCAGGTGAACTGAATGTCTGGGAAGATCGAGTTGAGGTGTTGCGTGAATTACCCAAGCTTGTCCTGATTGGTGATGACAAATATGTCATCGACATAACGTACCCACAGTCGTGGCCGATAGTGGTCGAATGCCAGTGCCTCCAGTAGCTTTAACACTGCCTCGGCAATCAAGCTGGATGATGGTGCGCGCAGCTCAATTTCAACGATAAGTGAAGCTCTGCATTTATCGGGATATTCTTAAGTAACTAATGCCTGTTTTTTACTGGAGTCCGTTTTAAAAGTCGCCTTTCTATATAAAGTAAAATTTTTTTCCCAGTGTTGTTTGATAGTCTGGCAAAATAGTCGTATTTTGTAAAAATTCCATTGTAGTGAATCCGTTCCCTACTACCGCTTTCTAGTTTTTGTAGTTAAAAAACAGTAATACTTGCTATTCAGTGCGCTCTTCCGTACGTTGGAAACGTTTTGATCCTTCTCCTGTAACGAAAAACTTTTTTTGTCTCTAATGCCCCGCAGAGCACGTGCTAAAAGGCGAAAGCTTGCGGCCTCCCCACCGTCTCTGGGTGCTAAAATCGTGACTGAAGACATGGCAGACGCCAGCGTATGTTCTTCGCCGTCTGCAGATCTGATTAACTCACAAATCCCTTTAGTACATGTAGAACCTCTCGACCCCTCAGTCGTCCAAAAATACGCCTCTGCTAGTCGTTGCAGGCCATCAGCCGGCGAAATAATCGATCAGCTGATTTATGGAGACATAAACAGCACTTCTGAAAAAATGCTTGAACAAGCTTTTAAACTTATTGGGGTAATAAGTTCGGAAACTGAGGAACGAATTAAACGCAAGCATAATTTCGTACTGCGAAACATTCCGAGCCACTTATCTGCTATGGAGGGAGCGCATTTGCTCCTACAAAGTTGTGGCTTGAGTTTTAGTGTCGCACAAGCTAAGCGACTTCGCTCGCTTAGCCGTAATGCGCCGATAATAGTTACCCTTTTCTCCATGATAGAAGTCGATTTTATCTTGTCGAGTAGGGAGATGACTAGAGACTTCTGCCCTAAATGGCGCTGCTCCGTTTCGCCAGACCTCATACCCCTGCAGCGAAGACTGAATAAACTAAAATCGGCTAAAAAACCAACACCAAGATAATGACACCTACTGTCAGTCTGAATATGTCCTCTACAACACCATCTGCGGCATCTGCAAGTCACGGCATAGTCAATTCCGTAGGGAGTTCGACTACTTTTAATGCTGACCTCTTTAAAAACACCACCACGCGTGGTATAAACACGCCTCTATCGACTCCGCCAGCAACCCCTTAGTAAGCCTAAGCGTGTGTCTAAGTCAAAGGCATATCCAATTGCTGTCTCAGCCACTCGGAAACCCAATAAATCCAGCACCATTATAAAATCTTTTCCTCCACAATCGGCTAACAGTGCCTCAAATACCCCGACTCAAAACGTAGCGGGTTCGCAACTGCCTCCCCAGCCCTCATATTGAGGCATTTAGGCCAAATATGCCGATTTTCCCACCGTTTAATAGACCTCTTGTTCCAATGGGAACAATGCGTGCCCCACCCCCTAACTTGTTTCCATCACGGCCGTTTTACCAATTTATTCCTCATGATAATGTCCATACTGAATCAGTTAATTCATCCGATCCTCAGTTTCGTTCCGGCGGGAATACGTTGCAGTATCTGCCCCGCGGATTTCCAGCTGAAAATAAGTTAGCTAACAATAGTTACCAGTTTACCTGCCCGTCATTCCCTCCCCCAAGTCCTACCCCTTTTTATCCACGTCAGAATTTTTTGATGCCACAAAATTTTTTGCAGAACCGGATGGTTGCATCCGAACCGTTTGCTCCGTGGGCGACCCAGAACTGGACGATGTAGCCCACCTCCCTCAAAATCTAACAGCCTTTCCCTTCAAACTTTTTGTTTTAAATGCCAGATCCTTGCTTAATAAGATGCCTTTGCTTCAGACTCAGGTGTTCGTCCATTGTCCTGATATTGTTTTAGTAACTGAGACGTGGGCATCAGCCTCAGTAGCTGACTCCGAACTCTCTCTTCTAGGCTACAATTGCATTCGAAATGATCGCCAACATAGCCGTGGTGGGGGCAGCTGCGTCTACGTTAAGCAAACACTTACATTTTTGCCGTTGGACCTCCCGCACTTTTCCGCAGTAGAAGGTAGCTGCTGGCTCCAGGTTGCACTAAAAAATAAGTTCTCCTTACTCATTGGCTGCGTCTATCGCCCTCCCAACGCCAATGACAATTTTGATCGTTTACTCTCACAGGCATTTCATGCTGCGGCCGACTTAAGCTTTAAGTATCAACTGGTTGCGGGTGACTTTAATCTCCCCGAAGTCCGCTGGTCTCCGCCTTCAGGCCCTAGAAGGTTCGAGGACATTCTTGAGGCTGTGGCTGTTGGGATGTGGACTCAGGTTGTCGATTTTCCCACCCGAGGCTAAAGTATACTTGACTTAATTTTCTGTATAGGCTGCTTGCCATCGTCAGTGTCATCCCTAGGCCCACTCGGGGGCTCAGACCATGACATAGTTGTTTCAACGTTGGAATTCGAGGCTGATGAAATGTCGTCCGAAAAGTATAAATTTTTCCGCGATTTCCGATCAACTCGCTCAACCGAATTATTAACACACCTTTATTCCTACAACTGGACTGAGTTCTTCCTTAGTTCGGATGTAAATGTTTGCACTGCAAAACTGTACGAAATTTTGGATCCGCTTATTTCTCGTTTTGTCCCCCGTAAGAAAATTATTAATGTTGGGGATGAGGTTTTCCTACCTTTACCCTTTCGTCGCAGATTGCGCAGGCATTATCATCGTTTCCATCTGCAGAACGATGTTTCTGTTCTGCCCTTGATTCGTGATATTTTTGATCGAGCTAAGAGACTGTCTGAGGAAAAACAGCTAGCCGAAGAGGTCCACTTTACCGAAAACCATTCGTTAAGTGTCTCGAAACTGTTCTCTAGAAAAATACGAACTCAGAGAAAGACGCAGTATCCCATCCTTCGAGACGATCTCGGAAATCCCATAGTTGATGCCCAGTTAACCGCGGATAGCTTCAATGATTTCCTGTCCAAAACGTTTATTGAAGACTCGACCACTCCGCTTCCGACCATCCAGTCATTGACCGGGGCAGTTCTAGAAACTATAACTTTCACTCCGTGGGATGTGACTGTTGCGATTCGGCGTTTTCGTCAATCTTATAGTCCAGGCCCTGATGGTGTCCCTGTAAGCATTTAAAAAGCCGATGCAAACACGATCTTCCCATCCCTCTTATGCAAGATATTTAATCTTGCTCTTGAAACTGAAACCTATCCTACCTTGTGGAAGGAGTCACACATTTTGCCCATTCCTAAGCACGGCAAATCTACGTCATTTGATGACTTTCGGCCAATAAACACCCTCCCCGCAGTTTCGAAGATCTTAGAGACATTGATCAAGGATAAGATGATGTGTTACTTAGCAGCGAATAACTTACTGAGTGTTGCTCAGCATGGATTCCTCAAATCTCGATCTTGTGACACCTGTCAACTCTCTTTCTTTGGCTATGTTCTCCAATCTAGGGACCATGGTTTTGCTCTTTACACAGTATATTTCGATTTCACTAAGGCTTTTGACCGTGTTGACCATGCTCTCCTCCTCTTCAAATTGTCCTCTTTCGGAATAGGTGGCAAACTTTTGAATTTTATATCCTCTTATTTGGGCACTCGTACACAACGAGTTAAGATTTCCAATACTATCTCCAACCCCACACGTGTGAGGAGTGGAGTCATTCAGGGTAGTGTACTCGGCCCGCTTTTATTTTGCCTTTTCGTTAATTATGTACCCGATTTATTTCAGAATGGTAAGCCTTTCATGTATGCCGATGATCTTAAAGTTGCATATCGACATAAGCCGGCAGATCGTGGCATCGTGCTTGAGCTCCTAAAGAGCGATCTACAGGCTTTCGCCCAGTGGTGCCGCACATGGCGCCTTTCTCTTTCTTGGCATAAGTGTTCAGTCATGGTGGTTGGCGACGACCGCCAACTTCAACTAAGTATTGAAGGTCACGGCTTAAATGTGCCAGGGGTTATAAAGGATTTGGGCGTATCATACTCCAAGAATCTCAATCTCTCGGAGCACTGTGCCTTGATAGTCTCCAAAGCACGTAGAACGACCGCATTTATCCTCCGAAACTTCAAAACTAGGGACATTAGAATGCGCCTTTTCAACATGTACGTTAGACCTGGTCTGGAATACGGTTCGTTTTTATTTAGCCTCATGCGTGCTACTGAGCGGAAGAAAATAGAATCCGTTCAACACTTTCTTTACCAAGAGAGTTTTAACCCTAGAACACCGACTTTTGTCTTACCAAGAACGTTGCCGGCTTACAGGCCTCGATCCTTTATGGTTCCGTAGATTACAAAAGGGACTATTTTTGCTATTTAAACTCTTATATAATCACACATTTAACCCACTCACCTCTTTAAGACATCATATCCACCCACGACGTAACAGTCACCGTGAGGTCTTCTTATTTCTGCCTCTGACACGTACTGTTAAATATCGTCGGTTCTTTTCTGTAAATGTAATTGCTATTTGGAATAAACTACCCATGCGTGTGAAAAATCTGCAAAATTATCCTTTATTTAAGAGAACTATTACTCGATTTTTGCATTCAGAAAAGCTCCCACAAATTTTGGGTGCTGAATCTACTGATCAACTGTACCGTAGCGATGGCGTTTATGGTCTCTGAACACTATGGCCGGTCTCACCAGCTGTTCCTCAACGCCTCTACTTTGACTATCCCCAACTTCATGAAAGGAATTTGACGTCCGATAATCTCCGATACCGTGCAACCTCCCCCCTTATTGACGGTCGATATTCTACCACCGCCGGCAGTTTTTTTCTCCTGAGCCCTCCAAACCATAAAAACCGCCCTCAACTATATTTTTATCCCTTTAGCTCAGGAGTTTTTTTCACTGCTGGTCGGATTTGTGTTTAATCGCTTCCCTTGACAATGCCTGTAAACTGGCATTAAATAAAAATTTATTTATCTATTTATTTATATGGTGACCCCATGGGTGTACCTTGAAATTGATCGTACACAGCTCCGTTGGAGGTAAAGAAAGTCTTCAAGCAGTGCTTCAGAAGATCAATAAGGTGTTTTATTTTAAGTTTTTTGTCCGTTTCGTCATAATGTTCTTCTAAAAAAGTTTGCAATTTGTTTGAAAATGAATATGCCATGTATAGTTTTTAAAACGGCCTTCGAAGGCATCACCCATTACACTACATAAGCTACTATGGTCATATGGTGTAGATATTCTTCTACAGAAATGCGAAACATCATAGTTAGCCTAACATGGTTCTATAGAACTCAGAACTGTGTTAAGCATGTCAAATAATTGCCGTGTATTCTAGAATCCTTATTTCACAGCATATTTTGACTGTATGGCATTTTTCACAGGCACTGTAAAGGGCAAAGTAGTTAATGATCGGCTAATTATTGCTATCATAAGGTGGAGGGGAAGATTCACAAAAAATAAGCAAAATATTTTGCACTGAACATAGAAGTAAGATTATATTTTACGAAACAAATACGCTGGTTGACTTGATGCAAGGCAAAAACGGTGGACACAGATTTTCTCCGAACATCTTGGTAAGGGCAGGTGTCCGGCGGAACACCTGCCGGTTGCAAGCATCAATGTAAGTCAGGATTAAATGCAGTATGAGGTTGGATTACTAAGAATCAGGGACTGAACCATTGTCATGCATGTTTGAGGAGTATTTGTCCAGTAGACAAGGAAAGTAATTAAGTTATTAAATAAGATAGATCGAGATAAAGTCAGCTGAAACTGGTCTCTAGATGCTAAGTTGGATAAACTGTTTATTAATAACATAAGGAAAACTTCAATTATGTTCAGAATAGAGCCAAGCATATTAACGAAGGATGAATATCGTTAGTCTTATCCTCTCTAATATCTCGTATGGGGATTAAGTCTGTCCATATGTAGGAAGGGATAAATTGGTAGGTCTAACTTGACGAGTCGTGCATCGGAAAGTTTCATATAATGTCGGACGTACGGATTATAGAGAATCGCCATGCTTCCTCCATTTGATTATTTGTTTTGACTACAACGGCCGCAATGTATAGACTTGGAGAAGAAGAAGAAGAAGAAGAAGAAGAAGAAGAAGAAGAAGAAGAAGAAGAAGAAGGAGAATAAGAAGTCACCACCGCCCTAGCCCACAGAGTCAAAAATGAACACACTGTCCGAAAATATCTCTCCCAAGAGTTCTGTGTTGTTTTTTATTCTGTCCTCATATTTCAATTCGTTTCCTGTTCTTTCTGTCCATTTTCCACTATCACATTTTCCACCTCTCGACGCCCAATGTTTTCTCTGTCACTGCCATTTCCTGGGTTGCTGAATGTTCATTGACTGTTATGGCCTGGATGTCCGCTGGCTGTCCCCCGTCTGACGCTACTTAAGTCTTAGTTACACAAGAACAGATAATGACTGTCTGTTTCATGAGTTTTGGCATATAGTCTAAATGATTGTCGTTAAAGTGCATTTCATTATTTGAGAGACGGAATGTTACGTAGAGATCTAATTTACTCAGCAGGAAACACGGAGCTGTTCGATTATCCGATTGGCTAACAATCAACCACCACACCCTATATGCTGAACCATAAAATTGACCTCGATTATGGGAAACGCTGCTGGGAGTTCAAAGCGACGTTCCTCACTTGATGACGACTATGCTGGGAGTCTTAGCCTTACAAATAATCCTTACTATCCCCCTAAAAGGAAATTTATTCTCCAAGCATCACAGGTCAGTTTTGAAGACTACCTAGCGGTTGCATAGGCGGTTTCTGACGATGATCCGGTAGTCAGTATACTAACAGAGGGTCACACAATAGAAGCAATCGCCAACCAGCTCCGAGATTCTCGCCTCCAAGACCAATCAGAGCAACCAAGTCTGTTTGTTGGCAGTTTAGGCAATCAAGAATCTGCGTTTGACACCACGGATGAACCACCACCCCAACCGACCTTGCCAACTGTATTCAAATGGGAAGGAGGCGGAAAGGACGTCTACATTAGCGGGACCTTTAATGGGTGGAAGTCAAAAATTCCAATGGTTAAAAGGCAAGAATTCGAGTCATATTTTGCTGCTTTTCGAACAGCAATGTCGGTCACGCAGTTAAATACCTACCATTGTCTTGCCAGCTTGCGTAGAAGTTATCCTCCAAAGGGTGCAATCAAAATTCAGGTATACAGAAAGATTTATGTCTCCCACCTCTACAGTGCTTGTTTTATCCCCGACATATCTCGAATAGTTGCTCACGAACATGTATTCTAGCGCCACTCCAGGACTCAATCGGACTGTGGTGATCTTAGAGACTAGCTATCCTATCAAGTAGCTGTTAATGCGACTGTGTAACGTGATCCTATGCCCTACATCAGTACTACCACCCAGGCCTACTTGCGTGATAATTTTTTAAACTATTGCATTATGACACTGAGGCGCATTCTCGAATTTCGCCATAGCTACCAACAACTGACGGCCGTCTGTTTAATTGACTTTGTCGCCACGTTCGGTTCCGTTCATCGTAAGTCTCTGTGGCGGATAATGGCCCTAGATGGTGTACCGCCAAAAATCATCGCCATGATCAAGGCCTACTATCGCTCCACCACGGCGCGAGTCCTGGTCCCGAACAATCTTTCCCAACCGTCTAGTATTCGGTCTGGCATTCGACAGGGTTGTATCCTGTCGCCCATTCTGTTCAAATACGCTGTTTAGTGGATTCTCAGGAGGGCCCTACGCGAAGGTGACGGTGTTGAGTTTGCACCCGGACACCGACTGACTGATCTTGACTATGTCAATGATATCGCCTCACTTGTTTCAAGTTTTGGTGAGCTGCAGTCTGTGGTGTCGCAGGTGAACGAGGTCGTTAAACCGGTCAGTTGATCTATAAACGCTGGGAGAAATAAAGTGTTTTCAAGCTGCATCCCTGATCAGGAGAAGGCACCCCGAGGGATTGATGACTGTCAACTTGAAGAAGTAGACAGTTTTAAATACCCCGAGTGAGGCTGCTGCCTAATGGACAGAGTAAGGATGACATTGTCTCCCGAAATGATGCTGCTCGCTGCGTTTTCTCCAGCCTTCGAAAATGCCTGTGGATCCGACGTGAACTCTCCACCGCCACTAGGATTCGCGTGTACCGTGCATCTGTCCGGTCGGTCCTTATCTACGACTGTGATTGCTGGGCTTTACGCGTGGAGGACGAGTGAAAACTGGAGGTATTTGACCACCACTGCTTGAGGACCATCCTTTGAGTGAAGTTCACCGACTTCGTCTCGAATGAGATAGTTCGCGCTCGCTGCGCAACATCGCAAGGATAACTCAGGCCCTCCAAGAAAGATGACTGAGGTGGCTCGGGCATGTTCTTAGTCGTCCACCTCAGGAGCTCAGTGTTGCTGCCCTCGATCCAGCACTGTTGCCCCATTGGAAGCGTCGAAGAGGGGGTCAGTTAAAGACCTGGCTCGACACAGTTCGTCAAGACGTGGAGGTGGTTCTTGGACCTTCGGTATTCGGTCTACGTCGTTGGCGAAGGAAATAGGTTGAGCTGTCCAGATCTGCTTCCGCGGATCCTCAGGCGTGGAGAGGTACAGTTCGTGACATCATCGAGGCCGGCTAGATCAGGCATGATCGCAGTCGTATCAAGAAGAAGTAAGTACTTATGACAAATAGCATAAAATCTGACATCGTCAGAAATACTGCGTATCTTTGCCTATCGTTCCCCCATACAGCGTATTCTTGAATTTTGCCATGGTTCCTAGATGCCGACGGCCACTTGTTTCTGATCTAACTACAGCATTTGAACTCGTTTATCGTGAGTCCCTTTGGTGGATGGTGCAGCTGGATATTATGTCGGCCGAAATCCTCCCCTTAATCAGGTCCTGCCATCGTTACACGAGTCCTGATTCCGCGCAGTCTCCTCTAAGCGTTTGGTATCAACCCAACCTTCGGCGAGGTTGCAGTTAGTCGCCAACCCTGTTTGACTGGATTCTCTGAGGGGCTCTACACGGTTTTGAGGGCGTTTTATTGGCATCTGGGCGCCAGCTGACTGGACACTGGAGATTTTGACGGCAACACTGCCACTACCAAGTTTTTTTGATAATTTACAGGCTATGTTTTAGCAATTAAAAGTCACGTAGTCAGTCTATTTGTCCATAAACGCTCAGCAGACCAGCGGCTTTCAAGCTGCATGCCTCACCAGAAGCTACCTCGGGAATAATGACATCAACTTGGCGAAGTAGATAACTTCGTATACCCCACGATGAATATGCTAAAAAATATAAAAATTGAGGAATACATCGTCTTCCGAATCAATGCAACCCTCAGAACTTCCGCAAGTCCTAAAATTTCTATGAAACCCACCCAACCTCGCCATCAATACAGAACTCGGCGTGCATCAATTATCCGTTCGGTAGTTCATCCTGTACCGCCATAAGTGTGGGGTTGTGCACGTGGAAGGCGAACGTAGACCAAGTATCTTTGACAATCGTTAACTGAACGTCATCAATTGAATGAAGTCTACAGGATGAGACAGTCTGCACTCTGCGACGACACAGCAAGGGTGTTTCAGGTCATCCATGAAAGACAACCGGAGTGTCTCGGACGCTTTCGTCTGTCCCATGCACTCAGTTTTGTCTTCCTTGATCCGACGCCGATCCCAGGCTGCAGTCGTCGGGAATGCGATCGGCGCAAAATTTGGCCCAACACGGTCCATAAAGACATGGCGGTGGTTCTTGGGTCTTCCGTATTCAGTTTCTGTTTCTAGGAATGAAATCGGGTCAAACTGTTCAGTTCGCAGCTGCAGATCGTCTCCTGGTGAGTAGCACAACCTGCGAAGTTACTGAGACCGGCCAGATTTGGCAATACCACAGCTGCACAAGTCTACAGACCGCCACAGCTTTCTTATTTCCTCACTAGTTGTGCCAACCCCTCAAGTAGATCTTTTCGAAGATAAGTCAACATGGCTCTTGGAACGTCAGCCGCATGGTTTTACTGGCAGATGTGGAGAAGGTTGACTTTGGAAAAAAGCGTACGTTGGTTGTTCAGTCAAGACTGTACTGGTAGTTCAGTCGTCACACATGAGCATATAATCAACTTTTTTTCAGATATACTCCAATTTTTACCTTTTCCCTGCCACTAGAACACAACACATGACTAGTTTCCTTGATTCCAGTATGCTCACCGCGAAAGCCTTAACCATGGCGTTCGACTTAACCGTTTCATCCCTGTCTTGTTGCTAGCTTAGTTGCGCTGTCTAAGTCACCCTCTCTCAATGTAACTACTTCCCACGGCCTATTCAGTTGGGGCGGAAGTAAGGTCGAGGTTGGGGTGGTATTTTACTATTCCCTTTGTATGCTTAATAAAAACGCCTTACCCTTAGCATTCCGGTCGCGACCCTTACTGGCTCTAGCATTCTCGTAATAATGCCGTAGACCGTTGCCAAGTAATCTGTCCAGCGTCGAACACAATTAGACGCGAAGTGGTGCCGTTGGACTTGAATCACTGGCTCTACATCTAACGGGTCCACAGGTGTCCAGAAAGATAGGTACTTGTCTGACTACTTTTATGCTTCAAACTTGTGTTATGTAAGGATGTCCTTACATCCGGTGTGGCATTTGCTGCTGACCCTCTAGAGTGAATGGTAAACTTCTGCATCTTTTCTATCGGGAACTGTCATTTGCTATTATGCTCCGTGGGAAGACCGCGGTGTCTTTACTAGATGATTTGGCTCATTAATAATACTGTTTAAAGAATGATCCATATCTTTTTGTGGGTTTTGCTCGCCACCCTATTTGCAGTTAAACTGACAGCAATTGTTGACAGACACATTCTATATGGCAAAATCTTTCAACCTGCCGGCCTCAGAAGACTGGTTGCTAAATTCGCTAATTCAAACCGTAAGCCATCGACAAATCACTCCCGTCGAACGTCTCCTATTTTGATATGGTTCAGGTAGTCGCATTCCCTTCATTCTCAACATGGCAGTAACTGCTATCTAAATTACCTGTTTCGTTTCAGCAAACAGAACTTCTATACCATTATCGACCTTCCAGAGGGTGAACACCAGTACAAATTCATCGTTGATGGCCAATGGAGACTTGGAAAAGATCAAGTATGTGATATAAACTTACGCAATGCGTCTTTCTATTCCCATACCCTACCTCCTGTATATTATGACTCCAGTTTTACTAAAGTTTTTGTCAATCTTTCCAATTTGGTCTCATAGCTGCTGTAAGACACAATGACAACATCCTTACTTCGCACTCGTTAGCCTTTCTGCTATCTTAAAGGCGAGTTTTATATCGCATGCAAAGTCCGTGTGATAATTTGGTAACCCTTAATGTGTTCTACATGCATTTCACCATACGCTCGTGTTTAGTGTAGGCTACACATTTGACCCACACCTGTTCGCGGCTCAGTATTCACCGCTTTTCTTCGTAGTGCATACCTAAAGTATTCGCCCTAAACACTGCGACCCTCCATGTTTTATATTGTAAGACCAGGCACTCGTCTGTCTTCAGTTTTCGCAGTTTTTAGATGCCCAACGGTCAGTTCGAGTATCACATGTGTTACTCGCATTCTATGCTAATTATCGCGTAACTTGCTTTCATGGGGTGTCATAATAATGATCCTGAGTTGTAAGTTCCAAAAGGTCTCCGTTTTCCATATTTCTTCCGAAAAATGAGCATAACATGCTTCTGGGGGCGGCAGAACAAAGTGGAAGATCCACCAAATGCAAAATTTCTCCTTATTATCTTCATCTCCTCGCCAACCATTCTGGACGCTGCTGTATAAAAAGGGCGCTAGGGTTGGAATGCGCAAGGCGGTTGCCCACGGCAAACTAAACCAGACATAGGTTTCTAGTCAGCATCCGCCTGCAGTAGTGAGGATCTACCACAAAAGTTTGCGTTTATGTTTTGTACGCCTATAGCTTATTGGTATTTGCGTTGGGGCCGGTTAGCATCAGCACCTCCTACTCAGCGTCAACTCCGATTTACTTTGTCAGGCCGGTCTGGGGCGGAAGACAGAGACAGATGGCCCTGAAATGTCGCATACGCTTGACAACACCTTCCCATGCCAGATTTTGCGCCTCCAGGCGTGAAAGGACAACTAAACTACCCCTGGAGTGACTCTGTGAACGAACTCCTTACCCTCCATCCAGTTCTGGGCATAATGCGTTGGAGAAGATAAGGATGATTGTCCTCTAGCATGCTATGCCCGCAGCTTTTGACCACTGCAATATTAGTGCTCCCTGAAATCCACTGGCGAGTAGTCTAGTGGTGTGAATAACATTACCAGCTCGTGGAAAAGAGCAGATGTTTGCTTTGCCGTGAGTCGTCACATCCGACAGGGTTCTGTATTCTCACCAATCCTCTCTGATCTTGCGAAAAACGTCTCTATGCCGTTTCTCTTCATCACGTTTGGTTAGTGGATGTTGACTTTGTTCTACGAGTAACCAGAAGATAAAAAGTTTTGAAAACGGACACGCTGTCGAAAGCTAGTGAAGACGTTTGATGACCGCACAACTAGCCCATGCATTTCAGCCCAAATCAGCACTTCGGTCGTCACAAAAAGGTACGTACCCCTTCACCCAGCTGCCATAGTGTTCAGGGCTTCGGATTAACTGATTCCTTATCCGAAAGAAATTCCCTTGAAACACTGACCTACCTTGGTATGAGATCAATCTAACTGAGCGTTGTGTCTACAACCCGAAGTTTGCATTCATGGCAGGAGTCGGAGTTATTATTGCGGCCGGAGGCCTTGTTGGTTTTTTGTATTCATACGAATATTTCTCTCAAAGAAAGTGCTTCTAACGTTTTTTAGACGCTTACCTTTGCCCAGTTTTTATTGGACGTCTTTTTGAGAAAAATTACACACTGGCAGTTCACTATCCGGCGGCGATGTACTTTGTCAGCCAATCCTCTCCTCTATTTGCGAGAAAACTGTACCTTGCATCACCGCTCCAGCTGCAAGAAGAGGCTGGTGGGGAAACATGCAACTATTACCCACTTTTCAAGCAATATGGACCTTTCTAGTCACCACTCAACCTTTGCACCTCGTTTTTTTCAGCCAACTGTGACAAGTAGTACCGGGGTCCAGAACAACACGATCACAGTGAACCTCTCTGACTTCGATGTCATCGAAACGTTGACGAACATGGATGCAGTGCCGACAGGTAGCTCCCCTCCCGGCGAGTACGGCCAAGTGATCCCTCCGAATCCTGCAACTCAGATCGCCGCCTCCGGCCTTTCACCAGGCGTGTCTTCGACCGGTGCTGGTGGCCAACCTGCACCAACGGCCCTGGGCATCGATGCGAAGTCCTCTAAGCCACCATTGCTTCCGCCACAGCTGCTGCAGGTACATTATCACTGATCACTGTCTCCTCCTCCACCCTTTACCTTTCCCTTCTTCAGAATGAGTTAAATAGTAGATAAGTAAATAAACCACTTTATTTAGCACCCATGAGGGTACTGTCACTGGGTACTAAGTTTTACTTGTACAGTTTCATTGCCTTCCTAACTTTAGCTGACCCACCAATGTGCTCGGGAGGTCTAAGCGTGTCTTTATGATACTGTTCTGCTAACTTTGACCGCCCTGAGCTTAAAACAAGCAGAAGGAAGTAAATAATCAGGCCTGGGTGTTGGTAACTGAGGAAGGCGCTCTTCCAACATGCTCAACTAAATTCAACTCCCAGGCGCGGCGAAATGTGCTATCCCTCCTACCTTCACGGGAATACATTGGTCTGTTTTCCATCTCGGACCCCAGGGCGGCGCCGGTGTTGGTGCCAGTGACTTCTTATCTGCTAATGCAGCTCATACCCTCTTACCACCACGACATCTTTTTTTTCTTTGATTATGAGAAAGTGCTTCCCTGCACTTTATTTTGGTTTATCACCAGTCGGCTTCACACCTGGTCGTGGTGGTTCTGAGTGGAATGATTAGATATGAGTAAGTTTTCATTGGGTCGACCTATGATGTAAGGAGAGACCGCAGTGTGGAGGACGCCTCTATAATTAGCAGCCATGAGTATTCTTTACCTCCTCCTTATGGGCGCCAGGTCCCTTTTGGTTGTCGCCACCGGTCATGACTTGTCTTCGGCATCATCTGCATTCATGACCCTATCTTCTTATAACAAATATGCGCTTGTTGGTCACCAACTTCGAAGTACAGTACATTCCGCTTAATCCGGTCGTATTACACCGGAGTAATGATGTAAGACCACTAACTGAGGGTTCTCTCATGGTCTTGATCCTTTCCGTCCTAGTTCTGTTTTTAGTGTGATACGTGATGATGGCTGTTGGGCTCGTGCATGCCTATAGACGCCTGAGTCTGTCACTGTTTAAGTCAGGTTGGGAGAGCAGCTCGTATGTTGGGCAGAGAGGGGAGACTTCCCGCTAGCCGACAAAGTAGGAGCTTGTCCTACAAAGTCAGGCGAACAAAACTGACGCGATTCGGCAGTTTAGCCACCACCTGCGCCTCGTGCGTGAATTTTATTTGTCAACGTGGCTTTCGCTGCATCGGCCTCACTTCGCTCGCTTTACTTAACCTACAGATTGCATGTAATTTCAGGAACTACGAGAGTAAACGTACGCCATCAGCTACTCAAGTGCCCAGTTCCGCTTAAGAGGGGTTGGGAGGGGGGATACCATCAGGTGTTCCTTCTGTGCAGAATCCCGGTGGCGATCCGAGCTCTGTGTGCGTGACCATTTCCAGACCTTCCCACGCTCCTCTGACCAGGTGTGAGATGGGCACGAATACATATGCACCTGCCCCGTGTGGGGTTCAGAGTCCACATGTCGGGTCGTTCGAAGGTTCCTTTGGTGTGTGAATGTCTTTGGGCAACTGTCCTCGGGTTATATGTACACGTTTCATCCATTTGGAAGCGATTCTCGATGCATTGTGTCCGCAACAAGGGACGGAAGTTTTATACGCGCTTGACGGGCCTGGTTCCTCTCGGCTAGCGGCTCGAACCAGCCCATCTACCGTTTTTCCAAAATGTCTGCTCACAGTGAATATTGTTTGACTAGTGCGTACATTTCTATTACTTGAGCATGGGTCGCGGCAAATTTACTGTTTTCGCAAAACACCTTATGAATGCCGATGGTCATGACTTGTCTTCGGCATCATCTGCATCCATGACTCATTGGCCGCCAACTTTGAAGTACAGTACATTCCGCATAATCCGGTCGTATTAGACCGGAGTAGTGATGTAAGACCACTAACTGAGGGCTTTTTTGCGGTCTTGATCCCTTCTTTCCTAGTTCTGTTTTTAGTGTGATATGTGATGTCCTTCGAACGGTGTCCATAGATTGACGCGTATGGTTATAGACTGCGATAGGCTGGATTCCTTTGTCAACTCCTAACAACTGATGTCGGCCGTCGGTGCCGTTGCCAGTCCGGTTTACCCTTGACACCTTATTTGAGTGTGAACGAATGACAATAGTTCGACCGTCCATCCCGATGTCCACTGTGTGCCCCACAGCGTGGTGGGTGCAGGGACAGTAACCTGTGGCGTAAAGTAGTTTATTGCGATGGGAGACTTGCGCAGCATTTGTCGCACTTTCTCATTCTCCTCGTCCGCCTGATTCCGGTGTCATCAAAAAGTTAAAAAGTGTGGAGGTTGAATCGGGCGCAGGCGGCTGACGCGACCTAAGCCTGCGCCCAGACCTGCCGCCGCACGTCATGTGCCGCATTTGTCACGGGGGTGTGCATCCCCAGTAACGTCTGTCCGACCCTGGTGTTGCCTCCGTGTTGGTCCAACGCATCGGTCGTGTGGCCTGTGTTAGGGGCATGAAAGCAAGACCAAACCAACCAACCAAGGTTAAGCTAGACAAATTAACCAACATCGAATTGTCTCTACCCCACAAGCCCCCACCACCGCTGATTCCGTCGCAGATTTTGGCGCCCTCAATATTCAGGATGTTCCGCCGTATAAGGCGGCTTTTTTAGTCTTCGGTTCTTCACTGGCCCGCTCACTTAGGCTAGTGTACGGCAGCATCATCTACCAACCTGTGCAGACGACTGGCCTGAAATCCTGACCAGGCGACCGACCTTGACGTCTGTAGTTTTCAAGGAACACACAACTGCCTTTTTTCCAGTGGTCCATCAATCACGACGCGCCTGTTGGCTTTGCATATTGTACCTTGGACAGTTTTGGCTGGCGCATGCACATATAGTAGATTGCGCAGTAAATTTGTTTACTTCCATCGCGGTTTGTCATATAAGCACTTGTGATGCGCGATTCGCGTACAGTTTCTGCTGATGGGCAACTGAATGTGGTGCATCGAACGACATGTCCATCCCTGAATCCATTTGAGAATAATTATTGGGACCTTCCCCGTCAATGATGAGTACCATACCGACTTACTTTCTGCTATTCAATCTTAGCGATTTTTTATCCAGATTCCACAAATCAGATGTCCCTACTCCTTGGAAATGGCGTGCTTTCTGACATTGTGACGTTTAAAGTCCATCTTTTCATCTCAGATTTTACACTGCAAAAAGTTCTTGATACAAATTTCATCGTAGGCAAGTCCATTCTCTCAAGCCCTTATAGTTGTCTGTTTGCAACATTCGAACCTTTATTAGATCCAACCGACTACGAAATTGGTCTATAGGTTTCGCTTACCTACTACTAGTACTACTACTACTACTGCTACTACTACCACTACTACCACCGCTACTACAACCACTACTGCCACGACCAATGCATCTTGGCTGAAGTGGTAGGTAGCCCAAAACGTTTTAACAGTTTTATCCATGGTATGTAAATGGGGGGGTGGGGATTAATCTGAACTTGGTAACGCGACAGCTCCTTGGCTCTCGTGCTCAAGGTCCTAGGGTAGCGTCTTCTTAGATACTCAACCCTGAACGTAAACCAAAACCCTTTTTCTAGCCTACTCGCCGGTCGGAGCAGACCGAGTGCTGAGCAATTCAAGTCTTATGAAAGTTGTGCAGAGTCGCAACTCCCTTATTAGGCCCGATTTAAATCCATGCTGTGTAGGACCCTTCAGAGAATTCAGTTAATGGCGCAGTTGAGCAGAATGGATGACAGAATACAATCCTGTTGAACGCGAGATCGAATACTGGACAGTTGTAAGAGATTTTTATGGACTAGATCTCGCGTAGTGATGGAGCAGTAGTAGGCGCTGATCAACGCGATGATTTTCGCCGGCATAGTATTTAGCTTGTCTTGGGTATGTAGTCCGAAGGATTTCTGTATGACTTTCGTACTAAACACCCGTGGGGTTTTTCATACATTGCCCAATGTCTTACCTAATAAATAATCTGTAATTGCTCGAAATGATGATTTACTGTGGCAGGATTTTGAATATTGCTGGCCATTTATTTTTTTCGAAAAGTCAATGGGACTGTTTTTTATCATAATAAATCACGATTTTTGCCTTGTTTAAAAGAAGTACAATTAAAAAACCTGCTGCCATCTCGAACAGAGCACCCCTTGACATAAGCACCCAAATAGGGCAGTTCCATTATGCATCACAGAGACTCACGATGAACGGAATTGAACACCACGGCAGAGTCAGCAAAGGACAGACAATTACGGGTATTTTTCCACTGATCCAGTCACAGCGACGCTTCTGGGTGACTAAAGATTTTTTCAGCGACCACAGATGACGAGTGACTTCACTGATGACCACTCGCTACTATCTTCTGTCGCGATTCGGGTCGTTAGGTGACAGCAAATTTCTTTGCTCAGAGCGTCGGCTGCGTCGGTTTGTCGCAGTTTTGCGGTACCAAAGCGTTTTACACGTGACAATTTGGATACGAACCAGAGGTGAACCTTCCGACGTGTGCGAACGAGGACGTGGTCTGGCCCACGGACGCCATCAGTCTCGGCACAACACCTCGGTCCGCTGTCATTAACCCAGCTGCGAAACCCTGAACCGACTATAATGCACTCAGTCTGCCTAGCCGTGTGACCGTCGTTTGAATACCAGGCCAGCGATGCTGGAAGCACGCTTTGGTGACACGCAGCAAGGTTTAGCATTCTTCCACCATTGCCGCATTGTGAATCAAGCCCGGTCCATTCTGGCCATTTTCAGGCTCCGGCAACAATCAACAGAGCACAATGAGGCAGTCTTTCAGCCAACTCTTGCAGCTGTGTGTAGGTTTCTTTATCTCACTATTCGGCAGCTGATGTTGGTGTGTACACGCAGACAGCAGAAATGGTCTTAAAGTAACCCTTCGACTCCACGTCAGCCAACCGGTCGTCAACAAGTCCGCATGCAGCGAGACGTCGTGTTGGCTTCAGTGGTACGGGACGAAATAGGAGATGACACCCCGGTTGTTTATTTCCCAAGCCTGCCTGAATCGAGGATTTGGACATCAGACAGGTAGTAGACAGATTAAGACTACGCACCTCGTACTCTGGTTAACGGGGTAAAGGAACGTTCGCACATTCCAGCATCCGCTGCCAAGTTTCCTTTCTCGGTTGAGCGGTCCAGCTTGCACCACTGTATCAGGCTTGTTGAGCGCGTCGGTTCCCGCGTACACCGCAGCGTGCGTAATAATGCTTGGGCCGGACACTTTTTGAGGTTTTTCGGGGATTTTGTGTACAGGTGAATGTCCAACGGCCGTTCGGATTGTTTTTAGAGGTTGTTTCGTCCGACGCTTTAGCTCAAGAACCGACTTACAAGGCAGCAGGGACAAGCAGTCCTGTTTAATGGCGGTTCACGAACGACATGTCATAGTGTTGTCAGCGGACAGGGCAGCCGACGTGCCAGACGTCAGTACTCCGCGCCATGGTAGCGATATTGCTGTTAGTCCATGATTTTTTTATTCGCCAGATCCGAGAGCCCCCTTGTTTTTCAGCTAACCTTTACTGAGGGTCGTTCAACTATCCGCCACCTATAGGCGCGTCGGGTAGCCAGCGGCTAGACTGACTGGTAATCCATCTTACCGCACAAGTAGGGTAACCTATGTTGGGTTTTTTAAAAACTGCCGACCTCAAGCGCCATCAAGCGTACGCTTTTACCTAAAAAGTCGCGCCCGTCTGTCACTCCACCTCCCTGATATTTTTCCCGAAAATACGGTTACGAATAATACAGTCGCCGGGATTTACGTTGATCTAAAACGGTATTTGCTGAAGACCCCCCCCCTTACGGGTTAATATTTAAACAGAAGACCGCGGAATTCGCTTTCCCTCACTTCTGACTCTATTTAGTCTTATTTTATAATCGCCACCCAAAAGTGCAAATCCGAGACAGTATCTGACCCAATTTCTTTTCCATGTGCTCTATTTCGGGGTACTATCCTAACCCCCTCCCTTTCACCAGATGCGACCTTCTCACATTTAAGATACTGGGGATTTTTTCTGTGTGCAGACCTGCATATACCCAGGCACAATCTACTACGCTAGTAGCAATCAATCCTAACCTATAAAAACCTTGGAGATGCAATTTAATTTGCTTAATGTCAGTCCCGCCGTCCAAATGTACTCTTTATATATTTGACCGCTAAGGGTCTACCAT
>CACRXP010000327.1:644861-675546 GCA_902702965.1 Spirometra erinaceieuropaei | reverse complement strand
GCGCGACCAGTATTCGTTGTCGGCGTAGTGGGTGAGGCAGAGTTGAACGGAGTGACAGCGGCTGGTGTAGTCCGGGTGCTGCAGTTGGTACAAAGATGTCCTACAAGGCCGATTGGTCCCCGGAACGTCTGCTGGTAGAGTAGGCATGTCGGGGGCGGTTGAGCGTTGGCGTTGCAGGGTGGGCGCAGTTGAGATTTGCGAGCCTCGCATTTGGCTTTGGCTGCAGTTATGCGGTTGGTTGTGTAGATTGCTGCGCCTGTCTTCACTGTCCTCCTACAGGTCAGTCGGTCTTGGTCGAGGTCTTCCCAGTTGACAGTTGCAGACGCTTGAAGCAAGTCTTCAGGGACCGGTGGCGATATCTCCAAAGAATAGCCGTCTTGGTAGCCGCCCGTCGTCTATCCACACGTGGTGGCCGCTCCAGCGTAGTCGCAGCTGTCTCAGTATGGCGTAGATGCTGGGGATTTCCGTCCGCTCCACCACGTCCATGTCCGGGATCTGGTCCTGCCACCTCAAGAGGACAACTGAGGTGAAAGTGAGTGAGTCTTCGCGCCTGCTTCTTGTACACCGTCCAGGTCTTAGCTCCATACAGCAGTGTCGGCAGGATGACCGCCTTGCGCATCTTCAGTTAAGTGTTGAAATGTTGACCATGGCAAGCACAGACTGTGTTTTGCGGACGGCCGAAGGCTTGGCTGGCTTAGGAAAGCCGGAGGGTCACTCGATCGTCAATCTTTCACCGGTACCCACAATACCCATGATGCGCCCAACATCCCAAAATGCAATGCACGTAATTGGCACCTCTCGTGCAAGTGGGGAGTTTTTTTCCTCGACCCCTTTTCCAAGTGGCACCTCTGCTGCATGTGTGATCCGAACCTGAAACTATCGCGATTCACTTACCGTCGTAGTTTGCAAGGTTTCCAACTGACGATGGAACTCAGACCTCGCGGTCAGCCCAGTGCGTTTGCGTGGGTTGCCCAGTTGGTGGACAGAAAGTCAAGCTTCAATGGCTCCATTTTAACGTTGCCTCTGGCACTCTCACACATGTGAGATGCCTGCCGCCCACTGCCTTTTTGCGTGAAATGCTGTGCTGGGGCCAAGTCATGTAAATGGTACGATCAGACGAGCTATCTCAGCCACTGCACCCATTCCCCCCACCAGACACCCGACCGGCTCAGACAGTGACGGGGATCTGAGAATGGGAACAGAGGACGAGGTGCACTATCCTCACTATAAACAATCTGACGCGCTTGAATCTATCACGGTGCGCTAAAAGTCGTGGCTTAGAAGATTGGTCCTCGCAGTCAGCTCAGAATGCGTCTCTGTCAAGTGGCCGGCCGGGAAAGTGAGAATCAGGCTGGGATGAAACTCCCACTGAATAGAGTCCGAGTCGTCTCTCGCCTTTTGTCGTTGTATAAAGTCCTGGTCAGTGTGCCTTGTAGACCAGGGAGGTATGGTGGTACGCTCAGGTGGGGGTTGACGCCGTGACAACCACCTGTGTTCTCTCCCGCCTCCGTTCTTCTTGACTCTGCCTTGACATCGAGTCCAAGTGGGGGTGAGGAGGGAGTGCAGTAGATGCAGTGCAAGTCTACTATCATTTCGAGCTAATTCACGCGCAAGTCACCATCCCTGTTCTCATCCTACTGTGGAGCACACGGTGGACACTGTTGGAAACAACGACCAAACTGTCTCTCCCCAGGCACAAGCCGGCTTATTTCGCGGCTGGCCCTCACCGTGATTCGATCCAATATTTGGCATTCCTGGACGCGTCGGGTGACCGGCAATTAGGTCACCAGATGCACCCCCTCTTTTCAGAGTCCATAGGCGGCTGCTGAATAGCTGCAGGCAATCGGGATTCAAGTTCTGAATCGGTATGATACGGTCTCCTACGAAGACTAGGATAAAATAGATTTGACCTTACTCTGTCATGCAATGACCATTCCAGTGTCTCTAGTATCTGTCAGTAACACCTCACCAGCAAATGCTTCAATTCTTAAGTAGGTGGGTTTTAAATATCCCTTACGAAGCGTAGTAAGGGAGGCACTGTCTCCGCTGAAAAATGTACTATCGACTTAGTTTGCACTGAGTAGTGCTAGCATCACAGACTACGGGGCATTAGGGTTTTGGATCAGTGTTAACGGCTCCCTATTTTTCCTATGGTGTAGAACACGGGATCTGTCATCTTGTATGCCAATGAGGCCCTGTTAAAAAAACGAATCTCTTACAGGCTCCCACAAACCATACGCGTTATTGACATCGTAATGAGTTTTCAGAAAATGTTTTACTAATATAGTCTTTCATTTGCTATGCTCAGTAGGTTTTCGTACGTAAAACCCCCATTAGGCCACTAGTCGCAACGAAACAATCCAATGTTGCGTATGCACACTGCACAATGTTTAAGTGCACTGCCGCTTATTCTTGGGGAATCTCGATTCAATTTCCCCGATTGGATGACGGAAACTTCCAGTTCACAAGAGATTTCATAGAAGACGACTTCTGTACTCGTTGGTGTCTGGTACCGATGAATGATGAGTAATTATGATTTTTTCATGGCTGTTAGATATTCAGTCAGATTTTATTCGTCAAGATTTTGCAGCCCTCATTTTATCGTTTATTGGTATCCAAACCGTCTAAACACCTGGGTCGCGCGTCAGATTTTTTGTGCCCGTTGGTAAGCCCAGTACTTCAATCGTTGACCTTGGAAGACTTTCGCGGAAGGAAATTATAATGTGAGGATCGACCACTAGGGTTAGCCTTCTGTCGTGAACGTCCGGATTGAATGCGCGGAATGTCCAAGGAGTTTGCCGCCATTTGACGAGAATGGGTTTCAACGCCGAAACCGAAACCTCCCACGGGACGTGCACATGAGGTGGAAGAGGGGGGAGGAGGGGAAAAGAGGAGGAAGAAGAAGAAGAAGAAGAAGAAGAAGAAGAAGAAGAAGAAGAAAAGGATGACGACGACGACGATATTTGGTCGTTGTAGCCAAGAATCTATTTCACATGAAATCTTTATTCACTGTGGCAACGACGAATGAAGGTGGTGGACGCACAGGCGATGAGGTATGTTAGGCGAGCAGTCGGGGCCCCACGCATGCATACTAAGATAAATAGTTCCCCTAATCACAAAACGCATTCATGCATCTTACGATGTTGGCTCGGTCGCCCATGTCTGACTTGTTAATCATAGGGGTTGGGAATCGGTAGGGCTGCTACGTGACAATTCGGTTCGTTGATACTTTTATTGGAAGCAGTGTGCACCTTTTTTTCTCCCGCATGAATAATTACTTTGTGCATTCAACGTCTGGGCGCTGCATTAAAGAGGAAAAACCCACTGCCTTTGCAGACGGACTGCCAGTTAAAACAATGGTCCTAGCAGCTCGCGATCCCCATAGCCATCTTCGCCTGCAAGTCAAACTTGAAGGAGTGACCAGGCAGAGCAAGTAGAGTGAACTCCAGCCAATCGGACACATCGGGCCATAAAAACGCACAATTGCGTGCGCGTAGAGTTATGAGCTGTTTGAATTTGTTAACCACCGCACCTACGGCCACCTAATTTACTTTATCTTACTACGAGAACAGTGTTCCTGTGGGCGGTACAGTAAGTGGGCTAACTCATGAAATGTCAACTGAAATTTCGAAATACATTTTCGGTTCGAGAGGATTAATTAAGTTGGGTTGTAAAACTAATCATCCTACAGCATAACCTTACAATAATTTAGTTACCTCAGGATGCCGACTTTCGAAGGAACTTCTTTCCGGCTGCATTTAAAAACCACACTCTGTAAAAAATTGCTACTTAATTAGCATGCATTTTTCTCGCTGATTTTCGATGCTTATAAAATTTCGATTGAATTTTATGGAAACCATGCATAGAAATACTCATTTGTCTGTTCATTCGGTAGAAAATTACGCCTTCCTCTAATTTTATACTCGAAGGAATGGTATAATTCGGCTTTTAAAAAGTTTCTTACTATGAGATTTTTTAATACCGTGAAATGGCAGCTCATAAAACGTGATGTCTCTGCATTTACCAGTGTTGCTCGTAAAGTTAACAACATGGTTCACATCCATTGCTAAATTTTATGAACCCCCTACGGCCTCCTCTTAATGCCGTAGAGAAATGTATGGTTTCCGTACGTGAAAAGTATACGGCTTGTAGTTTGGAAACACTGAATGCAAGTGTAACGACAGGTCGGGGTTCAAAATTATTCGGGAATTGGAAAAGTTTTTGAAAAATAAATCATACCCTTCCTTTGAGTATAAAATTCGAAGAAGACGTAATTTCCTACCGAATGAGCAAAAGAATGAATATTTTTATGCATGTTTTCCATGAAATATAATTGAATTCTTAAGAGGATTGAAAATCAATGAGAAAAATTCATGCCACATAAGTAGGCATTTTTTACACAGTGTGGTTTTTGCATGCAGCCGGAAAGAAGTTTGTTCGAATGCCGGCATCCTGAGGTAAGTGAGGTTTTGTAGAATTATGCTACAAGACGATTATTTTCACAACCCTACTTGATTAGTCCTTTCGAAACGAAAACTCATTTCGGGATTTCGGTTAACATTTCATGAGCTAGCCCACCTACTGTACATGCAGTGTACATCGGCCTCATAATAACAGAAATCGCACGCAAGTGTCCCCTACGTCCCCCTCGTGGAGGGACGATGGATCTTGTTTAGGAGGGGGAAATCAAAATTTTACTGCCATATTCCAGCCTTTTGGCTAGTTTTCTGTAGAGTCCACAAAGCGCTGTAAACGAACTACCTCTGTTTTTCACGTCAACTTAAGGAATTCGACCTGCGGATGCAAATAAGCCCTCTCAACCTGCTGTCATCAGATCTTGCGACGTTGACTAACTGCGATGACCCTTTTTCCGAATACGGCATTTCCTTCTTTGCTAGTGACAAGCCCTTCGGCTGAAAAATTCAAGGCATACCCTCACGGGTCTCTCGAGATGTCGACTCGCCAGGTAATCTTGTGGCCAGTAAGTTCTGTAATAACTTGAAGGGAACTATGATTTAGTCTTGAAAAGTGCTGCTGTAAGCAAAATACCTTCGTGAGATAACTTTTGGCTATTTCTACTCATGCGACATCTGATATATAACTGCATAAGTAAGACGACGTTTCTGGTTAAGCAACAGTTCTCATTTCTTACTTAACTGTTCGTCATCAATCGAAATTGTGTCAGCTTTGCTAATCATAAACACACTTGAAATTCGTTTGACCTAGTTGTGAAGAACTCCGTGGCCTCGGTGGAATTCGAACCTACAACAACAAGGACAAGGCTTGGGTTCAGCCAACGTTCCAGCTAACTGAACCACGAAGTCTCACTGAGAGCCGTCAGTTTAATAGTATTTGGGTCAAGCTATCCGCCTAGCCTACTGCAACGTACGGAATCAACCAATTCTGATACAATAGGCAGACTGTCCCAGCAGGACTTCGTGAGCAATCAGTTTAGTATCCGCCAGAAAACTACCAGACTCACCCAAATATTTAACGCTTTGGCTGATATAATAATAATCCATTTGACCCAGTTGCTAATGTACTAAGCCAGTTAAACGAAGAACTGTCTCCCTTCAGATAAAGTTGCTTTTCTCATCTAACCGGCTGGTCTCTCGCTTTTCTCTGATTTCGTTTCGACTTACAAAGTTTTCGAGCTTTCGGTATATTAGTAGCTCTCCTAAAGTGTGGTGCACCTCGTGCTGCGCCAAATAGTGAGAAAATCACATGTTTTCCGCATTCTGAAAATATCAACACGGACCTGCGATTCCGGTGGCTTTCAGTATAATCCTGCGTCTTCTATCCCACAGCGTCCAACAGATTATCCCTACGAGATGTGAGAGAATCCTTTTAGATTTCCAGCCCTCCGAATGTTTGCAGCAACAAGCTTCAGCTCTTTTAGGCTCACTCGATTCACGTCCGCAGTGAACTTTGCAAATCTCTTGTCAAATGTGACAGGAGGCATCGTGAAGAAGGCTGAGCCGTTCGTTTTTTCTTATCATGAATAAAGTATGAACTGTACTATGCAAACAACCCTCCTAAAGCTTTAGTCGTTAGCATACAGAAGAGTTTACACTATAAAATATGCAAGTAATTCAGTCCCACAGTTACTAGCAGCATAGATAAAGTCAGCACCTACATTGACAACGACTGCCTTAGTTTTATGATGTATTTGCGTTGTTTTTCTCAGATGTCTTTTTAAAATATGTAATAAATTACTATCCACCAGACATAATTTGCCAAATAACTGTGCAAATTTTTATTCAACAACCTCTGTCTTTCGTTCACACCTTCGCAGAGGTTGGTCCGTGGATAACTCTCATGAACGTGAGCCCCATGGACTGGACTAGAGCACTTACATTAGGTGGGCTAATTCACGAAATGTCAACCGCAACTCGGAAACTCGTTCTCGTTTAGAAAAGATTAATTTTGTAAGGTTGTGAAACTAATCATCTTGCGGCGTAATTTTATAGTAATTCAGTTACCGCTGGATACCCACTTTTGAACGAACTTCTTTCCTCCTGCATGCAGAAACCATACTCTGTAAAAAATGACTAAGTGACATAAGTGTAGCGTGAAATCTTCTCCTTGATTTTCGAGACCCTTAAATATTCAATAATATTTCATGGAAAACATGCATAAAGATATTCATTCTTACGGCTGTTCGGTAGAAAATGTCATTTTCTTTCAATTTTATACTGAAGGAGGGATATAATTCGGTTTTTAAAAAGTTTCTAGTTGTGAAGCTTTTTACTACCGTGAAATGGCCGTTCATAAAACGTTATGTCTCTGCATTTACCAATATGGCTTGTAAAGTTAACGGTAGGGCTCAAACCCACTGTTAAATTTTATGAACCCCATATAGTCTCCTCTTAATACCGTAGAGAAATGTGAGGATTTCCGTAAGCGGGAAGTATGCCGCCTGCAGTTTGGACACTTCCAATGCAAATGTAACGGCAGGTCAGGTTGAAAATTATTCGGGAATTGGAAAAGTTTTTGAAAACCAAATCGTACCCCTCCTTCGAGTATAAATTTGGAAGAAAACGTCACGTTCTACCGAATGAGAAAAAAATGCACATCTTTCTGTATGTTTTCCATGAAATATAGTTGAATATTTAAGGGCATCGATAATCAACGAGAAAAATGCATGTTACCTAAGTAGACATTTTTTGCAGATTTTGGTTTTTGTATGCAGGAGGACAGAGATTTGTTCAAAAGGCGGCACCCTGCGGTAACTGAATAATTATAGGATTATGCTTCAAGGTGATCAGTTTCACAACCCTACTTAATTAATCTTTTCGAAACGGAAACTCATTTCGGGATTTCGGTTGACTTTTCATGAGTTAGCCCACCTACTTCACCTTGGTGAAAATGGCGCAAGTCAAGTTCTTCATGGTCACCCACAGCCATACTCATCGCTTTTGTAATACTGAAGCCAGGACACCTACACTTGGCCCCGGGGCTTATAACCTGCACTGCGAGAAGCTCAAACGCCACCGGCTGTTCGACTAGCAGGTCGAATAATAGTGCGCTGTAATGCTGCAAAAATGTTCAGTATCACATGACACGCCTCACATGTGACGTGTATTACCTGTGCATAGAACTCACCGTGGAATGGAGAGGAGCTGTTTCCGTGTGACCGAAAAAATGACAG
The DNA here is from genome assembly GCA_902702965.1 of Spirometra erinaceieuropaei. Classification (NCBI taxonomy): domain Eukaryota; kingdom Metazoa; phylum Platyhelminthes; class Cestoda; order Diphyllobothriidea; family Diphyllobothriidae; genus Spirometra; species Spirometra erinaceieuropaei. The sequence goes on along the minus strand of CACRXP010000327.1, from coordinate 667,895 downwards.
AAAAAAATGCTCTTATGGGCAGATATTTTAGGTCGCAGCAATATCGAAATAATGCTTTCGTTTTGAACAGAAGGTACTTAGATCAAACTGATTTGTTCTATAAACGTGTACAGGGAACTTTCGGCGTCAGTTTTTCTAATATTTTATGTACGCATGCGTTTGCATTATCTAGAGAAGTGCCATAATTTTGAAGTAAGTTTTGTTGCTGGCATGTGTTTTTCCCCCTATAGAGGAAAGTATTTTTCCGTTTAACCTTGTGCATCTGAAAGAGCTTTAGTGTGTAGTAAAACAAATGAAATGGTTGTCAAATTTCTTGATCTACTCGGTCTGTGTTTGACCGAACATCATTTCATCCGTATGCACAACTCACATTCAGAAGTTCAACACCGCCTACGCAATGATTTTCGATTCCTTACCTTTCAGCGTCCGTGTAAACCAGTTTACAGACCCATGAGAGGATGCCCAAGAATTTCGTTGCTTGCGCTCCCTTTGCAGGGTGATGCGATGCACCCCAATGTGGTATCTGTGAGGACAAATTTCGATTACATACAGTCTGAAACTTCCTGAATCTTTTCGAACGCTAATTGCACTCTGATTCGGGCTTATTATTTACAAACAGGATTCTACACATTTTCTTTACAGTAAGTCGTATGGACCGTTATGCACCTGGAAAGACTCCTCTTCATGTCCACATAATATTGAATTGATATTTAGCGAGGGTCAGCAACGGTATTACCGTCCCTGTTAATCGTTATTGTGGTACCATTTGGGCAACTTTCTCCGATACACTTCAGACTCACAGATTTCGATTACTGCCTCATGCGCTTTGACCCTTAGCATGTTTCTTCGACAAAGTTCAAGAGCAGCAGGTACAGTTGTGTCTTAACTCCTGCAGCTTCTGGATCAGAATAAGGACCTAGAGATGAATGGAAAATGCATTTCTTTGTCCCGAAAACACTGCTATGAATTTTGAGGGGTAGGCGCGCCTTATCCAAGTGTTTAATATTTCTTTCCACTTCCACGTCTGCTAACCAAAACAAGGTTAAGTAAGAAACTCAAATGTTCTCCTGCCTAATATACCACTACTAACATTTTGTATAGAAAGGCTAAAGTCCTCTCTGGTCCACTGTTTAATCGTCCTTTTCTCCGCTAGTTACTCTAAGCGCTCATGTCTCTGCCATCTCGTGATTTCTCGATCCCGCCTGCATGGTTTTGTGTTCTTTAAACTCATAGGTTCACTCTGTTCTTCTGGGTTACTTCTAGGAGATGCAGGCAGTTGTGATTCTCTTTCTAACCTCCCATGTTACTTGAAAATTCAGCTGCATGCAATTACTGCAAAACTGCTGTTTCTAAGGTTTTTTCACAATTGAGGGTCTTGTTTCATCTTTTATCCCAAAATTTCCTGTAAAACTTTGCTTAACTATCGGAAAAGTGGCTGAGTTAGTTGAACTATATTGACAATTAAATTAAAGACTTTAAAGTTGATGGAATACTGCCATGCGTACATGCAATAGACCTGCAAGAAACCCAGTAACAATGGTCGACTTTTTTCAAGAATACGATAAGCGACGTCTGAAATCGTAGTGGTCAGCATTGAATTCCAAATCAACTCAAAGGTATTAACATCTTCGACGGCTTCTTGTCTACGTTCCTCTTTTTTCTTCACGCTAACCTGCACGTTTGTCGGGATGAGGTGTAGAATCTCTTGCCTTTTCTGAATCCACTCCCTCTAATGGTGTCTCCTTTCTTCTGACCCTTTGAATGATTTATGTTTGTAATTCTAATGTTGACTCATTCCATTTTCAAATGGGACAATGATATGTGCACCCACCCTGAACTAACACCATAGTAAGTGCCTTATTTAATGCATTAAAGTAAACATGTAACGCAAAAAAACGCTTTTTTCCCATCTATATTTTAAAAACACTGCGTTTCCTCTCCTAAAAAGGTTCTTATTGCCACTTTACCCGTTTTACAGGTGGTCCAGCGTCATAGTTCCGCGGGTGAATGAACTGTCCCATTACAAAATTCATGAATTTATGAATAAAAACAAGAATGCAGCGAAGATGCGATTTTCGCCTATTTGTCTATTTTACAAAACCACATTCCTCCCCCCTTCACAAGCTGACTGACCGAGCCCATTAAGCGTCTGATGCTGGGAATGAGCGCAGTGACTGACGGACCTTCAGCAAGCCGCCTACGGGTGCCACACAAGACCTGGCCGGACACAGGATTGTTTTGTTTGTTGTATGTTTAAGGAAACCACGTTTCCCCGTCTAAAATAGCCCTCATAAACACCATTCGCGTATAACAGATGGCCTTTTCCCATAGCGCAAGGGGTAAATATTTCCGTGTCGGATTAAGTAACTGATTAACAGCATTCAATGCTGTTCGCTTTCCTCCCCTCACCCCTTGGCATGGCTCTTCCTAACCCTCTAACCATCGCCTGCCTAGACCGATACTCACCGCCCCTGATTATTGCCCATGTTTGCCACGTCCCATTTGCGTGAAAAGATAACATTTCGCGATCTTTATTGTTACTCACATACTTAGATTGATCCGGTTATCAGTTGGTGACACTTAAATAGACTGTTCAGCAAAAATCTGCTTCAACGTCTTTACCTAGTCCGCAAAAGTGATTTCTCATTGATCGTTAGGGAGGGTCAAGTTGGCATGCCGTTCGTCTTCGGCAGTCTTCTGGTGATCAGATCGAGCGCAGTAGTTAACAGACCTATGTGCACCGACCTGTCTACTGGTCAACGACCTGGTTGAGCACCGAGTTGTTTTCTTTTTGATGTGTTTAAGAACACCACATTTTCCTTCCTTAAAGGGTTCCATTACCGCCAATCCCTCCCTACAACTGGCTGTCGGACATAGTTCAGGTGGAAAACATCAGTGTCCGACAACTTCTGACCTTCAAAATTAACGTGATGTCATCTGTTGTGTTTTTCAAGTGGCTGCCCTAGTCGAAACGACAGAAAATGAGGTCAGTACAAGTGAACTGCCTTCATCTACTCAAGGGCTATGTGGCATCATGAGGGTTGAAATGCTTAAAGCAAGAAAATCTATAAAGCTGCCGGTCTGTATTTGAACTCTATAAAGTTTGTAGCATCTTTTAAAAATTTCGAACCATGCGACCTTTTGATCAAAATTAAGTAAAGGTAGGAAATGCAAGTAAGCAATGAATGGCGGAACAAAAGTTGGCAAACATGGAAAAGGACAGTAGCACTCCTGCGTAGAGTGCTCGTTTTGACCTGAAAGGTGGACGTCAGAGCAGTTACTTTCGGTGGACAGAGCGGGGTTTTAACTGCAGTAATTGCTTTCTTTGTTGATCCAGAAGCTTTTCCAAATGCTCAGAACGCTGGCGTGAAAGTTGCAGCTCGAATTTTAGCTCCTCAGTCTGTTTCTCGTGATCTTTCTTTAAGGCGGCGATATTCATCTCTTTTTGTCTAACGGCATCCCTTACCCTGAAAAAATTAAACTTTTTCAAGCGCGAGAAAAACTTCCATATACCTAATATGTTACGTAGCATTTACTCAAATTTTGTTCAGTCCCCACTGTCTATAATGGCAATCTAGATCATACCTCTCGTGGACTTGTTCCAACTCAGATGCAATCGACTCCTTCGCCAGCTGTATTTCTCTCTCCCGTTTATCCACCTCCAAGGAGAGTTTAGATTTGGCTTCGGCCAGAGTTACTCGCAAAATCTTAACCTCCTCTTCACTGGCGACGATTCGGTCAGCGAACTCCTGGCGGACCACGTCGGAGACGCGTTCCCTTTCAGTTTTCAACTTTTCGTAGAGGGCGTGTACTTCCTTTATCTCATTTTCGCGCTGTTTTAGGCGCACATTGAGACATTCGATTTCCCCCTCTTGTTCAAGACAACGAGTCTGTAAGCAAGAAGACAGAGCACTTTGCGCTTTCACCGACAAGGCAATATATTTTAAGTCAAAAAATAGGGCTAACAGCAGCTCATGCTAGTATTCCAGTATATATTTACCGGGAAGTTCCTTTTTAGACTTTACGTGGATGACTTCATGATTTTCTCACGTTTAATGGGTTTCCGTATTTTAGCAAGCATTTCGAGTCTAAGTGTCGATAAATGGGATCGGAGGCTTTTGTATTTTGTAGTTTTAAGTAATCAATAGGGTTGCGATTTAAAAAAAAATAGGTATGCTCCCAGGTCTGATAGATTGCCTCTTTTTAAAAACACACAGATCGGCAATTCCTCACCAATCTGAATGTTAACTCCAGACTGAATCAATTTGCCAAATTTCGGTAGTTCAGGCTGCTGATAGTCTGGGTAGTTGAAATTCAGTTACCATGGTAACTCTCATTCTAAAACAAAGTCCGGACTCTGGCAAAACCATACCCATCGTCATGTAGCATCAGAGACTCTCGCGAAAGCTGACTGGGGATCCTGAATTGTTTCGCGCTAATAATCAGACATGACGCTGGGACTAATATGGGGCAAGATGCTGATCAAAATGGCCTCCCTTGAGGACGTTCTACTGACCAATAAACTCCCACAGCACCTCATACGCGCACCAACCAGTGTTTAGAAAAGTGTCTTAACCTAAAAATTCAAAATTAGCTAACAGTAACTGCTTGGCTAATCCCACATGTGGAAATTACATAAGTTGTTCTGAGATAAGTTAATTGCCCTCCTGATTATCGGACAAACATTTTTCAAAGATGAAAGTTTTGGATTGAATCACCTTTAGCAATGAAGTGCATAAAACACCCGCTTTTCTTATACAAAACTAGGAAATGTTGCATTTATATAAAATAAGACAATTTCTTGAATAAAACTGTGGCGCGTCCATATTTTCCGAACAAAATTACCGAGTGCTCGGTTACCCGTAGAGTCTCCCGGTCTTGGTTAACGAAATCACGTTTTATGTACGCTTGTACGTCACTTGTGAGACTGACCGATGCGTTTGCTCAACTGGCTCGTTTTAAGGGACAGATGAAGCAGATGAGTACTGGAGTTGTTTTGGAGAAAAGGCAGATATGCAGACAGCGCGCAGGGGAACTCGAACAGTCTTCCACTCTTTTACCCTCAAGAAGCCCCATTTACGTAGCCATAATTGGTAATATTCCCGGTTGCATAAAACGCTTGTAACCACATGTCCCTTTTAGACCATCTGATAAATAATAAGACGAAATCAGACTGCAAAGTCTACCAGCATTTCCAGCTCAAGATGAGGTTTGAGATTTAAACTTTCACTTAGCAGAGCGATAATACTGGTAATCATTATGCCTCATAAATAACCTATAAACGTGAACGACAACGCGTCGAGACGCGTCCTGCACCATGTGATTAGAGTCCAAATACAGTTAGAGAATAGTCGAGAACTGTTGACGACGTAAAGGTGGACACGTATACAAGGACTCCTTCCATAGTACAGGTTGGATTACACTAAATTCCAGGAGGGGGGTACCCATCCCCTCTCCCTAACCCTAAAGAGATCCCTGACATAACCTTAATCATGACTCTAGTCTCCCTCAAATTTAGCGCACAGCCGCCTCTATTACGGACGCGTTTGTATAACCCTGTCCTACCGACGTTTGAAAGACCGTTTCGGCCTGTCGGTTGTTTCCAGGTGATGGTACCTCAGGTCCGCCCGTGGATCTTAGGCCGAGTCAGCGCATGCTCGGTGAAGGTCCTCAGTACGGCACCGGTAGCTCACGTCGTATGGACGGACATTCGGGTGAGAGTGGCTACGCTCACTCAAAGCGTTTGGAAGAAAACCTAAGCCTGCAGGGATGACCAGCGGACGAAGTAGTGAAGAGCGTGAATAGAGCTCACCCGCAGCTGATTGTACTTTTCTGTAATTTGTTTCTCATTCTGTTCCAGTTCGCTGATTTCCTGTTGGTGCCTCTCTTTCAAAACTCTAGGCATGGAAGAAAACACACATTAGGCCTCCTGTAAATGGTAAAAAATTCAGTTTCATTCATTAGCTATGCACATGTTTACTATTAAGCCAAAAAGTCAGAAGGTGAGCCCTTGTCGAATTGACGTGTGGATCGAAAAAAGGCCAGATACGCGCACTAGGCTCAATTAAATGCAGGCAGTATGTTTTCCGACCTCTCACTCAGCTTAGCGACTAAGCGCAATCGGTGAAACCAGTGTGGAACATAACAACGTGACCTCGAGAAACAGGGTGGCACAAATATAAACCAAGCGAGTCATGTGGTTGTTCTACATAAACGAAAAATGGTAGTGGGCGAGGCTAAGGGTTGGATCACACCCCAACTGGACTCTTAGGAAAGCCTCGGGCATTATTCTCTCGGTTGTTTTCGCGTTTTAAGTCGAACAAATATAAACAACGCTGAATTTAACAGACCTCCACAGATATTCTCGCCGCAACAGGACGACCAGAGACATGTCAACTTTGTTACCGATGGCAGAAGAATTATACCCCTTCGTTTGATTAATAAATTCCTTCCAGAGCTCGGCCAGACCGTAACTCCTACGATGGCCTTCGACGTTCTGCGACCGCTCTTTCACGTTCTTGGCTTTCACTGGTTGGATTCTGCCACGATTCCAATGGGGAGACCAGAAGACTGCAAGAGGTTATACAACGTAACTGACTTCGCACTGTCGTGACGCAGGACAGATGCAGGTTGTCCCGTGGAACCAATGAAGTTGGCTGCTCAACCGAACTTCTCCGTCCAGTCATCATCAGCATGTGACGAGATCAACTGTTACTGTTGCGTGTTGTTATTAGATATCACGCCCATTGTTCATTTGTGTCGAGACTGTTAAAGGCTGGCGTTGAGGCCATCAGAACTGATTCTGTCGCTAAATTAGGCTTTTTGTGACCTTTTTTATCTACATTTCGGTGAAATTTGGTCTCCCAGCCCCACTTGATTGATACGCTATGGTTAGATAAATAAAACGATTTTAACTAGCATACCCATCTGACCCACTCACTGCATTAGGAAGGGAAAGAGAGCGCAAACACAACTCGGAGCACACGCCGGAATGCGCGTGTAAACCGATGCGTGGTACAACCGAAAGTCAGAATGGCATTATCAAAATTGACATGCACACACCCCCCAAGACTGCCACTCGCTGGATTAAGGGGATAAGGAAGTTTTAATCAGAACTGGATGGCCACGGAGGGGACCGCGTGTTAATTCGCAGTGCATGGTCGCTATAATGGACCCGACGGAGTTCCACTCCGTCCGAACAGTACCATTACCAGGCCTACTTAGCCACTCGTTGGATTAAAACGGTACAGGCCGCAGACAGGGCTCTAAGTACGCGCAGTTTCGTTCCAATTCAGAGAAAACGGAACTTGGTCTTGTGCCTGTTCAACAGAGCCACCAGAATCTGCTCCTCATATACGAGCGATGACGAGCTTACTTTCCTAAAGAACGTTTTTCTCGCAAACGGGTATCCGGAGAAATTCATCGATAAATATCGCCATTCCAGACAATAAATTCCGGGAAAACTTTGCTTCAATCTACTGAAAATATGTAAAGTCGACGTAACAGCATCTACTAAAATTGCTTAGAAAGCTAGCCATACGGTACCAATCTAGTGGGGTTGCAGGACCAAACCTCGCCTACATTTCCTCCTGGAGAATAATTCTTGAGGGAAAAGGTGGGCAGAATTTTCAGAGACCCCGTGTTACGACCTCCTCAGTTACGGTTTCTTAGGTTAACTTTTGGTCGTTCGATGGTCAGTGCACCTCGCTGATGGATAAGTTCACTCTTTGAGAGGCAAAACCATTTCCAATCGTGCCTCCTTTCCTGCTGCCTTGAGTCCTCTACGGTCTCCAAGATCGTCTCATGCGGCCAAAATTTAAACACGATGCTCGCAACACTATAAAGAAGGCCAGTTTTCGCAGCCAGCACTTTCGCGGAAGCTGAAAATCTAAAATTTTAACGCAGACTCCTTGTCCATGCCAAAGGACGCTCATCAGGTTAAAAAAGCAAAAGAATCTAAGCCAGGTACTGTTTGAAACAGTCTGCTATTGATGACTCCCAATACGAGCGGGAAGCTTATTCCTCAGTTGTGGATGTCACAGTTTTAGAATTACCTGCTGGTTCGAAATATGGACTTAAACTAGCGGGAACTTCTGAAGAGGCTAATTCCTTCATCTGCCTCTAGACAATAATACTGGTTATGCAGGCAAAAGGCAAAAGTGGCTTTAAACTTAGGCAACAGACAATTAAGAACCAACTATACAGTCATCAGTCATCCTGCCTGCTTGTATCGACTGCTCTCCTATGGTCCTATCTGTCGGAAGAAAATGGGGAGCTTCCAATGTGACAACCACCGCCCTCAGACCCTGTCAACAAAAAGTGACAAAAATCTGGTCGTCGGGAGCAACAAATGACGGTCGGAGCACATAGCTCATAAAGCAAACAGTGGAGCCCCACGAAGCTAAAATACTGCGGAAGAAACCGTGTCTATGGCTTTTCATGGGGTTTTTTCCCTCCTTCTCCGAGAAGTGCAAACCCACGGCTACTTCATCGATCACGGTTACTTCATCGAAACACCCCCCGAACGATTTGAAAGCGGAAAAGTAGAATCTTTGGAAGTTAGTCAGCTCAACCTAGCTAGGGCTATAAGCCCACGGCTTAGGGAGACCCTCGTAGATTACACCTTCTGGTACAACATCTGATCGAGAATGCTAGTCAGTACATTGGCATTCGAATTAAACGTCAGTTATCATGGCATATCACAATAGCACGTTTTACTTCTAGGGATTAAAGCGTAAAGTCCACTCATTTTCTCCAATTCGCACAAGTCAGTCGAGAAAAAGCTCTTAAAACATGCGAAAATGGAGTTGTAAACCCAGGAAAAACAAACACAGGGTTTAGTGAACTCACTTTAGCTTCCCGTTGGTTGCGTTCTCGGCTGCTTCTTGGGCTGCTGTCGCCTCGGCCTCCAAATTCCGTATTACCATTTCCAGCTGTTTGTCCCGATCCTTCCGCAGTTGTTCGGCGATTTCGCGCTCACGCGTAGCAAACTCGAGCTCCAGAGTGGATCGAAACTTCTGCTCCCAGACTTCCCGTTCGGCTGTTAAATGCGTTTTCAACTCTTCAAGTTGACTCTATCCATTCGGAAAAATAATAACTGTTTGACAAGATCTCATAACACGAACAAACTTAGGATGAATGGCTGCCTCGCTGCGTAACAGATCATATTTATTCGCTGAAGCCTAGCAAAGATGTTTAACATGCCTGTATTAGCGAATAAGAAGCCCATGGATACTCATGGCCGTGCGGTTATGGAAGGCATGACCAACAAAGTAAACCACGACTTCAATGTTCAAACACTTTTCAGCATGGTACCTTGGCCGCCTTCTGTATGGGCTGCATTTAAACAGCGTCAGGAGGTAGGCGACTTCAACAGAACACCCCTGGGAAGTCTCCTACAAGTTAAAATGTCCTGATATCCATTCCATCCAAAACGACAAATCACACAACACGCCTGTCTGACAGCAGGACACAAAAAGACTCTCCCGTTTTGTTTTGGAGCTCTGGTCTGGAATCCCAGCGATGCGCGATTTACCAAACGAAATTAACGGCAGGTCGGAATGATAATTTCTGTTGCGATGACTCAAAACTGCAGCTGCAAGCCAAAGTAAAACCCATATTTGACTTGCTGACGTTCTGCCTGTGAATGTCACTTCCACATGATCTTGAATGCTCTTACCTGCAGCTGAGCGATCATCACTTCGTGCTTCACCCAGTAGACGCTAAGCGTAAAGGTCAGACGACCCGGGGTTCAGACTGCATGCATTCTCGGCCAAGGGATTTGAACGCGATTAGCTGGCTCTCGACGATAATAAGCAAGATAGCAGTTGTCATGCCATTACGTTTTGTCTTTGCTATTAACAATGCACCACTGTCGGGACGTCTTTATCATTCAGAGTTGGAAAATACAGACCCCATGGCACACAGACACGTTGTATCAGGTCTGCATAAATGCAACGAAACTCAGACTAGTACCAGGCCAGAATGTACCGAGCGCTAGGCATCGAAGGCAGTGGTACCTTACCATTTCGACCGCAGACAAAACGACATCCGGGCAATAGAATGAAGTAAGTCGTCGGGAAGACGGCTGAAAGTCTCTCTTTCTCAATCTGAACCACTGAGCCTGGGGACTACCATTTTCTGAAAATGCTCAACTCACTCTTACTATTTTCCTTTACACTTTACAGCAAGTATTCTCTACGCGAAACAAGGAACGGTAAGAAAACCTGCTCTAGTGAAAAAACCAACCCCAGGAACCACAGGCCCGTGTGAACAGGAGGTTGAACTGTTGAGGAAAATGTCCTCCTCGCCGATAATTTACAATTTGGCACTTTTACGGACCACAAAACTGTTTCGCCGTCGCCCTGAGTCGACTTATAAAGTTTCGTCCCACATGAATGCTCAACTCTCGCATCCGTAAGATTTCCAAACACTTGTTAATCTAAAGTGTAAGCCATGTTGGGGATCATCGGCGTCACTATCGTGATGTAAAATCTGACTACTCGTTTGCTGAGGAATTACACGTGACTCCGCTTGCTCAGTAGTCATTTCTTACGCTGTGCTGTCTTACCCCATCTCAACAAAATCGAGATGGATGAGCCTTACGTCAGCTAGGCTGCGGAACTGGCAAGAAAATCCTTACATTCTGTGTGGTACGATGTTGTTACCGCCTCGAGAGATTGGCATCTGTCTGCGCCCAAAACTGCCTGCTGTCCGAGTCCTTGTTCCTAAGATAATTCCTCCCAGTCTGTATAAATTAATGCGCATTTTCATTTTACAGTGCTTAATTGATCACTAAAGTGGGTCCTCTCGAGTAGAAACGCTACCCAGGAAGGCCAAAAACGTGCACTCACTGCATGCTTGCTTTCCAGGTTACTCTTGAGCTGTTCCATCTCCTCGCGATGCGTTTCAGTCATCTTCTGGATTTCAGACTCCAGCTGTTCTGTCCTGGCCCGGAATTCCTCCCGTTGACGAGCTGACGTGGCCACCATGCGTTCCCTCTCGTCTGCGTTTTCGTCCAACAGACGTTTGCGTAGTTTGGCCAGACTCTGCCGTTCATCCTCGACGATATTCTCAAATCTAAAATAGAGAGTTTTCATTTATGCTTCCTAAAGAGCCAACACTACCCTGCAATACAGGAATTACATCTCTCGAGTTCCGGATGCCTCGACTTCTATCAAAACGCGCGGCCGCAATACTAACACGCAATTCGGAGGTGCCTGCTACCACCCGAGGAATAGCAGGTCGCACGGACAAGTGGTCGACGTGAGAGACGGTTTCACCGCATTAGAGGTGTCCACTTTCGTTGGACGTTTAAGCCCAAGTCAGGGCCTTGGAAATTTTGAACTGGCCATCATGATCAACACTTAATATATGAAATGTAGCCTTCAAGTACTCCTTGCTGTGATCTATTGTACCGTTTACTGTTAGGTTCCGAGCCAATTTCCTCCCTTTGCCTAGAGGATGCAGTCACGTGGCTATCTGAGTCAGGCGTTAAACCTGTATCAGCCTCCATACGACTATTTTAAGTTTAATTAATGGGTCTTCTCAGCCGTATTTGCACACATGGCTGACTAACAATGATGAAGAAGCAGGAAATAGGTACTTCGGTCGCTTTTTGACAATGAATTCGAAAGCTTAATTTGATCTCGGTCGTATATGGTATCAGGATTTCATGGCATTCAGGGAATTTATCTTCGACGTCGGATCCTCTCCAAATTACCCACAAGTAGCCTACTAATATTCCAACTGAGTTCTTTTGGTATTATATTTGCTTGCAGCTGCATTATATAAACGTCCCGCCTTTGTCTTAAGTGACTAAATTATGCAACCCAGTCCTCTTCACTTAACGCTATGGGACAACGTCATGGAGCACTAGCCGATTTTGCATCTCATCACAACGAAAAGGAAAATATTGACATGATGAATCCGCTAAGGTATGCCCCTCGTTTTCCTTAAATGTAGTAACAAAACAAGGGCCAGATACATGTGCTCTCAGATGGCAGTTACCTTTCATTGGCCAGTCTTCTCTCCTTGGCACAGGCTTCCTCCTTCTCCTGCGTTAGCGCCAGTCGTAGCTCGTCCAACTGCCGACCATAGGTCTGAAAGGCTCGTGCGTCCGCTGCCTGCACCTGACACATGCATTCTTTGCGAATTTCTTCAAGCTCCTCTTTGTGACTCGCCACCAAACGGGCAACCTCCTTCTCGACGCCCTTTATGGTCAGTTCCTAGTAGATGGGGAGGGGAGAAAGGTGTTCATAATTATCGTAATCTTCCTCTAGTAAGTCCAAAGGACCAGAGGGTAGTCTGACTTTGTCATGTACTGACGGACAATTAACATTCATCGGTCTCCTTCCACGTTTGAGAAGTAATACACATACATGCAGTCATACTTTAGAGTAGCAGCAGTACTCTCGCCTCCATTTCCTGTGAGTCGCTGTCAGATGGTTGAACACACCTGTAAATATTCATCAAAATCTTGGGAAACTTTGTTCGAATTGTTTGCTGTTCAACAGTGATATTTTGAAATGCCTGGCTCAACCGGCATAAGGACATTTTACAGGCAGGACATCTGACAGGCCACAATCTGTTTTGGAAACCAAATGGACGAAAAACTGGATAAATTCAAAGAACTGCGCATGACGGTCTTTTAGTTATAGGGATAGTGCTACCGCTTAAAAATCAGTAGCAAGATGATGTGCAATAACACTGTCTCGGTCAAATTAACTAGAGCCGCCAAAACCGAATTCTTCAAATCTTAATTACGCGAAGGATTGCTGTTAAAAGGCCGCAATGCGAACAGTAGTATCACCGGCAGTTTTGATTTTACTGGAATTCCGGCACTCCTAGTTAAGTTCTGTTTGATTAGATTCCTGCTCGCAATTACCTATAAGGATTTGAGTCAAATTTATGAACTTTGCTAAAGAAAACCCCGTCTCATTGAAGGGAAGACAAAGTGAGGACAAAGGTGAAAAGGCTGTTTGAAGACTTCGTTACCATGCACCGCATTCGACGTTGATGGCAGATTTTAAAGAAAGAATTTAATATGTACGAGTCTAAACTGTCGCGTTTCACTCCTCTTAAGTAACTGGCTACTTCCCATCATCTTAGCCAGTGCGACAATTGCATCGCCAGTCAGCCGACATGTTTGGACAGGCCACTTGTGAATGGAGGAGGAAGTAGTGGGCTTTATCGGTCCTATTCGTATCTAGTTACTAGTTTGTTCTCTAAAAACAACCAATGAGCCCTTGAAATCAGCACAACGCGCCAATGGTCGCGGTTTAGAACGTTGTCAGTTGGCAGGGTAACTAGGTTTCACTCAGGGCTGTGACTGAGGTCGTTACAGCCCCTTCTCGTTTAAGTGAGACTCGCGTCCATCTCTGGCCGACTTCATTTGTCTTGCCCTTCAAAGGTGATATGCTATCAGGGCTCTGGCAAAATGCCTGTTCTGATCGGCAATAACTTTTGCAGCCACTCCTCCTACTTCCAGATTCTTCGGAAACGTGCGCGCTGCCGCGTTTCACTTCCCAGCACCAGTCAAAGGTGGAGCAGTGAAGCGGACGGGGAATGCTTGTTCGCAGTTCATGCACACTGGAGTATTCACGTCAGAATTCTGGTCTAACATGACCTGGGAAGCTTTAGCCCGGAAGAGCTGGCAGTCAAAACACACTTGTCTATTTGTACATCTATCCTGTTGTTTTTTGAGCTTGAAACAGTAACCCCCCCTCCCCCAAAGTTAAGCCATTTCTCTGTAATTAGTCAACCTCCTTTGCAACTGCATGAATCCAAAATTATAATACTCGAACACTTAGTTTAGAGGTGATTGAAGTAGTATGCACAAAATGGCATGGGAATAAGGAAGTGATGTATACTCACTTTTATTGACTTTATCTTTGAGGCCTCCCAACGTTCACGACGCAATTTCTCAGCTGCCACAAATTTGCCCTGCAGCTTCTGAATTTCACATTTATGGCTGAAACAAAGACCCAGAAAACGGTTTAAAAAGATTGATACACAATCTCTGATAGAAATTCAGTAGAATAACCCAGAAAACTGTCCACAGTGGCCGTAATCAGGTGTGCAAGATGTCTATGTGGACCACCACATAAGATGCCAGATTTAAGCTCGGACAGAAGACTTAAAAAGACTCTTGCGACTTCGGCAAACGAGTAAAGTAGAGATTGGTGCCCCATCGTTTACGGCAATTCCTTCCGCTGGTAAAAACTTACGAGAAAGAAGTATGCTTTTCCGTTTGGTTTTATTTATTTCCTGCATTTTACGCCATTAATCGAACACTAAGATACTTCGCAAGTTGTTAATATATTTAAACGGTTTGACCTAATAGTGGCGCTAAATAGACCTAATTGTTGGATTAGACAGCTTGGAAATATGTGCTTTAAGTAATCAAATGCAAAGATATTAACATTAATATCAGTGGAAAGAGTTACCTGTTCGCTGGGTGAATATGGCGACCGGGTAGGCAGAAGTATATTTCCCTCAGTGCGAAATACCTCCAAAAACTATGCAACTATGATACATTTTGTGAGCTAGTAGAGAATAAATGCTTCTGTCTAAACTCTGCACATCTGAACGGCACGCGTCGCTAATAAAGTGGGCTTTCCCTCCGGCACTGTTTGGCCACAAACAGTATATGTGACTTTTAAGAACCAACTAAATCGCAAACAGCCCCTCTTCCTGCGTGAGCACAAAATGCTCAGGCGTTGAAGCTCAGCAGGTCAGTTGGACGCCCAATTTGGACTCTGCGTCCACAGAGCATACTTTTAAAAGTACCTTTAAGTAACTCGTGTCAAGAAGTTCAATGCATTGTTTAATTGTCTAGGGCAGGGAGTTAAGATCAGCGGCTATCAGTGGCAATTAATGGACATGTAATAATGGTTGGGACTATCAATTACTACTTAGTGCGGATGGCTTTCACTTCATTATTTCGACCGGACACTGATGTTGCGCTGGCAACTGGACCATGTGTAATGTGCATTGCATTACAGTCGAGCAACTGCTCCAGACTCCAACCGAGATTTTTGCATCGTGTGGATTTAACAAAACGCTTAACAAGTACTCACTTATCCTCCAGTTGCTTTTGTTTGGCCTCTGCCTTTTCTTTTAAGATTCGCATGTCATCGACCAGCCTGCTGCACTGTTCGGTGAGGGCCTGCTTCTCTGCGATCAGCTCATCAATTAGCTTGTAGTTCTTATTAATGGTCGCCTCGTAGTCATCCTTTTGCGAAGCAAGCTGTTGCTCGTAATTCGTTTCAGTGTCGTGCATCTGCTGTGCGCTTAAATCCCGTTGCTCTTGAAGACTGTCGTACTGTTTCTGTATAAACTCCTCCAATTTCGCCGTTTTGACCCTTTCCTTACTGAGGGCAGTGACTAGTTCATCATAAGTGACCTGTGAAGGTGAAGCAAAATGCCAACACTTGATCAGTTATTGATATGAGAATTGAGTAGTGGGCGTAGTATGGGACATCAAAAGCAGCCAAAAGGCACTGTCGATCAATTTCTATCAGAAAATCAAAATGGGTCATTAGTGAGACAACTGTGTAGCCTCTCAGAGCATACATTTATCTTCTCGGAGCATGGAGCACAAACAGATTTTTGTCTGATGACATTTTGCAGAAGTTAAGTCATCTAGTATGCTGAAGTGTTTATCATGAAGAATATTTTCCTTAAAAAACATGATTCACGTTTTTTCTGACGTGAAACCAAGGCTACGGATGGACGAGTGTCAAATTAGAGTTTGTTAAAACAGTTCAGTCAGGGTTGGGGTATGTAAGCCCTGGGTAGTTGTTCAGAAATCTACCCTCTTATCTTATTTAGGTAGGTCTGCTTCATACCGGTTTGCCGGGCAATAGGGCGCGAAATGGGCTATGCGATACGCGAAATTTAACCTTCACTAACGTTATTGGTATTAAGCTAGCTCGTATCGGACACGAAGTTAGGGTTAGGGCCACGGTTAGGGTTAGGGTTAGGAGTTAGGTTAGTCCTAGGGCTAGGTTTTCCAAACTTGGGTTATAGTTTACATTTAGAGTTGAGTCTAGAGTTAGGGTTTTTGGTTTAGGGTCGGGCTTTCATAATTAGGGTTGGGATCAGTGTTTGGGTTGCAGGATAAGGGTCTAGGTCACGGTTACGTTCGATTTTTTCGTAAAGCTCTACTGGTTAAGGGTATGGGTCACCCATTACAGGCATGGTCATTGTTGACGTTAGTTTTGCAGTTAGCCACAGTCTTCCAAATGGGTTTACATAGCATATCCCTTATAATGGTACTTCCGTAGACTTCTGTTCAGTTTCACCCGTTGGGATTTTACCGGAAAATGCGGCTGCCACAAGGTTTTTAACATGCATTCTTACATTGCGGACAGTGCTTTCCATAGCGTAGTCCGGGAGAACAGCGTTCCCTGAGGACAGCGACGCATCTACTCGTTGCTAACCACTCAGCCACCAAAAAAAGAAGATGAACCCTTAACACAAGCCCATGGTGTTTTCGCTCATGTTTATCCTGCACCGCGAACTGACAGTTTCCAGTTAATTTGCTCTGGCATGCCTAAATTGAACCCGATGAATGACATGGGACATTTCACTTCCGGAAAAGGTACCAACCATTAGAGGACTCGAAAGACGAGATATGACTTCAGACGCGTCTTCCATTTACGATAATTCCGATCGTACCCTTGGTTACACCGCAGCTGGCGTATTTGTTGTTCTACAACGTCTACGCGATTTCAAATTGCTTCGGTGACACATCCTTTACCTCAACGGGTCCTGAAAGTACTGTAATTCAGCCATTTATTTGCCCTGGTTGCTGCAGTGTACTTCAGCTTTCTCGGAAAGGAATCGCGAGCAATGAATTTCTTTATGTAATCGGTGACCGATCTGGTAACACAGGGTCTGGTAGAGATTTATTGTCCTCTCCCACACTTGTGCCATTATTTTCCCCCGCATTTCCGATAGCGCACAGAATTCACTTAAAGTTCTATTGGGTCCAACATAAATCTTCTCTATCTGCGGCAATTTGTGAGAACCCGCGTAAGTCAATCAACCGGAGAGGAGGCAACAAGACCTGGTTGAAACTATCGATTAGACCGATCCGAAAGGATTGAGAAAGATGTTCCGTTGTCGAATAACTTTCGGCCTTTTCCATGGATCATATTTGTCCATCTGCTTTTACGCCTTCGGATAAGGATATAAGTCCTCCAGTTTCATTAACATCTACAAAAGTTATGTATGATGTAAAGCGAGCGCCTCCTTGGTGTACGTTTAAGGTTATTTTGCTACAAACCTTAAAAGACATGATAAATTAACGGAGGCAAACTAAGTCCCAATCTGATTTTTTTAATAATACGTAGAAGAGGTCGAATGGGATAAAAAGAAAAGATCTCCTTACGGATTCCTGCTGTATACGGAATGCAGTCATCCAATCGAAACTTCTCTTAACGGTGTTATTCATGCTGATCTTACGAGGCCGCAGTTTCCACATCTGGGAACATGCGCTTTAACCAACGCCATATGAAATCAAGTAAGGTGATGGGACCAGCGAAATAGTGCATATCTGGTTTGCAGTAGTCCAATAAAAACTGTCCTGTCATATTAAAATCTAAAACGTAAAGTCTGCAAACCTCTTTTTAAATCGTAGATGATAGCATACTTTGCGAAAACACCCATTTTAGTGACAAAACTAAATTTGCTAGAGACAGCAACGAATGAGCTATCGACCATGTAAATTAACGAATTTTCGCTTAGTTTGAAGCAGTATCTCGAATTTAGTCCCTTACCTTTACATTCTGGGGAATGCTTGGGTGGCGCTGTTTGCCAACTTCTTCCTCCGTTTCCATGCTCTCAGTGAGGTGACCGTATCGCTCACATCCAGAATCCTCTAAGTCGTTAGGATGTCCATCATCTTGTGTGTCACCTGCATTCCACCGGGTTGCCAGGTTGAACAAATTGGAAATACAAAGTTGGCGTGGTGTGAGAACTGATGGAGTGCGCCGTATTCGTGGTTTCCGCAAAATTTCCGTCTGATCGGCGTGGACAGCACTCAGCCCATTCGCTTTGCTGATCGGGTCGTAACTACGTAAAGAAAATTCGCTCGTTATATACAAAACACTTTGTAACGGACAGTTTAATTAAGAGACTACGCAGTCATATGTTTCTTCTCGCACTAAAATTTCCCTCACTGTTAAGCAACTTTCACTTAAATGCCAAAGGCGAATAATTGACTGATTGCTGATGTTAATGACAAGGACATAAGCTAAATGCAAGAAATCTTTAAATTTTGTCTTTGAGACAGTCCTTTTAAGCGGCTAAGCGCAGAGGATAACTAGAAGAAGCACCGCACAATAAAAAAGTGTAGGTGAGTGGGCTTCTGCCTAATATCAACTAGACGGCCAGGTAAATGCACATGCATACTCGTTTCATGATGCTTAAAAACTGATTGACCAGTTCTCCTACATTAAATGTCGTGGAGAAGACTGTAAAAAATTCCAAAAGTTCCCTTAATTTATTTCGAGAAACATAAAGGTCCGTCGGAGTTTCTGTCGGTTTATTTTGCTTGCGGGACGGGTTCCATCTCATCCTAGGGCTGTAGTCTACTTCCCTCATAGGCAATTTCACAGTCAACAGCGGTCAGTATTGCAGAGGGTTTGCTTTCAGCAGTCAGCCGCAGCTCGAAGCCGCCTCCCTCGAAAGTTGGCCCGAATTGAACCACGAAGATGGCTTCCGAAACTCATTCCGTCATAGGAATATCTGATCAATCCATTCAGTGGATACCTTAAAGGCATTGCATGAGGTGCCATGACATGTGAGTCTCCTGCCGAAGAATTTGTCACTAGTCCGTAGCTGAAATGATCTCATAGTATTGGTCTACACATAAAGTGAGCTAACTCGATGGCAATGGGCCTAACAATAGCAACGGTGAATTTAGCAACATTCCTTCGAACTTCTGAAAACAATATGGTCCAAAAACGACGACTGGCCCTTGTTTTATAGACCAAGTCTTCGTCCACTTAAGGTCATGCAAAATCGCAAAAAAAACATTTGAATAAGTACTTCGGAGCATACTATTTAAATTTTAACGACCTAGTTGACCGCCTGGTCAAGGTGTTACTAATATCAGTTTACACAAAGAAGTCTACAAGGACGCAGCATTGCTTCGGTAAATTGCTGACCTTCTGTTTGGACTCTGTGGGTTGAAGTCGTCCGATGCATACAGGGAGATCTCCTTCTGACGGAATGAAGGGCTCGATTTCCGGTGGTTTCGTGATCTGCCTTTAGTAGCTACTGCAAAGTCAACACTTTCCGACACCAATCTTGAAGACGGTGGCAGGAATTCGCCCAGTTTTTCAGGACGTCTGGCACCTTGATGCCCAGTCCGCTTCCGACACTGGCTTTTATCTAGCGAAATACAAAGTTAGGCAGAGGTATCGATTTTGGCGGAAGTAAGAGTTTTGTTGATTGTAGTAATAGTACGATTCCGAAATAGAGTACACAAGGAGGAGGGTGCGGGGACTAGGGAAGCTTGGCTTTGAATCTGAATATTCAAACGAGACTGACGAGTTTGCAACGCAACCAGGATCGCTGCTGCGCGTGTCATCCTGCCCCACCCCATCCCCTCACCATCTTAGATACGGTTGTGGTTTCCTGTTTGTACTTAGCCTCAGGACACCTAGACGGCTGTCCGACTAGCCGCCTAAGGGGTGGGTGTAGCAGACAGCTACGTATCGTCCGAAAATGCAGACCCAAAACAGGATTATCCCGGCCATTGCGTATTCCGTATCAGTAAACGTCTTGCAGAGAGTTACTTTTCGGATGGCAACAGGGAAAAAGGAGGGGGCTGAATCTTTATTCATTGGCCCAATTACCTTAAAAATAGTTATTATTGTCGGACGGCTCAGGTCTTACAGTCGAAGCCAAATAAGTACTCTAAAAAGAGTCATCGGTCATTAAACAAACTCTACAACTTACTGCAACCTTTAGGCCATGCTAAATTGAAAGTTAAACCTACTTGGGCCAAATGAATCCCAGTGAACACACTTGTCTCGTTTCTGATCGATACGAGAAAACTGCACTAAGCATGGACCGGACAGACTATGGTATTTGAAGACGCATTGGGTGGGTTACAGCGCTCTACACTAACCTCAGATACGCGTATAAAATACTATTTGCCAATTACCAAGAAAGTACGTTTTATATGTTAAAGTGTTTGCGCATGGTGCATTTTTAAACTTATAAACAAGTGGTATTACAAAGTAACGGTTAATATCAACACTTGTGCAGAATACAAACCGAGAGCTTAGCATCGAACAACAGAGGAAATCACCTGCGGGGTGCCGTATGACGGAACCAGTTTCCAGCTCAGGTTCATGAGAAGAGCTCTCTGCTAATTGGGCTGCCTCAGTCTCGCACTTTAACTTCCCTAAGGAATCCAGATCTGATAAAATGTTTGACATTAACGTAGATTTTCTCTGTTCAATTTCATCTTGCCAAGCGGCCTGTGGTGGCGAACTTTCCTCTTTTGCAATGTCCACCTTAGGAGTCAGCAGTAAGAAGAAAAAATAAGCACTGCAGAAGATTGTCAATCAACTTCAATTATGATTCTAAAAACACACAATCTTTGCGTATTTCGTATCTATCTTGAAATAGGCAATCCTTCGAAGATTCAAAAGTCAAGGGTTTACCTAGAGACACTTTCGAATCGATCCTACCATACGTGGTTTAACCGGTAACATTAGTAGATTGGTGCATCAAAGTATGAAAAAGGGGGTGTGAATTGCAAAAATGGGCAGAAGGAGAAGAAGGCGATTTTTATGAAGGCTATGAAGGTACGCAGCACTCAAGAGCAGCTCCCAGAGACTTTCTTAATGACTGTTTTTTTCTTTTTAATGAATACTCCGCCTTATACACTCCTTTATAAGAACGTACATACCAAGCGAAATGCAAACCCGATATGCGTGCTTTGTCCAAAATGTCATTTTAACCTTTTGTGATGGAGGTAGAAATTTTTCAGTATCATGTGCATCGAAGGAAAACCGACTACGTTTCACAAATTACTTCGATTCCATCATGTTACGTATCGACAAGTAGTTGCAATTTTGTCAAAAATGGATTCGCTACTTGTATTTTAGAACCTTCCGCATGGTAATCAAGGCTACTGCTTACCATTCTAACCGGAGCATTTTGGCCTACAGGCGACCGACGACCTTTACTTTCTGCGGTCTTCTCAATGTTGGGATCCTGTTCATAGATCCCATTTTCTTGTGGAAAAGACAGATCCTTTGATTTCGGCCGCGCCACCATTTCACAAGACATTTCATTGTGAATACTGAAATTTCGGGTCTGCGCATCTGAAGGCAGCTAAAAAGGAGAATGCTTTCCGAGTCAGTGGAAGTTAGTAAAATCATGCTGCATGTAATAGCGTCCTGGGAGAACTTGAAACAGTCTAAAAGAAAAGGGGCTATGAATGGAGGCAAATCGATCAATTGGGCCGTCAGATCTGGGATACCATCAGCGTTTGTGCATTCAAAACTTTCTATATCCAGCTGATGTGATTATTCAGCCGTCTTCAGCATTCTCAATCTGGGCTATAGATCATGAATGAGAGTATTGCATTTTAAAAGTAAATAGTAGAGTGTTACCCCCAGAACTGCTTACCAGGGAGAAACGAGCCTTTAAGAAAACAGTCAGTGCCCGATCTAATGAAACCAACCGAAATTCTGGAATGCGTTTTAGATTTGGAGGGGTTACTTAAGTGAGGTTGTAATAGTGATTATCTTGTGACATGGTCCCGTAAAATTTTGGGCGCGCCAGAATGTTGGCTTCTGAATGCATTTCTTTTCGGCTATCTGCAAAAAGCTCACTCGTTAAAAATAACTGCGTAAGCAGTGTGCATTTTCCTCATCGATTTTCGATGTTTTTATAAAATCAGAAATATTTTCCAGGAAGTATGCACAAAATAGGCATTTTTTTACTCATTTGGTAGGAAGTCACGTCTTCTTTAAGTCTTATACTCGAGAACAGGATATCTTTCAGTTTTAAAAGAGTTTCTAATCGTGGGATTTTTTCAAGATCGCACAATGTCTGCTCAAATAGCACCGTATCTCTGTTTAATAATGTTTCTCATTAGGTACGCAACATAATCCACATTCGTCACCACATTTCATGAGCCTTATTTGGCATTTTTAATGGCATATAGACAGTATATAGCTGGTAGACCGAAAACCCTGGATGAAAATGCAACGTCAAAACGAGTCCAAAATTAGTTGGGAATTGAAAAGCCTTTTAATGTCGAAAGATACCAATTTTTGAACATAAAATCTGAAGAAGACAGGATTTACTACCAACCGAGCGCATGAAATAAAGTTTTATGGAGATTTTCTGCAAAATATATTCGAATTTAAAAGGGCATCGAAAGTCGATAAAGAAAATGCATATTACTTATATAGACATTTTTACCAACTGGGGTTTTGTGGGTTGCTGAAAAGAAGTGCTTTCAAAAGCCGACACCCTGGCGTGTGCGAAATATTACGGGATTACGTCGCAGGTTACTTAATCTTACAGCCTTACCTAAGTTATCCTTCCCGGTCAAAAATGCATTTCAGAACTTCGGTTATCAATTCATGAGATTGATCACTGCCTGTAGGTACCCGACATTATTTTTTGCACTTTTTTACTATGCTATTATTCGACACAGAAGAAACAGAGACTCCGGCCCTAATCTAGCCCGTGTACTTACAACGGGTGTTCGTCGCCCTAGCGGTCCTCTGCCAGACCTGGGTGTTGAGGCAAGTGAAGACACCCGAGCAGCGATGCGTCGTTTCTCCTCGGCAAGCAGTTGCGCTAGCACTTCAGCTTCAGTCCTCCGACGACAAAGGTGTCGGCGCCACCAACGCTGGATACGTTCAGCAGCCGATTTCTTGCTCAAGGTCGGCGACTCCCTAGGCGTAGCTGGATGCTGGGATCCTTCATTACATTCTCGGTTCTCATCTGCTGAGGCAAAAAGGACGTTACGTGTGTAGTGTGTACTTA
>CACRXP010000327.1:605129-617291 GCA_902702965.1 Spirometra erinaceieuropaei | reverse complement strand
TCGCGCTGGAAAGAACTCGATTTTGGAGAGAAAGAAGGGGAGGAGGAAGAGGAGGAGGATGGAGTTAATGACATGATCTGGGCGCTGATGGGCAAACCAGTGGACCACTTGACAGGTGGCGCCGGATATTCAGCCTCTTCGGTGGCTCGGATACCACAGTAACGGCCGCCGTTCTTCTTAGTGTGATCGCAGTTCACTGAGAGGCAAACGCCCCGCACAATTACCGGTGGGGAACCAAGTTTCCTATGGTAGAACGGGAGTCGGCCGAGGGTGTGTACATAGCAAGCAGCTATGCGTCTGGCTTGAACTCGGGTGACAGTAAAGTTCGGATTTTCATAGCCCAAGACAATCATCAGAGACTCAGCCAGGATATTGGGTGGCAGACTATGTAAAGGCGGGTGAAAGGTGGAGAAGACTTGACTGGCGGGTGGCAGGTTAATTGTAACACGCGGTTCCGGTACTGGTTCGACAGGTCGTTTGGCATCCACTAGTCCCGTGTACAGACCAAGGTTTACATGTGGCGGAGTTAGGTTTGGGTGAACAGTCTGGATTGGGCATTTTGCCGGCCCACTCTGCTTCTCCTCTCCGGAAATAATTGATGTGGGATGGAGGAAGGCACTCCTGTTGATCCGATTCATTGCCGCAATGGCGATGGCAGTTCTCAAGTGTTTAGCATAAACAGTGTGCTGAGGGACAGGACAGGCAGGATGGACGATTGGCTCCGCATTGTGAGGGTTACGCAAAGTGGAGCGTCTCTCTGAGTGGCCAGATGTAGTTCGACTGGTCTCAAGCCAGCTCGGGACCGACGATGAGGTCCCAAAGGTCGGACCTGCCTCAAAAAGAGCCGAATACTGTTCCCAGGCCTCGGCATTTGGGAAGAGACGCAGCCAGCCTCCACATCGGGCACTCTCTTCTTGCAGCCGACGAACGAACCTGCACTCATCTATGCTGATTTCTTTGGGGCCGGCGTTGTTTTTGGCTACCCAACTGGCTGTAGTCGAGTCGCGAGAGGGAAGAGCCTGGGCTGTGACAGCAGAAGCCTTCATATTCCCGCCGGTTGGAGTAGTATGAGCACGCTTTTGGAGCGCTGAAAAGAATTAATAGATCCAGTAAAGCGTAGGGTGACATTCAAAGAGTGCAGCATCTTTCAGCAAGAAAAGTATCGTTTAATAATCCAAGTATACGATCAATGTCGCTGCCAGTGAAACCGGCTCTAATGCATGAACGCAGTTGATACTTGACTGGTGTGATGAACACAAGGCAATTTTAGCCAGGATAGTCAAATGGTTAAAGGTCTTATGCTCATAAGACAGGAAGAAGAATGTAAAGTAACAGCTAGAGTAGGCTGGCTGGTCGTTGGCATGTAGTCAAGACCAAAGCATGCGGAGATCATCGAGGCAGAACACTAGGTTTGTATCTGTTTCTATCCTTAATTATTTTTGACCTTTTATGCGCCCTCCTCCTTTATACGTCCTCATACGTAGTCTTTATTAACTTGGTTGTAATATAGGCGTTTCTCGAAAATGTGACTTTTGTCGAAAATTATTTATTTTTATCTCAGTAAATAATATTTTCTTAACCAAACTTTGCTTTATTTCTTTGACACATCGTTTATTTTCCGCTATCAGACTTTGGGAGCCGTAGCGCTTACCGATTTTGCGTTAAAGTCGTTAACCTGTGTTAATTCGTGACATTTCATGAGTTAGCACAGGTACTGTAGGTATAGGCCTGACCGCGGTCGGAAGCAGAGCTGGACATCCTTCTTTCTTGGTGAGTGAAAAGAAGCGACATTTTTTACTCTGAAGATGCATTAAGGGTTGGATATGTTTAGGTACCCTACCATAACGTTTTGATACGAGGGAATCACAGAGGAACGTTTGGGTGTTCAAATGGTCCTCGTAGTAGTGCGTGCAATGGGCGCAGGAAATTTACTTAATAGTTGAAAGCAAATGTAGATTGGAACATTTCCCTGGTAGAATAAAGGTTGGAACAAAGATCCGAAAAGCACGTTCACACTTTCGAGTTTTCAAGGCCTAAAGAACATCACCGTCACGGATGACTTTTGGGATAATAGAAACACTGGAACTTCTGTGCTACTCATACAACCGGTGATTTTAATGACTGCCGTCGGATCAGTTGACAGCGAGCAGGATTAGCGAGGTCGGTCATTTAATGATAGTGTTGCTGAGTCCCGATCGGCTTTGGTACACCTTGGGCCGTCAGATTCCTCCCCCACCTGATTGGTGCACACATTAAAAGCCCTTTTGATTGTACAGATGTGGTTAGAGGTCCTGCAGTGCTCTCCCCGTCAGCATCACAGTCCTGGGCACTGGACTTCCCATAAACTTCCTTCGCAATGCCAAGCGCATAACGTTTTCTGTAACGCAAGACTAAGTCTGACGGCATCCGTAGGACGTAGTGGATGAAATACAATCTTGTCCCCCGAGTGCTCGTGCTCGAGCCCTGACTTTCTATTCAAGCAAAGTTTACTACTATCACTACAATAGCACAGAAAGGGCTATTTTAAACTCGATTGATGACATTATAGACAGAGGCTAATACCCTTCCTGTTGCGGTGTCGTTACAAACCAAAAAGCCTTATAAAGTGGCAGTACTCGAGAAAAATCATTTGCCCATTCCATGAGTATTGTGCCTTTACCGCGCATGTTGGCCATACAGCTAGGCGTCATCACACACGCCTCAGTCAACATTAGCAGACTTTCTGCCTACATGACTCCCGACCTCTTATTCACCCTCGCTCAAAAAAATGTAAACAGATTGCATTAAGAGGGTTTTGAGTAGTCGTAATATTCCTGCACTGTGAAGTCTTAGGTTCAACAATTTCCTTCAGATCACAAGGGCAACCTTTACTTGCAACTAAATGTACGTGTTAGATATCCCAGGAGTTGATGACCCAATGAAAATGCATGTGTGACCTACTTCCCCTGTGAGGGCATTTCGATTACGAAATAGAAGAAGTTTGTATATGACCTTCCTCACAGCACTAGTAATTATTAAAGTGAATTCCAGTTTTGACAGTAAGCGAAGGATGGCATATTTATAAACAGCAGACAATTCTCTAAACTTACTTGGAACTTATGGCAGTGGGCGCTCACTGATCAGGTTACGGAACATGCTCGTTCCGCTGTGCTTTGGGGCTCATACTAGAACCCTCGCAGGCAGTCGCACAGCGACTAGTAGATGTAAATCAGGTGGTACCGATAAAGACAAGGAAGACCGGAATGGCCATTTCTAGCTTACTAAACGTCATAATTGATATTCCTGATCACAACCGACAGGACAACGGACCCGTGACTCAATGGTAGAGTGTCAAACTCCATGACCAAAGATCCCGGGTTCGAATCTCAAGTGATCCACACTTGGGGTTGGGTATGACTGGCTGATGACGGTTAATAAACCAGAAATGGTCATTCCGGTCTCCCTTGTCTTTGTTGGCACCACCTGATTTACTTAGAAACGATGCCAAAAAAGACAGTACGACCGTCGCGAATGATGATGTCCACCGTGTGTCCCGAGGCACGGTAGGTAGAGCACAGTGACTTGTGCGTTAGTGGGTTTATGTTGATAGCAAACTTTTTTGCCACAATAAACCACCAATAGCCAAAAAGTGGTCATTCCAGTTTCCTTTGTCTTTGTCATCAATAAGTATCGATTACCGGTTGGGCGTCATTATGCGACCACCTGTGAGAGGATTCGAGACTCAAAACTTAAAAGCATAGCAACATCTATTCACGTCCCATCTTACAATCAGAATATGCAGATGAACACGACCTCCTCGTGAAATTCACTTTTGCCATCTTTAAGATGAATCGGGAATGGCATAGCGACAACTTACTTAGAGCCGTCTAAGAAGTCAAAGGACCAACCATCGCTTCCCACATTTATTGTTTCTGAGCCTCCAATAAGACATCAGAACTGCGCTGTCAGAATAAGGTGCGAAGTTATCCACTGGATAGTTAATCACTGGACTACAGCATTGCATGTATCAAAGACAAATAAATGAAACAACACGACAGCCCAACCGTCGATTTTGACGATGTCCACCATGGCTCCACAGTAGAGCGAAAGCAGGGGCGGGAGTTTGTACGTGAGTTCGTTTATGATGCTAGTAGACTTGCGTAGCACCTACCGTACTCTCTCTCCCTCACCCATCTGGACCCAGTGTCATGGCCGAGTCAAGAAGACCGCAGGTGACTGGAACAGTGTAAACCCGCACCTAAGCGTTTCATCACACACCCTGGTTCACTAAAAACACTTCCCAGGATTTCATACAATAAAGAAAAGTGGGGAGCGACAGCATCCCGACTGACGCGGCGTGAGCCTACAGCTGGGTCTGTCTCCGCATCCCGAATGTCAGCATTTGTTATGAGCCCGCATCCCAATAACCCCTGTCAGAGTCATAGGTGGCCCCTCTGTTGTTCCAACGCACAACCTGCTTTAGGGGCATAAATAAAGCAACAAAAAGCAAAAGTACGCAGTTGTTTCTGTGGTTACGAGATGAATTTCGCAAGAGGCGGCATATGGGAGGGAAATGTTATTAACACTCGTCTAATTGCGTCTTAATGGCTCTCTATTCAGGATGCTCCCGGAGGCCGAGTGAAACAGTTTGATCACTAGGGGACTTATTTAACTTCAGGTAAATTCAATGACCCTGGTATTCCTTCGTAAAGTTTAAGTAACTATGAGAGATGGCAAATCAAAAGAGATTGTCTAGGGTTTGTGACATGAATATAGACCTCGGTTTCGCTTACTGCAATAGGACCACATCCAACATCGAAGTTTTTATTTTTCTGAAGAAATTAATTATTCTGTACATCTTCCACGTCGTTCCAAAAGTTTTTAGCTAATATTAATGAAGTGTCAGCAAAGGCAGTACGGAACGAAATTATATATTCAAAACATACTGCGGGTTTGTATGTCTTAACACAGGGCCCAGGTGGGGGAGGAGGAGAGTGTGGCGGACGCTACGCAAGTTTACTATCACTACAAACCAATTTATGTAAGCCACCACCCCTGCTCTCACCATAGTCGGAAATGACGGCTGAACTGTCGATCCCCGTCAAGCACAAGCGTTTTACTTTAATTAGTTAGTTAATCACATTTTGAACATAGCTTATCGGAGGAAAACCTAATTGAAGGATGAGACCTTGGAATACGCAATAGATAATATCACCTTTCTAGAAAAATATATCATTTTTGCTCTCTAGGCCCGCAAAGACAAGGACCTTACATTTATCAAGACTCTATTTGAGCTTCACAAGGCCGTTAATGGTAACCTGTTGGCTAAACGCACAGTTCTACGGGTTGGGGTCTACAATGTGATATAAACTGTGCTTTTTTTACCAGCGAGTTTACGAAATGATGTATGCGTTTCTCGTTTAAGTCAGCGCTCTCCTCTTATTCTTTATATAGATAACAAAACCTAAGCAGACATTGTCCAACTACCGAAAAGGGAATGAACGTTTTATAGCGGCGCCACAATAAAGTGAACTTTTGGTCCGAATTCCGCACTACTTTATGTTTATGAGTGTTTTAGACAGATATCCCGCTCAATCCTCCCAGATACAATCGCACAATAAATGGCAAAAGTGGCCAAAATGCAAGACTTGCCAGAACCCGGTACTTCCGATATGAGGTAATTGCGTGGAGGCACAAAGTATGTCGGCTGTCTCGGGGCGGTGAAGTTGGGAACCAATGAATTCACAGAAGAGTGGTTGACGCCGGCATGATACTTTCGGCTTGGGTCATGACATTGGATGCCGGCAAGTGTGAGCAGGTCAGCAAGCATACTCGACTTGACTTTGAAGTCTAGTGGAGTGTCACAGGCCAAAGACGGGGAGAGGTTAACCTTGATATCAGAAAGAAAAGTAGTGAAACACACATCGGTCGTCCGTAAATGCAATATTGTTAGGAGAATTTCGGTCTCTCTACTTATATGTATAAATGAAGGGGCACAATCTCAAACCGAAGATGGCTGTCAAATATCCATCAGCAGCATCGCAACCGGTATCCTCTCTCCTTTTCCCTAAAGCGTAGACGATAATGGTTGTCGTCGCCTTAATCACTACCACAATCGCCATTGCTGCCTAATTAATTTTGCTAAAATCTTGTGCAGCCCAGACCGTAGTTTGATTTAAGAGGAAAGGTTTACTAGTAAAGTCGTGGTAAGGGGAAGATGAGCACAATAAATAATTGTAAGTAGCTGGAACTACTTTACGACAAATAAAATCAATACCGAAAAACAAACTTACTGGATAAATGGAAGCGCATGCTTTACTTTTGCAGGCGCACATCAGTATATCAGAGAGTTAAGGTTATTTTTAATGAACTACCATTCTGATTTAAAGAAACACCATTTCTCACGTTTCATGAACGGCCATTTAACGGTATTAAAAAATATCACAATTAGAAACTTTTTAAAACCGGATTATACTCTTCTTTCGAGTATGAAATTGGAAGAAGACGTGGTTTTCTCCCAAATAGATAAAAGAGTGAATATTTTTATGCATGTTTTGCATGAAATATAATCGAATTTTCAAGGGCATCGAAAATCAATGAAAAAATTGCATACTA
Organism: Spirometra erinaceieuropaei; assembly: GCA_902702965.1. Taxonomy (NCBI): domain Eukaryota; kingdom Metazoa; phylum Platyhelminthes; class Cestoda; order Diphyllobothriidea; family Diphyllobothriidae; genus Spirometra; species Spirometra erinaceieuropaei. The sequence goes on along the minus strand of CACRXP010000327.1, from coordinate 610,697 downwards.
CTTAAGAGTATAGATCTTGCATGCAGCCGAAAATAAGTTCTTTCGAAAGCCGACACCCTGAGGTAACTGAATCACTACAGATGTATGCTGCATCATGATTAGTTTTGCAACACTACTTAATTTATCTTTTCGAAACGAGAACGCATTTCGAAATTTTGGATGACATTTCATGAGTAAGCACATCTACTGTATATATTTCGTTGTGCGCTGGGTCAAACTGAGCAATCACAAAGGCTTATCTTTCATACTCATTCCTTTGATAAACAGGTAAAATAAGTCACATGGATGGCATATAGGAAGCTAGGCAAAAACGAGAGCTGGTGAATTCTGAAGAATAAAAATTGTTATGAGGAAGAACGAACAAGACTACCGACAAGCGGGGTCCATTGCAACAACCTCCACGCCTGAATCACTAATCACTGTTTGACAAACACCCCGTTCAAGTCTCGTTTGTCTTGTCGCTATTTTGTTTCTGATTATTGACTCCTGGGCGAGTTCAAAAGATCTGACAAACAAACAAATTGTTCCAGTGGTCGACCGGTCTTGATCTTCTTTGCTCATAAAGACACCTGAAATTTTAACACCTGTCCCTAATCGTAACAAACTGTTGCATTTGTATCAACACCATCTGCCTGTCTTGCAAAATTAATAAATTTTTAGAGCGATTAGTTTACAACACAAAATATAAAAGGCAGAAATTAAAAAAATTTGGTATTACTTCCAGAAGCCAGGGCCTCAGGTTTTCATCCACGATTATATCGAAGCCGTATAATTCGAAGCAGTTATTTTTACCAGCCTGGAAAAGATGGCAGGCTGATACGATAGGGGATTCCACTGCAAGGAATGACTTAATAATGATGTCCTCAATACGTAACATAAGTCCGGCCGTATCCTTGCCTTCACTCCTTAAGTACCTAAAACAGGGTTTAAATGAACGAATATCTCTTATCAAAAAGCAAACAGTATTGAGTTTCTAAGTCAGGCACTTTGTCAAAAACAAAGCTGAAATATGGTAATAAGCAAACGATATTTCTATAAAGAGGAACTCGTCATTATATTGACTTCAAAGGCCAATGCAAAATGGCGATTTATTGAAAACCAGCCACGAGAGACGAATAAATTGCATGTAGGCACCCGAGTTTATATGGAAAAGTCCGGTGGCTCGAAAGTCGACATTCGTTAGCTTAAGAAAAATCCGATAAACATATCATCATGAGACCTTCCAATTAATCTTAAGAGAAGTCATAGAAATTGAAATCACTTGAACATCAAGTTCAAGGAAACCCTCTTTGTTTCTCGTCGATGACCTGACTCACCGACTGATATCTGACTACTAATTTTTGCATTACTTGATGTTACTCGGCTAAGAATAGGCACATTATGTAGATATAGGGCCCCTGGAGCGTTCTAAAGCACACTGAACCTGTTGTAGATATTCGGATATTTAATTCAAATTTTTAAAGTTTGATTATTTTCCAAAGGGCAGTTAAGCAAAATGATATTTAAAATAAAGATATGGCTGCCTAGGCTATGAATGAGCATTAGAACCTAAGAACATTGGGTAACCAACTCTTACGTGTTGCGACGCGATTTAGCGGTAGACTTCAAGGTCTCGGCAATTACATGCAGCCTATAGAATAAGAAACGAACTCCGACCGGGGTCACAATGTGAATATTTTTGGAACTATAAGTCTGACGTTACAAAACTGATTATCGTCAACCTGATCAAATACTTAAAGCTACAATGCACAATTGCCTGCTAAAAAGCAAGTGGCTAATCAAACAAAGGTATCTAAACATCATGTAAAAATGATTCATAATCGACATGTATTTTGTTTGCTAATAATCTGCGCCCTGACCAAAAATATTTCTACACCGAACTTCGCCAAATCAACTAGTGGTTTTGAGCAATTCAGACTTAATGTTTGCTTATACCCAGATACAGCACTATTATGTGGGGTACAAACCCGCTAAATCTACCTGTTAACCTCCAGACACCCATATTCTTAAGGCAGCTTTATCGGTACTAGAAATCAGTTGCAAAAATCGAATCTTCATTTCATATAGGACATTACAAATGGAATGCAAAGCCATTCTTTTGTCCTAAAATTATGCCAAATGAAACTTGAACAAATCTTATACAGTGTTTTGTGGTGTTTATCTTCTCTGTTTTTGGTAAGCTAACACTTTGGTAAGAAATATGAAGTCCAATGAACAATTCAAAATTGTATGAGGAATGTTAACTTTAAGTATATGTGGGTTTAAGTTTGCAGTACTGTTTGTTAACAGCGCCTCGAACAACTAAAAGGTCTTGTCAAAAGCTAGATGTTTTATGAAAACTGTGAATATAAAGGATTGAATGAGACAACACAATGAGTGTACCTCAAAAGTGCCCCCAGCGACCATTTGTTTCCGAAGTCCTCTACATCGGCATCGTCATTATGGACAAAATCATGGTTCAGCTTGTTAACACTATAGTTTGTCAGATGCATGCACACATTTTTTAAGTTCCGAATTCCAAATTGATAGCGAACCGTTGCAAATCTTGCCAAACCTTCTTCATAAACGTAGATAATTAGAGGATCGTATGATGTTACAGCAACATAGAGACGCAGATCGAACTTGAAACCATCAATAAGCAGTGGGTTTGGGATATATTTTGACACTATAACAGTTTCGTCCACGGCAATGTTGTCAGGGTTCGTAACGAGATAGATCCCTCTTCCCCTCGAAGAAGCGATGGGTTTAACGATATATACAGAGTGCTCCTTCATATGCTCCGACAAAAGTTCTTGATGGTCTTCGGGTAGCACAAATGTTCGCGGAACAAAGTCAAAATTATGAAAACCTTTTAAAAGTTGCATTCTTTGTATGTTCGTAGCTAGTCTATCTTTTCGTGTTAGCTCGAAAGAATTCGGAAAATGGTTAATTTTCTGAAATTCGTAAAGGCATTTCAGTTGCGAGGGTTTTAAGTGACTGCTTGTCCAAAGAAGATTAAACTCAGATGAGTAGCCCTGCATTTCCGTTAAGCCATGGCTATATAGAAGCGTCCGAAGCAGCTTACAATCATTCTTGCTAACCTTGCATGACATGTTAAGTTTCTCAACGAGAATTTTCACAAAAGTATCACGATTCACCATAACTGACGGCGAAAACACAAGTGAGGGTCTTCTTTTGTAGACACCATTCCACACAATTCCTGCTTCCCTGAACGGAATCGGGAGTATCGGATTCAGCCAAATGGAGTCGGATCTGATCTTGCGAGATATATAGGCGGAGGGTGAAGTCCGCATTTCGTGCTCTGCCCTTCCCGCCTTTTTTCTTGATGATGACCGACGAGATCTATTAGACTCTGAACGCGGTCTCTTAGCTGCTTGAGAAGTTTGATTATGAAGTGCGGGGGAATTATGACTAGTGGGCAAACGTCCACCTCCATCTACAATGTTCTCCTGTAGAGAAGGAGCCTCAATTTCCTCAAGCGTATTCGTTCGATTGAAGAAGGATGAGGAGGAAAATAGGGCCTTCAAACTTAGGTCTTCCCGACTTTCGACCTTCATGACCGGAGATTTGGATGGGTCTTCGGACAAATCTGAAAACCTGTCTACAACGCGACAATCCATCATCCACTCGTCAATATTTTTGTTTTTCCCTGAGAAGATAATTGGCCTGAAAATCATCGCATTTTGGTCGACTTAATGGGCATATCCGTTCGATACGATGACGCCGCGTTTTCACACACTGCATCATAAGCGGCGCTTACTCGGTGACTATAACGATTAGCATTCAACGGACTGGTAAGAAATACTCTTTCAGCGCTTCTTCATTTTACTTAAGACATCATCATATTAATCTCAGACTCACAAAATTACCTTGTCGAAGCATATATGTTTAAATATCAGACAGTACTTTTAGGCGAAGATACGGGTTTATGCAGTTAAACATGCATTTACCACTTGCCCTTCCTAACCCGAAGAATGCCAGACCATGTCATTAAATTTTTCTAGTTCTTTTTACATAACATCCGTTGCTTGAAGTCCGGAGTCGAGGACTTAGACATGCATTGCAGGAGTTGTCTGGGTTTGATGTGATATTTGGCACAAATTGAGGTTTTCCAGGAATCCCCTTCTGCCTACATTGCTAGTCGTTTTGCGCCTGTCTGTGGTGTTCCATATGTCAAATTCAGAGGAAGATAAGTCTATGTTATGTTAGAGTCAGCTATTTTTATAATAGCGATAATCTGCAGTTTGATAGTTCATAGAATCATAAAATATTTATGAAGGCGTCTAGTACACTGTAATTATAGTGGCTCCGCTCGATCGCATTATTTTGATTTCGAGTACGCGTATTACCAACTCGCTTGTTTTTGTAAACCATCTCTAAAGCAACTGAGTAGAACAACTTTCCTACACCAAATCAGCGATCTGCGCACATCCAACACTCATTCGGATAACTATTCCTCCATATTAAGCGTTATCCAGAAAATCAAGGGTTGTAGTCCCACACTTTCAGAATGATATTTTGCAAAGTGTTTATGCTACTGACCGCATTTACTGACATGTTTATTTGATACTGAATAACGTGTGTACCGTTTTCAGAAGCATTGATTATAACTCTTAAATATGCGAAACTATGTTGACATAATGGAAACCGGGTGCACTTTATTTTTGCCTTATCTCAATTCTCCCTCTTGCCTTACTTCTCCATTTGAATTTACCATTTCTATTAATACATTTTATCAGATTAAAACCGTGGCTAGACTGTGATCGTCGTCATTTGTACTTATTTACCCCAAATCACCTCTAGAAGTCGATAAAATAAAGTTTATGTAACTAATTTTCGCCTTCAGCGTTGAGATTATAATCAACGGGATTTTAATTAACATTTGCTGATTGCATCAGCAATTCAGCACTAGTCCATGGGTAGCCGCTTCCATTTTACAAGAGGAATTTTCAGAGCTAAACTGTCATTATCCATTCTGCGTTTCACGAGTGCTTAGGATTATCTGCCAGGAGCTGGGTTTTGTGTCAGTGGAACAGTTTTACTCGTAATAGAGAGGGTCCGCTTTATCCTAGTCATTGTCTTGAGTAATCGCATAAAACGATGCTGTTAACTTCCCCATTTATAAAAGTGTAACGCTGAACGAGCATTCAGACGCTGACTATTGCGTTCCATGGCCCGAGTACGCGCAACATCTCTAGGCATGAATAACGGTAACAATATATCAGTCGCGTGAACGTTTTTAGAAATTATGCAATTAAAATAAAATAAAATATAAAATAAAATAAAATAAATTTTATTTAATGCCAGTTTACAGGCATTGTCAAGGGAAGCGTTTAAACACAAATCCGACCGGCAGTGAAAAAAACTCCTGAGCTAAAGGGATAAAAATATAGTTGATGGTGGTTTTTATGGTTTGGAGGGCTCAGGAGAAAAAACTGCCGGCGGTGGTAGAATATCGACCGTCACGAAGGGGGGAGGTTGCACGGTATCGGAGATTTTCGGACGTCAAATTCCTTTCATGAAGTTGGGGATATCCAAAATAGAGGTGTTGAGGAACAGCTGGTGAGA
>CACRXP010000327.1:518538-603289 GCA_902702965.1 Spirometra erinaceieuropaei | reverse complement strand
CGAGTTCAGTCGAAATATCATTGATGTACAGAAGGAAGAGTAGCGGACCCAGGACCGTGCCTTGAAGTACGCCACTCGTGATCGAGTGAGGTGTCGAGTAGCTATTACCGACCATGACTTTCTGATATCGGTTGGACAGATAGGACCTAATGAAGTCGAGTAGAGGCGGCCGGATGCCGAGGGCTTCCAATTTTACTAAAAGACGTCTATGGGGCACCTTGTCAAAGGCTTTGCTAAGATCAAAGTAAATAACAACCACTGACTGCCGCTCATTACGAAGAGAAGTGATTAGATTAAGAAAAGCCAAGTGGCATGTTTCGCAGGATCGTTCAGGTAAAAACCCATGCTGACTAGAGCTCAGAAGCCGATTAGCTAGACAGAAGTCAAGAATTTCATTGAAAATAATCCTTTCAAGAAGTTTTGCTAGAGACGGCGTTTTGTGCACGCCCCGATAGTTATTAACATCGGACCGAGATCCCGACTTGAAAACGGGAATGATAATTGACGTTTTCCATGTTTCAGGAAAGAATCCTTTTGAAATATAAACCGAGAATAGATGACTGCGCAATATGGGAAAGTCGGACGCTTGTTTAATAATCGAATTCGGAATCCCGTCCGTTCCTGAGCAGTGTGAGTATTTCAAACGGCTTATGTGTTTCTTAATGAGATCTGAGGAGACATCAATTGTACTAAGCAATTGCATTTACAGAAAAGAACCGACGATATTTAACAGTACGTGCCAGAGGCAGAAATAAAAAGACCTCACGGTGACTGTTACGTCGTGGGTAGATATGATGTCTTAAAGAGGTGAGTGGGTTAAATGTGTGATTATATAAGAGTTTAAATAGCAAAAATAGTCCCTTTTGTAATCTACGGAACCATAACGAATCGAGGCCTGTAAGCCGGCAACGTTCTTGGTAAGACAAATGTCGGTGTTCCGGGGTTAAAATTCTCTTGGTAAAAAAGTGTTGAACGGATTCTATTTTCTTCCGCTTAGTAGCACGCATGAGGCTAATTAAAAACGAACGGTATTCCAGGCCAGATCTAACGTACATGTTGAAAAGGCGCATTCTAATGTCCCCAGTTTTAAAATTTTGGAGGATAAACCCGATCGTTCTGCGTGCTTTGGAGACTATCAAGGCACAGTGCTCCGAGAGATTGAGACTCTTGGAGTATGATATGCCCAGATCTTTTATAACCCTGGGCACATTTATGGAGTGACCTTCAATATTTAGTTGAGGTTGGTGGTCGTCGCCAACCACCATGACTGAGCACTTATGCCAGGAAAGAGAAAGGCGCCATGTGCGGCACCACTGGGCGAAAGCCTGTAGATCGCTCTTTAGGAGCTCAAGCACGATGTCACGATCTGCCGGCTTATATCGATATGCAACTTTAAGGTCATCGGCATACATGAACGGCTTACCATTCTGAAATAAATCGGGTACGTCATTAACGAAAAGGCAAAATAAAAGCGGGCCGAGTACACTACCCTGAATGACTCCACTCCTCACACGTGTGGGGTCGGAGATGGTATTGGAAATCTTAACTCGTTGTGTACGAGTGTCCAGGTAAGAGGATATTAAATTTAAAAGTTTACCACCTATTCCGAAAGAGGACAATTTCAAGAGAAGAAGAGCATGGTCAACACGGTCAAAAGCCTTAGTNAAGACAACCAACCATTTTCTTTCGCCTGTGTTGCAACTGTTCGATAAGATCAATATCTTTCCTTATTCACGATGTCCTGGCTAGCATGCTGCAAAATAACTGAAACATCGCAAATGCGCCAGAGAATCTCCTGTAGAGTTATGGCGGAAATATTTTAAACGTGGGTTAAATCCAGCGCAGTTGTATTCCTCACCACCATCTTAGAGTCTTCTTGCAGCATCAGATTCGCATTTGTCCCATGCTCAGATATTTAGGTGTTTCCACATCTTATAGTGTAGTCCCATTGATAGAAGAGAGTGATTGAGAGAGGCTTTTCGGTCGGCACTAGTGTTCAGGGCTACGCATTTGGAGGCATCAATCTTAAGAAGCCGCCTGTTCGACCAAACTCCCAGCTTGTCTGTGTCTGACTTCAGCTTCTTTACGTCCTCAACGCAGTTGACTTCACCACACATTTCATATAATCGTCAAACATGGCAACCTCACGATCGAATTGAATGACACTATTATTCACTTAAATCAGGAAGAGTACTGAGCTTATACTGTAACCATACTTGACACTACTTCTAACCTCTACTCACTCAACGGTAGAATTTCGAACAACTCCCTACACTCCAAAGGACAGAGACCTCTCGGTCCATGTAGAAATCCGGCCCGAAATTCCTTCTTAAAAATGTTCCCTAAAAGATGTCGGTACAGTACCCTATTGAAGGTCTACTTCAAGTGAAAGGATGCAGCATTTGTTGGACTACCAATGCCTGTGGAATTTATCTATTTATCAGGGTATAAAATATCACTCTTAAGACATGAGCATCCTCGGCGACTGACAGAAATTAGAAAAAATGGATGATGAAATATATTCATCGGTCTCCAGTGTTCCGTCGGCAAACCTAAGTCCGGGGACCAGGTTGCCGTTTCTTGTACTGTTCCGCATGCAGTTGCATCTCATTTTTAAAATGTTTTAGCAGTTTTAAAATACATGCGTTCCATGCTAGCCAACCAACACCAGGAGCATTAAAATTACCGACGCAAAGGTGTTTATCTTCCCACTTACTTCGTAAAGTTTGATTATGGGAAGAAGATTGTAGTTAGACGTCTGGTAAGGGAAATGATATGCTACCGATTGCATTAACGGCCGGACTTATCTAGTGTAAATAATAATACTCAAGAGTTTGACTTTCTTTGATGAATTATTTTCTTCGCGATTGCAGTTAGCTTTTAGGTGACAAATTATAACCGCTCCTTCTCTGCTTGGATTGTTTCGGAATCCGTAATACCTGCAAAATGTTCCTTTCCTAAAAAAAGGCATGATATATATTTCTATCCGATCAACTAAGTTGTTGAGTACATCCAGTTTTTGAACTGGCCTTACGCATTTGTGAAAACGACCTACAGTGGTTGTGACGCCTAAGAGGCCTAGCCTTCATTGTGACTGGTGTTGTCCACGGGAACGTCTTATTGAACTGCACTTTTTACTTAGCTCTAGCTTCCAGATCTTCCCTCTCTGTCGGTCCTCTGCTTCAATTTGTAATGTAAACGGCATTTAAACTACAAACAATAGTAAATATCTAACTATAAGTGGGGGGTGCTGCGTTTCTTACAAGAAAAATAACGATAGCAAAATGAGTATTAAAAAACGACAAAAGGTAAATAAATGTACAGATTCCCGGTAAATAAAGCTTTCTCCACAATCGTTGGCCGTAGGGTGAATGTGCAGGGTAAAATTCGAGACGAAGTCTATGAATGAGGCTTGTCGCTCAGGTGAAATTACGTCCAGTTAAATATGGCCAAAAGATATAAGAGTTTAGTGTCGATTGACTAAAAACGATTGACGCAAATGAGTACAATCAACGAAAAAATGACACCAAGCAGCAGACGGACACAAAAGTCACGCTTTTTCACAAGTCGAAACCAGGTGTGCGTACGTTAGCTGGTTTGAACAGCAGTACAGAAACGTTCAGATGTACAAGAAAGTTTAGAGTGAAAAATCTAACATGTGCGTAAACCTTCAAATTACACCCGCAAACCCCTCATTCCTGTTATTTCCCTCTGTACATATTCCGGCCGATAAATGTACTTCCTTATTCGAGATTAATGACATCATTAATCTTTCTTGCAGAAGATCTGTCAGGGTTCCATTTTGCAAAATAATTTTAAGTGGGCTTTTGGGTGTCAGGTTCTGGCCTGGCTATGCCTCACCATATCGGAATGCATTTTATGCGATGGTACGTTTTCCATCTTACAGTGGCGTTAGTTCAATCACGAAGAAGATATAGCTTGTGCACCGTCCGTTCTTGTGCAGGGCCTGATGTGGATTCTGGGAAAACCTTGATAACGAAATTCCGCCCCCGATTTATCAGCGACTTATTTAAATCCCCGTCTGTGTTAGCACAAATTATTGCCACTGTGGTGTTTCTTATTGGAAATTTCATATTAACACTAGAATGAATTTTTTCAGGGCTGGGAATTGTGGGACCAAAATTGGCGTGCCATGTACTAGCTCCGGACCGGAAACTTCCACAGTTTTCCCGGATGCAATTTACTGTGTACGGCGCTAGCATAAACACTTCCACAAGCGCGTGTTTGATCGCGCGCATTCGTCGGACTGACTGATCAAAGTCGGTATGGGCAAGCGACCGCGCCGGCAACTTTGAATGTATTGTCATTCTTACGTGTCAAAGAAAGCAGCTTCTCGGCAGTATTGCGAATGGGAGCAAACAAAATATGTTCTCAGCGTCAAAATGCAAGTCAGTCGGCCAGTGTATTTGAGGGGAATAGACGTACGCATGTGAACTCCATTTTCGTGCATAAAAAAATCGATAAAATAAGCAAAAATGTGAAGGAGCTACAGCGTTAAGTGAGTGAAGACATTGATTCACGTACGTCACTGGTCTCATGGCTAAAAAGTCACATAGTCCGCCTGTTGCTGCAGCATACGCCTTTCAAGCCGATATTTAAATGTCTCCACAGATTGAGACATGACAATCGTATCGGGCAGGTTATTCCACGATTCCACGACACAATTGGAGACGAAATACTTTTTCCCATTCAATCTACCCTGGAGCATACGTAGCTTGAAGGAATGTCCCCGGAGGTTAGTTTTAGTGGCGAGTTGGAAAAAGTCGTCGCACCAAAGGGAGCAGTCCAAGCCACGCACGACACGGAAAGCTTGTATCAAGTCACCGCGAAGCTGCCTATAACTCAGAGATTAAAGTAAGTTAGGTGGATCTCGTATGGCAGTACACCTTGACCTCTTAGGAATTTGTCGATCGCCCCTGCACCCCTTCGAGCAGATTGTAATCCTGCTGCGTTCACGGTCGCCAGGCCTGAATTGCGCATTCGAGATGCGGTCTGACAAACGTGCCAAAGACTTTGGAGAGGCAGTCTTCATCGAAAACTGCGAATGTCCACTTGGTGACTTATAGCATTGAAGTTGGAGTCTTGGCCGCCTTGCAATATTGTGTAGAAAGCTGTAGCCTGTCTGCAACCCAGACTCCAAGATCTTTCTACGTTCTGCTTCTCGAAAAGGTTTTCTGCTCACCTGGAATTCGCGCGTACTAGGGGTCTGATTTCCGAGTCGCAGTATGGTACATTTGTTCAAATCGAAGGACAAGAGTCATTTGCGGGACCACTCGTGCAATCGACAAAACTTTTCTTGGAATTTGGTCTCTTCGGTAGCATTCTGGATGACTTACCGGATTCTTACGTCATCTGCAAACATGGCACTACCGTAGTCCACACCATCTACACAATCATCGATGAACAAGAGAAAGAGGATAAGTCCGATCACCGAGCCTTGTGGGACTCCACTCTCTATGAATGTGCGCCTTGATTGCTGTTGTTCCACGCATACAATTTGGGAACGGCCGGCGAGGAAATTTTCGATTCAGTTGAGATTTATGTCGCCGATGCCCATTATTCTCAACTTGTACAGGGGACGCTGGTGCGGAACACTGTCGAACGCCTTCCGGAAATATATGTAGACCACACGAAAAGTGTGTTTTGCGTCCAGTGCTCTTGTCCAACTTCGCATTGTATATAGCAAGTTCGTTATATATGATCTTCCCTTACGGAAACCGTACAAAATGTTCAACTTTATTTGTACTGTCCGAAATCTCCAAATCCTCATCATTCCTTATGACAGGAATGGGATTCCTGTTACGGATGATCTTCATCGGGTTGTTCAAAATTCCAGCAAAAAAGACGTGTCCGTTTGCTTTCCATTTCCTTCACTTTCCAAAGCGAATCCAAGGCGCTCAAAATTGCAATACATTAGGTCGCTGGTTGGTGTTGTATATACCCTGCGGAGTAATCTCATCTTTAGTTAAAATGATCGGTTTTTGATCTAATTCAGCAATCGTAGCAGTAATGAGAACAATTGTAATTCCTTTATATTGACACAGAGATGTGGTTTACAAATTCCGGCACTTGTTTTATGTGAGTGTTTGCCAAATGGAGGTTTTTGTATATGCTCGACCTGAGATCGATATATAAGCAAAGGCGCAATCATCTCTGGTGTTAATTTGTCTGCTACTAAGGCATACCTGCAAGGAAAACGTAGGACCAAACAGTTCGACGCACAAAACAGTGAGTTAGATTTCAAAAAACGAAAAGCACAGCTTACTGCGCGAATCTATTCAGAAAACGGAGCCCTTTTGGAGGCTATCATGACACATTTATGTCTATATCATTTTCAAATTTATGTATATAAGTCGATCCTTATCTCGAATATTCAACTACACACTGTTTAACTTGTATCAAATTGTCTCAAAAATTCCTTGTTAAAAATAGCGATAACAACTTCAATAAAGAATATGCTCTGCTGAGGCTTTTACTGAGCATTAATATAAGCGGTCGAATAGGAATTGACGGCCGCTCCTGTGTTATGTTCGAGGTCTGAGGACTTAATCTCTAGGTAGGCATGCCCAAACCCCTGTGTTCTGGATATAAAGTTGCTTTTCCACTCTTATTAGTATATGTGCTAAGGCACTGCAACCCTAACTCGGTGCTACACCTGTCTACGACTACGTCATTCGGTTCTCGGTTTCCCTCACATCATAATTGTGCTGTCATGTGTCTATATCACTAAAAAAACCTGGCGCGCTCCAAAAATTGCGTCGACAGGCAATTATTAAGCGATTTTAACGGTTCATTAGCCGTATTTACCACTGCAGTTGACAACTTAAGAGCACTTTCTTCCGGCTTTGAAGCTGCAAGTCCAGAAGCCTCCTCATTACACCTCAATAAATTAAATAAAGAGGGTCGAGAGGAATACAACTAACCGTTCCTATGTTGCAATCTAGAAAAAGGCAAAACGCCATTTCGGTGGCAGTCCTCAGAGGCGGATAAGATATCCTAATCCACCCTAGTACCCTCAGTAGCACTGTTGTACACCATCATGTGTAGGTATTCCACTCTTACAAAACACCTTCCGCAATCGAAGTATGCACTATCATTCTTAATCTGTTTAATGAATGCCCTAACAGGCGCATCACAGACTACGGCGGCGAGACGGGACTGCAGCGTTTGGTTGATTGACTCGACACTCAGACCACACCTAGCCAAATTTTATAACTCGTCAATTAGAGGTCCGCAAAACGACTTCACATCGGACGGCTTGCCCTGGCTGCAATATATTCCTACTGCAAACACATAACTAACAGACGGCTGCATAATTCGGTTTAAAGTGGTCAAAACTCTATTTTAGTCTTCTTGTAAATAGGAAGACTGTCGATTGCCAAAAAAGCTACTACCTCATCACCTAATACATACATGAAAAGGGCACACAACCGCTTATTCAATTGTTTTAAAAGCCCTTAGTCAGCGTACTCACCGCTTCCCATTGCTGCAACTGGCGACAGAGCACTTGCTCCACCGAGAAGCGTTTGTGCGTCCAAGGGCATATCAGACACGTTCGGCTGCGTTATCCCTCATAAAGTCTACAGCAGACTTGTCAGATGCTTGTGCGGTATTTGCAAGCGTACAGCCCAGATCCCAGATGGGTTTACTCCAAGTTGGCGCATTGATTTCTGAAACGATTAAAAGTTGAGAAATCGTGTTACAAATGTCTGGGGATTTCAGTCTGTCCACTTTTAGGAATGAATCATCTTGCAGAAACCGTTGCCTAATGCCGGGAAATTCTTATATCAGTTTATGTGCATTTTGTAAAAAAAAACAATTACATCCCCAAGTTTTCTGTTATTCATCTCAGCTGTCGCTCATGAATTGGTAATTTGAAATTTTGATGCTTTGCTGCGATGCGTGTTCCGCCGAGCTCCCCAGCTGTAGATATATGCCACCGTTTTAGCTTTAGTATATTGTGCCTATAAAAATTACATCGTATGCTTTAGAGCAGTGACAACTACAAGCCCGAACCTGTCCACGCTCGCTCAGAGCGTGCTCATATTTTATCGATACCTCATTTGAAGAAAGCGGACCAAGGGAAGACGAACGGAATTGTTCTTGAATATCGGCTTTAGGACATGTTCGATATAGGATGCCGAGTGTCTGTCTTGTGTAACCGAGAGCAGTTCTTTTGTGCGGCTGTTGTATAGGTGCGAAACCTCGAAGTAAACCCTGCAGGAAAAAATTACCATAACATGTGCCCCAGATTTTTGTTTGAGGAAATGTTGCAACGGTACTAGTTCAGGAATATCGTCGACCTCCTCCAAAGTGGTCTTGTGTTGGTGAGGGTATGTTTTTAACTGTAAAAATAGTCGACAACACTTGCTTCCGAAAGCATATAGTATTATCGACCAAGTTCAGGGGTACCAACACTCCGCCCGCATCCTCTCGTCCTTTTTATTAACATTATCGTCATAATTGCCGTCTTTGTCATGGCCGCCACAATAATAATCAGGATAATTTACCGACCTATAGGGGAGGGTGAGCCAGTAGTTTCGAGCATGTCAACTGGAAACGCCTTCGCAAATAGCGTCTGTGCACCTTTAATGGTGCCCCGCCTCCTCATTGTTCCATATTTTTGATCCAATTTCTCAAGGCCATACCTAACTTCCTGCCCACGTTATTTAATGCGTGACGTAGCGGCGGCGGTTTGGGTCAAATGTATTTGTTCATGTAATCACGAAGTAAGAGAATGTGAAAAAAACATAAAGGTGCTTGATGTAGGTTTTGGTATAAGATAATTGTGGACTAGCACAGACGAAAAGAGTACTGACCGCGCTTCAGCTTAAAAGCTAGGAAATCTTCGTGTGGGAACACTTTTTGGGAGCTGCCAGCGAACTGGTTACACTGTAATGTTATAAACCGGCGTTTGCTCCGCTAATGTTGCTGTTTCTTCGGGGGACGTCTGTCTCACACCCTTTTCATAGAAGAGACGTCACTTGCTTCACTAAAAACCCTTAGAATCGAAACGAAGAAAATTTGGGTTAAAATTGCTTGTGTCCATTCGGCATGCCTCACTAAAGGCACGTTTTGTGAACCGTAAACCACATGTAAATGATAAAGTGTTTCCGATCGTTATTTTAATTGCACCTTTCATGACCATTTCTTAGCGCTGTTTGCCTATAATCCACTGACGCCTGCTTTGACGAGGAAAATTTCACTACAAAGATGACGTCAATTAATCAGGTAACGTCATTTTTTTACTGTTTTATTTTTCTCCTAGGTGGGTATTCCCTTGTTGAATAAGTCATTTAATCGAAGTTACGTCTTCCTTTATTTTTGTTATAAATCTGTCCGATCGTTTCCGCACCTAATCGTGGCACAATCTTGTTTTGCGCCCTGTAGACACGAAAGGTTGCACGTCTTGCTATTTTTACGTGGCCAAAAGACGCCATGCTAACATTTACTACCCCTCGACACATGGGCTTGAATTCGATTACTTATTTCGACGTCATTTTTGGCCTTGGAACTCCAGTCTGTAGCCCACGCCAGTATCCGCATAGGGATAAACAGTTGTGGATCTAAAAGTATTACCAGCAATACAAGGGAGACTGAAATGACTGATTCTTGTCGTTCTCAGCCAGTCACAGTTTAAGCCCACGCTGCGGAAACCTGAGATCGGAACCCGGCCTCTTTTGTCATAGGACTCTCGTCCATGGCTACACGTCCTGCCGACCCCGTTCAGAACTACAGTACTCGAAATCTGCAGTTTTCTTAAGTTTATTGCGGTTGTCTGCTGCCTACCCGAAGTCCGAATCCCGACTCAGGATCATGCGAGCCACCTCGCACTTTGCCATACATCACACCGGGTCTTGCGAAAGGTGCAATAGATACGGTTTGGTTACCACCCTCACACCCAGTAACTCATGCATTGTTTGCATTGGAACTGGTCAATATCTGGCTGGATTGAGTGCGACTTAAGAATAACTTTATGAAAGTATCACTTGTTTCCGTGTGCACGCCGGCTGCAAGAATGGGCCAAAAGACGCCCTTGTCATGGCCTATTGATTGTTGCCAGGGACTGTAATAGCCGGACTGGACCCAAAGACTCCTCAAGTGACAACCGTGTTGGCCTCTTTGCGTTTAGTTTTCGGTGCGACAATGGCAAGGCAACGTTGAACTTTGCTGACCAGAACTGACCGTCACCTACACGGACTTCCAACAGCGCCCTAAACAACTAATGATCTGGTACTCAAACGACGGTCATACGGCTAGTCAGGTCGAGTACATACTTGTCGTTTAGAAGTCGCGCAGCTGCGTCCACGACAGAAGATCGATGTGTGTTGTCAAAATTGACAGGACCTACGAGCCTGAAGGCAAACGTCCCATCCGCGGTCAAACTGTCATATACAAACACCGACAGAAACGAGGAAACCAGTCTCCAAAAGCAGTTAAGAAAAAGGAGACGCAATCGCCGGTACAAGAGTCTTTATTTGCCCGATGTTTCGGATTCAAGTTTGGGTGCAAAGTCATATTATAGCGATGTTCATCAAAGACAGAACCAGGTAAGGGTGGAAGGGTTGCATAGGTGTCGCGGTATTTGTAGGATGCAGTTGCTGTCTCTGCATGGCTATTCGTCTTGTTGGCTCCCGCATTTATCAGACAATTGTACGCAGTGCGACAATTGCTTGATTGCTCGCAGTCGAGTCGTTATTTGCCTCAACTCCATCACTCTGTTGAGTTTGTGGGCAATGCGGCTCACTGGCAGTGGAAACAGTTCTCGCCTGTACGCTCCCTGCATGACTGATATCTCTGATCAGGTCAATTCTCAGCACAGAATGTGGAGACGGCTTGCTGTTGCAAAAATACCACAACGACGATTCCTTCCGCGAACTCCGTAAAATTACAGCAAAATCAGTTAGAGGTGACAGCACAAGCTTGTGGTTGAGTGATAGCATCCGTGGGACAATTCTCATACGTCGGCGACACTCAAACGTTTTGCTGAGTAGCAACTTTATTGCTGACGACTCGGTCAAGGTGGGCACTTCCAGCATCTCATCTTGGGTGACCAAGCCATCGTCCCCTCTCTCTTCTGCAGCGGATTTTTACCCCCTCCAGCTAATTCAGTGGTATGTGACTCAACTTCGAACCCAGAAATCGTCTATGCAATACGCCCGGAGATGACAGCGTTTGTTGACACTGGCTCCCGGGGTTAGTTAGACGATTGGACAGGCATGGGGAAGTGAGCTCAGTCCTTACAACTGAGGCTCAGTCATTGTTGTACCTGCCAGAAATGCCGCGGCATATGTCTCCGTCAAACTGCCTCAGAGGTCATTGTCATTTTCGGGCAGTTCCACAATGTGCGGCTCAAGGACAAGATCCAACCAAGCCGTCTTCCGAACTTGTCGTGAATACTCCGATAAAATATTTACACAGCAGCACATTCCTAAATTCGGCCATGTTTGCCAGCAGCCGAGACCCGTCTGTTTTCGCCGCAGCCTTCCACTCCGTTTTTCGTGAGTTTCTATGACGGATAGTTGAACTAGGCGCTATGCCTCGATCAGTGTCCACTACCTCCCCACCGTTGCGTGACTCCTGGCCCGCGAGCACCTCTACCAGCCGTTAGATATTCAGTTTCACGTCTAACAAGGTTCTTTCCTGTCGTCCACCCTGTTAAACTGCGCCACTGACTGGACTACAGAGGGGTCCCACGCGGTTTTACGGTGTGTTTTGTTTGCACTCCAGTGACGGTTGACTGAAATTGGCTGCACTGACGACGTCTACCTGCTAGCGCTAAATTATGATGATCCGCGGACTGTTTTAGCGGTTAAATAAGGTCGCATAATAAGTTATTTGATCTATAAACACTCAGAGGACCAAAGTGCTCGCGAGTTGCATACTTGACCAGAAGACGCCTCTGGGAGTTAGTGGCCGTCAACTCGAGGAGCCGGACAGTTTTAAATACCTCGAGATAAAGTTGTTGAAAATGAACGGGGCAGGGACGGCATCGCCCTTCGAATCGATATTGCTTCCGTGTTTTTCGCATTGCTTGGGAAATGCCGCTGCATCCGACATGACATCGCCACAGAGCTCCGCATGTACTGAACATCTGTTTGGGTATTCCTTCCTCTGCCGTCGTTAGTGCCGGATTATGTTTTTGGAAGACAAACGAGAGCTGATGTGCTTGGCCAACGCTGCCTGCATAACATCTCTTGAAGGAAGTACACAGCCGTCGTCTCTAGTGAGACTGTCCGTACTCGCTGAGACAACACTGTGGGGATGTTTCAGGCCATCCGAGAGAGACAACTAAGTCGATTTAGGCGTGGTTCGTTGTTTGCTCCACGAGCTCAGTCTCACTACACCCGATCCGGCGTCTGTACTCACTCGAAGAGATTAACTAAAAACATGGCTTCTTGGACATGGTTCTTGGACAATCTGCATTCGGTCATCGTCGCCGGGGGGAGAGGGTTGGTCAAGCTGTTTAGGTCTTCGAGATCCAATACGCAACACGATCGAGACTTTTTTGATTTCTGCAACTTCTCCATACTTTTGACACTTCTGTTTCACCTTCTGTCTTGTGCAGTTCGCATGCTAAATACTACCCGTAAAGTACTCGAAACTTAATTGCTTCTTATGCAGGCCTGTGTCACTAAAGTTTAGTTTTTTAGGACCTCTGCCATTTACTCCAAACATACGAATCGAGGCCGGTTAGACCAGACATGATCACTGCCGTGCTGAGTCCCAGTATATCTTGCATGCATCAAGAGTACCGTAGGCTTTCTCATCCAGACCGTCAGTGATTTCGACAATGAACTATGTCAGCTTTTCGCGGTTTTTGGCACCAGATCGCACTTACATGATTTTGGGAAATTTATACATGTAAGGTGTACATGACCGGAAATTATTTTGTATCTGATGACTCTTGCACATTACCTGTCCGACAGACATAGCACCTCACCTCAAGCCCCAACGTTCTGTCCAGAGGTCAAGTGAATCTATAGGGTTCCAGTTTACAGACAAGTTTCGTCCAGTAAGAAGTTCTGTACAGCCTGGCCCTTCAACTAGACCCACCCTCATTCCTCTTTTTATCTTGCAGATTCGCACTCAGATGAATCATATTCTCAGTCTTCGGGACAAATTCGTCGAAGTGTCCGAACAGTCAGACGAGAAACTGTCCACCATGATTGAAACCGCAAAACGATTCCATACCGGTCTACAGCCGCTGAACAAGGAAGTCGAACAACTTCAAAATCGGATCAAAAGTGGTCCCCCCTGTTGCTTTTATTATCACTTTATGCCCTGTAGACCTGGAGTACTGCATCAACGGTTTGTCTCACGTTCAGGACTTCTACAAAACCGGTCGTGAGGTGGAACGCACCATCTATGAGGGGTAGGTTTTGCGTCGGCTTGTCCCTCCAAAACACCCACACAGCCGCTCTTCGAACGAAGAATCCTAATGTCCCGCAAAGTTTATAGTTATATAATGGTCGGGGACGCTCACCGATCGTTCTTACGGAACTCACTCGTTCCGTTGTGCCTTACGGGATCTCTCTCTCGAGCCCAACCAGCAGCCGCACAGTGGTACATTATACAGGCAGAAGGCGTTTTACCGACAAAGACAAGGGAGACAGTCTCCCTCGTCTTTGTCGGTAATACGCCTTCTGCTTAGAGTTATATCTCAATCGCCACGAAAAGTGAACTTTGCAATCCAGCTGTTTGGGCTGACAATGTTTCTAGAGATTCAACCTAATGAAGCATTCAAGCATCCCCTTAAATGAGGCAACTCACCCAGTACTACAAAGTTGCATGCATGTGGGAAACTATCCAAGGAAACGACCCGAAGTCGTTTAGGCACGCCCTTTATCACTCGTCCTATTAACTCATTGCCGCTGCCACTTATTGCGAGCAACTGGGAGGTTGTTAGCTTAAAACTCGGCCCAGCGCAGTCCGTCAAAATCGTTCAGCTGTACCTACACCCTCTTTATTCCCCTTTTGCTGCCAGAGAAGAGCTGGGGCTAGCCTTATCTGTTCCACTGCAGTCGAACGCCATGCACTATGAGGAATCGTGTGGTGTGTCATAGGCAACAGCTAGGTCTGTTACGGTGGCAAGTTAATGCCAGAATAGGTCATGGCTCAGGCGCCAAGTATTTAGACCGCACTGGCGACATCCTAGACGTTCTGCATACTTGTAGATGTAGCCGAACCAAGCTTAGAAACTCCTCCAGCCTTTTGACTAATGTTTTGTCCTTTGCTGTCGGGTATGCCTGTTCGTTCTTGGTCGATGGCGAAGCTTTTAAGCTTCTGATTACATCTATCGTTTGCTATCGGTTTTTCCAAACGGCCGGGATGAGCGTGAAATCCAGCTGCCCCCATGTGATTACGGCCTAACCTTGGAAATCAACATGGGCTCAGTCAGAGTATCGGATACTTCTGTCAGGACAGTCCTCCTATGCGAAGGTGGGGCCTCCCCTGACCTCAGAAGATGATCGCTGGCCTGCAGGGTCTGATTGCACCACGCACCATAATCCCCATTTTCCTCATCGCCTGCGACTGCAGCGCAGCTCTGCAAAGTCGCTCTGGAGCATAAACAGTCATCTGCGCGTCTCACTCAGGCGGACCTTAAGGTGGCATTTTGGCGGACATCACCTTGCTTGGACCCATCCGACGTCGGAAAGATCGGCTGAAGACATGGATTGACATGAGGAAAATAGACTACGAACTCATCCCTGGTCGTGTGGCCCTCGACTTGCGTAACTGATATGACAACTGCCTGCATTCGACCCTTGGACCTGCCACACTCCAGTCGTAGTAATGCCTGTAAAGCGGTCATTCAGGTCAAAGCTAATTTGTAGCATCGAGCCCGCCTCATCGGTTATGTCGTACGTCGTCTTAGGTCCAGTCAAGCAGAGGTCTTTCAAGGTAACCTTTCTGTGTGACAAATTGTGTGAAAGCAGAAGTACTCACCATTTATTTCAATCACGCTATAATAGCAAATAACTATCGGAAGTCTCTGTGGCGTTAGACCCCAATGGGTCGTTTTCCCAAAAAGAAACCAACAGTTATTGATTGGGCGAAGTGATCCTGAGGCAGTTAAGTGCCCGGAAATTAAAAATTTTTCGTATTGCTGTGGGTAGAAATTGCCTTCTGGTGATTTAGATTGACTGTAAATCATCAGAACAGTCATTTTTACTATGCTCGTCTTAGTTTGGATGATAATTATTTACTTAACTAGGCGTATTCCCTTATTTGTATGGCAATTTCAGGCCTGGCACATCGTTGGATGACTATCTGGCAGCCATGGACCGGATCCGCGACTCTCTGGCTTACTTTGATCAAAATAACACCGAACACGTTGAGTACAGTCGCCTGGTAAGACGTCTCTTTCTCCGGAAACCCTCCACTTTTAGAGTGCTCTCTTCAGCAATGGACTAAAGTCACTTCAAAAGTTGTTTGACGAAACCCTGCAGAGCTCGTTTGTTCCGATTTTACCGGAAAGGCTCTACAAGCTTGTAGAGAAAGAAGGTTAGTCGACATAATTTAGCAGTTTTATTCTCAGTCCATATGGAAGGATTTTTCCCCCGAGCTTGAAACGTACCTTCTTCAAAACTCCAGCCAGTTCACGTTGCCAGTCGAGTTCCAAGAGGAACACCTGTTTAGGCGAACTAGACCATGTTCTTCAATGTTTTTTGCCGGAATCATGTTGTAGCCCATAATTTTTTTCCACCTCTCAGCTTCTGCGTCATCCTATTCTACCCAAATACATCGAATTACCAAACTTGCGGCTGCAATGGATGGCAAATGAGAGCAATTAATCGCAGGATATAGACTACCATCATGACAGGGAGCAGGGAGCACTTCGTTGTCCTAAGGACATGTTACAATGGTAGGGGGCGCTCACCGATCGTTCTTACGGAACTCACTCGTTCCTTTGTGCCTTCCGTTGTATATTCCCGATCGAAACCTACAGGGCAACGGGCTCGTGGCCCAGTGGTTAGAGGCGTGGACTTCTAACTAACAGGCCGCGAGTTCGAGTCTCGGGTGTGCCACACTTCGGGGTTGGGTATGACTGGCTGACGACGCCTAATAAGCCAGAAATGGCCGTTCCAGTCTCCCTTGTCTTTGTCGGTAGTAACGTACTACACGTTACAATATTAGTTAATTGAAATATCCGGGAAACAAAACCAGGAGGACGATCGCCTTTGCCGAGCAGATTGAATAAAGTGGCGAAACCCGAATTGCGGTGGGCCTTAATCCATGGTTTGTGAATCTGCAGTCATACGCACTGTTGACGTCTTCCTGTATACCCTCCTATCTCTCCTTCCTCTTAGACGCTATTTCTATCGGTGAGGGACAGCAGTCTGATGTTACAGGACCGGAACTTGAACAGGTTTCGCCCGAAGTGGCACTGCGTTTGCAGCAGATTTCTGCTTGGTTGCGCAAGGTGGATTCTTCGCATATGGAATCACAGCGCTTCCAAAAAGCCGACGGACCGCGTCTTCCCGACTCGCTGAATCGTTACTGCGACTTTCGCAAGGATCTCATGCGGCTCTCTCTAGTCAGGTAAGGTCGACACTCTTTCCGGAATAAGTATTCATGCATTCTACTTATTTTACAATATTCGTATATACGGCGGTTGTGCCACAAACACAACATTATAGGATTAACCAGGGTGGTGGTTGAGAAGTGGTGCGGTAGATGTTCGCTTCGTTTTTTTGCTTAAAATGGAGTTTCTGCGTCAGTCAAAACTCCGCGCCCGTTGTTTTCAATTGCTCTCTTTGCTACAAAAAAAGCAACTGCGTTGGTAAAGTTAGGTCAATTATGTTTAGGAATTCGGTAAGATGTGGTTATATAGCCCCATCTGATGGACACAATACTGTTGGGGTTGGGATCAAGGGTTAGAACAACTATTTCTCAACCACTCAAAGTACAGCCCCACTTTCCCAATAGCTTTTCTCCTGCATACCACTACTTGACCTCGTCGCCTGTACGTTTCCCGGCCCCACCTGTAAAAACCCCTATCACCACCGGTTCCGTATTACGGGTGGCTGGGGTTTGTTTACTTCGGGTGAGGCTACATAAGCACATCTGACAAGGCAGTCTTACATAGTTCCAAGTAGTTTCGCATACTCAAACTATAGCTACGACTGAAAACGTGGGCGCTTGGACGACAGGCAGCTGAGCGGACAACTTGACCCTTGAGATCGAAAGTCACGCTGCGACGGATCCTCCCGAATGGTCATGTGTAGGCTGGTTCTGTTGGGAGAGGAACTAGCACATGCGGGCGGGAATGTCTGCCCAGCCACTGCGTCAGATATCATCTCCGGTCGTCTTAGCACCGCAATACGATTGAGATTCGACGAACATATATGGGGTTTTTTTCGCCAGTCTTCTTTACTGCTCTTTAATCCACCCAGGTTGTGGTGGTCCTTGCCAGCCGTTACTCACCGCGACCAAAATTCTGTCGTCAGAGATCAAGCTGACGAAACCATTCGATTTTGGGCTCTTTCGCCAACTCAGTCAATGGATAGCAGACAAATGACAAGATTTTCCCCACTCGGAGGGGCTATTGTAGCCAGGAATACGAGTACGGCTTGAATACCAGTTGGATTTGATTTTAGCGACAGTTTCGATGTATAGGCCGTTTATGTCCATCGGCATCGCTAGACGGGACTAAAAAGTGCATTTAAGTAGAAGAAGCAGATGTTTGTCGGCTACTACTGCCTATGGCACAATTCAAGAGGGCGTCAAAGGTTGCTTAACCACATAATCCACAGCCTACACGGAACCGGTCTACTCTCGATCTCGTCACTAGTACATTCCCGGGATTAGCAGTTAAGGTGTCGACGTGTCCAAACATGTATGCCAACTCCGAAAAATCATAAAGCCCGTGTTTGTTTTAATATGTTTCCTTTTCCAAGTATAACGTGATCTATGGGCACTGTTTAATTTTTTTGTCAATTCCTGTCTTGGAAATGCTGTCCGTCCTAGACCAACCATTGCTGATTACGCGAAGCAGTGGAATCGCAAACATCTGTAAATCCTCGATATTTCAGTGAAATCTTGCTTAGTGGCTACTGTTTTCGGTTTTATAGCGTACAATTTCTTTTAAGTATCTTCATAAACGAATTTCTTGAGATGTGGATTCTGGTGAACGAGGGGAGTATTTGCCGAAACCCTTTCATCCAGTCCATCCGTTTGGTGCGATTTCACCAATGTAGGATCTTACATCACGATGGTAGTGAGAGGGTATTCGACCTCAGCCTGCCTGTCATTATTAATTTTAATGAGTCAAACATGCAGAGATAGGAACCTCAATCGAGCTGTCAGTTGTTAACCTATTTCTACAGTTTTCGGGACGCTCTTATATTTGTCGAATGCTCTTCTACGAGGAGATATGCTAGTCTGTCGTCCTCCGGCGAATTGCGACAGAACGATCGGCACACCGCACCTGCCAGACGAGTTGCATTAACAGTCATTGTAGAAAAAAGGAGATATAAGTGGCTTCGGTGCTCTGGATTTCCCAAAAAGTTGAGCTTCCTTCCTATTTCTACTCAAACATCAAAATCCCAAATTGCATTCCTAAGGATTGTTGATTGTCAGGCCACGTTATCGGACTCAATTAACTGAAGTATTTATCTTTTTCCAATTATGTGGTCTGGCCTGCATCTCAGATTGATATTGCCTCCTTCCCATAAAGTCTTGTCATGGATCACGATATCTTTATCAGAGGTATTTCGCAAGGAAGCTTGCGAATTTTTTTATACTGCAGGATCTGATGCCGAGACCTCTTCAAGGTTGGCGTTTGTCTCCTCTTATAACTTACTTTTTATGGTCTAATTAAAGCAGACTGCTGACCGAGGCAGCCCCTTTTCATGCTGGACTAGAACTGATGAAGCCTCCGGTTTTCCTAGAATAACCTTCCACAGTTTTGCAGATGCCTACTTACATCGTACTTTTTAGGTTACGAGAGTACCAGAAGACTCAAGAGAATTCAGCCCAGTCTGGGGTACGTTTGCCTTCCGGTAGATGTTTGACCTTTGAAATGGCCCTGTTAGTTTTCCTCTTTGCGAATTATCGAAGCTTCCATATCTGCATGATCACTGGTTTACACCGCTTCACCCGCGTTTTTTGCCTGCTTACCCTGTGTTAACGGTATGTTGGCCTGCGTGTGTTCAATGCGAACTTTGTTAACTAACACCGTGAAGCCAAAACGGGCCATGTATAATTTCTTACTGTATCTACCTAAACATTTAATTTACCCCGTTACGATAAATTAGGCGCAGTGTTCTAACCACCTGTGTTTTACGGCGCAGGGAATTTAACCTATCTGAAGCCTTTATAGGACAGAGTTCCCACTGACCTTTTGATAAACTAGTGCTGATTTCATTGCAAAAGTGCCAATGCAATCTGTTTTCTCTCTCCACTCTAGCGAAGTCGAGTTGGAGCATCCAACCGGAGCCTGGATCTCGTGCCACCAGGCCGAAAACGGTAGGTGCCCAACTGTCCAACCAAATTACTAAAGTCACTATCCAACAAAGGGCCTGCAGACAGTGCCGCAGACAGTCTTTTAGGCTGCCTAACTTTCTTCTGTAATACAGTCGCGCTGTCTACTGCACAGAGCCGTAGTAAGAGAGGCTACTTGGGGGAAGTGGAGGTCGTCGCCTTGTTGGTGAAGTCATCTCTCTTCCCAATACTGCGTACCTAACGAGGGCCATGGCACGTCGGGGGAGACGGTGCTACCCGTCATCAGCTTAGCTGCCTGTCACCCGGCGCGTCCACGGGTGGTTGGTGGCAGAATAGTCTCCAGCAGACCATGGCTGCGAACTAAGCAAACTCATATTTTTAAGGGGACCAGTATCGACAGTGCAGTGGGCGGAGGTCTGACGCACCGGTCAATGAGTTTTTAATGCGGTCACCTCTGGTAACGGATTTTTTTGCGTACCCGGACAAATTAACTGTGCATTGGCGGTAAGCATTTACTAATGCCTTGAAGGTCTATCCGAAATTACTTTTAGCGTCGACCCAAACCCATAAAAGGGCATTCTGCGTCATGAGCCTGGTGTTCTTGTGTCAGTACGACGTCTGGCATTGAAAACGCCGGCAAAGACGAGCACGGAAGGAGTCGACGTAACTTTCCCGGACCTTCAGACGAATATACTTCATTACTAGTTCTTGTCCTCCAATCCCGAATAAGGCCTATTCGAATTCGGTAATACAAAAACGGGCAGGAGAAACCCACACAGTGAGCGTATCTTCTTCGAGCTAACTAGAGCAATCGGTCTTACATGTAACTTGTTAAAGGGAGGGGGACTAATCTAGATCCGATTCCCAACTTTCGCACAAGTTATTGGATGTAAACTCACTCAATAACTGAGCCAACTCTGCCCCACCTGACACCAGTCTCCCTGCCTGTGTCGTAATACCATTCTGCCTATATCATGCGCCGCTCTACGGCTGCTAGTTGGACTCGAGAGAGAGCCCATAAGGCACAAGGAGACGAGTGAGTTCCGTAGAAACGATCGTTGAGCGTCCCTCTACCATTGTATATTCCCGATCTCAACCGAAAAGACAACGAGCCCGTGACCCAGTGGTTCGAGGCGTTGGACAAGTAGTCATTCGAGCTCTTGACTTTTCGCTACTCAAACGACAGTCTAACTACACTTTGTATTGTTCCCTGGCGGTGGTCCCACTTTCGTCTACACAAGCTTTCATTGGTAGTTTGTAGACGCTGGTGCTCTCGAAAGAGCGCTATTTTTAGATGGTATTCTATCAACGAGCCGATTGTGGGATTCCCCACAGGTTTATTGGGCCTCACTAAAACCCCCATAATGGAATACTGGGGACCGTTTTTTCTCATCGTTCTCTGTTTATCGCTGCCTGAGTGCCGTCCAGGAGGGATTTCAAAACCGCTAAGGTCTTAGGTAATGAAAACTGAATGGACTGAAGTTAGTCACAGCCACTCGAACAGTTAGGGCCATGGTTGTCAACAGTAAACCGAAGAAAGTGACGAAGCCGACCGACGACCGATGGATTACTACTTCACTGATGGCCTTTATCCTATCCCCTTCTCGACAGAGGAAAAAATAATCCACAATCTTTTGAAAGCAAAGTTATACTAAAGCGATCTAGGCATACCGGCTGCGGTGATTCGAAGGATTGACCATGAGGACAACACATCAATTCTTTGCGGACAGCACGCAGCACTGTAACAGTAGATTTTCTGCTACTTTTACATGGCCAGACTATTCTTTTCAGACACGATTTAGGGTCTCCAAGATATCGTTAAAAGCCTACCGTATATTCTCCACACTTCCTATAGTCCGCCATCATAGAGTGCCACCCTCATTAAAGACGGTGGACAAGGTCGAACATCTCACTTATGCCCTCTGGGCTTAAAAAATGTCTGCACGGCGCTCCTACGATCTCCGCGTTTAATATGCAGTGTGAAACCGCCTCATGGTCTTCTCTTTTTGTTTTAGCCCACCGAACAAGGCTTATGGTCTGGTCTGGGATGGTAAGGCGCCTTGTGTGTTTTTGATACATTTCGGATGCTGCCACCGCTAGTGTACACTGCCTCAAATTCATTTGTCAGACTCACCGTCAGGTGGACTACGTTAAACAGCCCTCAGTTAGCGTCCGTTGCTGGACTAGGGAATCCTTACATCAAAAACCTGTGAATTGCGACACACTCATTTGTAAATCAGTCTAGACGGTTGAGGATGACAAAAGGCTCTCGGCACTTGACGACATACTTCTGGATGTTCTAGCTGCGCACACTGACGCCAAGAGGCGAGCGTGGTTATCGAGCTACGTCCTGCCTGGACCTTCAGGGTTTAGTAGCCGAAGTCAAAACAGGCGTTTCGAGGTTTGTTGAAGTCTAACTTCATAATAACGGGATTTTAGCCGAACTGGTTTTCTCTGAAATTGTGAATGTTTACACAAACCGTAACCTGCGCTCATTTAACTGACTTGTTTGGTGGAACACGTTCGCTCTGATGACTTCCGTCTTATTTCCACGGTAGTTCTATCATGCCTAACGAAACGGCACCTGGTAGGGGGGCGCTCACCGATCATTCTTATGGAACTCCCTCGTTCCGTTGTGCCTTACGCGCTCTCTCTAGCCCAACCACTAGCCGCACAGCGGTACATGATATAGACAGTATGTTATTGCCGACAAAGACCAGGGAGACTGGAGTGGCCATTTCTGGCCTAGTAGCCGTTGTCAGCCAGTCATACCCAACCCCGAAGTGTGGCTAGATGCGTGGACTTCTAACAGGTCGTAGGTTTGAGCCTCAGGTGTTCCACACTTCCGAGTTGGGTATGACTGGCTGAGGACGGCTAATAAGCCAGAAATGGCCATTCCAATCTCTCTTGTCTTTGTCGGTAATAACATAAAACGACACATCCAGTCGTTTAACAGTAGGTGACCGTTCACGTTCTCACTGAATCGTGCAGATAAGGGACTTTGATAGCATGCACGAGTTGCATTCCCTTGTACGTCCACGAGCTGTGCTACTTCTCTCTCAATAGTTGCAACTGCCCCTTCTGACGCAATAAACGGGGGCGATTATGACATAAGTCAATTCCTAACCTTATCGAGAGAAAGCTATTGTGTCCGTCGTGTATTTATCTCATGCATACCGACGATATCATTAAGTTCTGTGTCATTTGACAGGTACGACTTCACTCAGCCTACTTGTACTCATCTTTTGGCCTATGAGATAGAGACAGCTGTTCACGCCCGAGGAACTAGGGTAAACATGACGCAAAGAACGCCGGGTCTGCTTTCGTACAAAGACGTTGCCCCCAGGTCTCTTAGATGCAGGAGTCTACTGCTCTATTACCACCACCACCACCACCACCACCACCACCACCACCACCACCACCACCACCACCACCACCACCACCACCACAGCCTAGTATCACCACTACTGTTACCAATTATAACGATACTAATAATAATCTAATTGCGTTTGTCTTTCTGCATTTTCCTTCAGCCAACTCTCGTCGTGGAATGGCCGAGGGAGAGGACCTAGACTCCGAACATTACAACACCAGCCTGTCAGCTTTCATCCTATTAGTTGAAGTAGGTTCTTCCGCTTTTATTTGGAAATTCACACACCTCAATCACTAAAATACCGGCGCCTATCTACTTATCCAAATGATTACTTCCAACTGCCTTGTGAGACGCAAAGCCGGACGAATTGTAATCATTTATCCTACCTATCGTCTTCAACTATAGGGCTTCTAGGCATACCCACTACCACTTATGATCCTATTCGGTCTAGGAACTACATTCGGTTTGATAAGTTTACTCCTTAAATCAGACCATGTGAAGTTGGAAACTCACAATCAGAAAAGGCTTACTGCAAAACGCACCCGAACCGCCGGCCTGTCGATGCCGCGTCAAGGGCTTTTTCTGTGAACACTTGCATCTGAATCCGCCATGTTTGTGAGTAAATTAATCTTACTTGCCTTCTTATTCGTCAGGTCTCCATACAGCAGTATGCTCTACCAACTTTACTCGTTAACCTTCCAGACTTTGTCAAAGTCCGGTATGTCATGGATACGCTTATCGGTCTTGCAGCCGTCAGAAATTTACCTTGTGATTTTCGTGGAATTTCTGACCGCTCTCCTCGCAAATCGAAATGAATGGGATATTCACTATTTGACTGCTAGGAGTTTGCGCCCGAAGCCCAGTTCTATCACTACTCAAGTCTTTATAAGCGTCCCACGCAAGTTGCATCTGTAAACAGACTGCCAAAGAACCCTCGTTAATCTGGGTACTTGATTGACACCTGAGAAGGAAAAACCAACCTTTTGTCACAACGTCTGAAGTGCGTTACAGCCTGGAAAACTCGTTATAGGTTAAAATTCGTGTCTGCTCCTCGATAACTTCTATTAATATACAAACGGAGGTAAATGCTCGTATTCAGCGTGGAATGACATGCAAGTAGAGGGACTTTGTAGGTCTTTAGAAGCCCGCTGTTTCATACGTTCTTCTCCTTTTTTTTCTCGCGCTTCCCAGAACGATCGTTCACTTCTCGATCATCTCAAACTCAGTAGCAACTCACATGAAGCTCGCTTCGCCTGCATCGCAATCTGCAAAGGTGCTACCAATGACTTACTCAGCGAAGGCAATGTGAGCTCCTTCCTCCCTCCCTATACTTCCATGTAACATCCTGAAAGTTTTTTTGTTGAGCTTCCTGACTCGCGCTAAAAGCTTCCCTGCTGTCTCACTTTCTTGCCCAGAGTATATTTCTCCCTTCTCTCTTCTTCCCTTAAGCTCCTTGTCCGGTTGATGAATCGGGCAACAGGACGTGGCGAGTTTCACATGATAATCTCCCTGCTAGTTGTGCTGAGACGTTTCTTCGAACTGGCAAAGTCGTTTACGGAGAACTTGAAGGTACTATCCCGGTGTTTTGTCTGCGACACCTCTCTCTCTCTTCACTTACAATTCCAGTATACTTTACTGCCTCATTCACCCACTTTCTCCAGATCATTGCGCCGTACAGTCAGCCTTTCAACGACCTTGTACATCGTTTGCGCGCTCAGTCGAAACAGACGCTGGATTTGTTTGTGCAGCAACTGTCACCCACTGCCGGCGGCAATCTTGTCCCCCCGGACGCCACTGTCCACGAACTGGCCTCCAATGTGAGTTGAATCATTGTTTTGTGAAGTAAATACTCGGCGTTGTATACACCCTCCTTAAGGGACGACGGTGGCATCTGCGGCAAGATTTGATTTCTTTTGGTGAACAACTCTGTTTTGCAATCTGCTCGAGGGTAGCCCCTCGTAAGCTTTGCTGGCAAACTTTGTCGCATACCCTCTCCCCTCCCCAGGTCACCGTAGCTCTTGCTGGCCCTAGAAAAAAATCGCCCAGTTTGAGTTGTCCGACTGTTTTCAAATGCAATTAGGCGGTAATACACACACGCCGGAACGGCTCAGCACTGGCCTCCAATCCTCGACGGGTTAGCTCAACATGAAGCACGGTCTATGGACTTTATCCCTGGCGCAAAAACTAAGCCAAAATTGGATCACCTGACAGAAAGTGGTTCCTCCGGAGTAGTTCTGGTTAGACTTTCTACTGCTGCTGCTACTACTACTATTTACCATTTCAGCCTGTTATAACTAACACCACTTCTGACTGTATATTTTCTCGTTTTTTTCTTCTGATTCCTCTCACAGGCTCTTCTGTTTTTGGAAAAACTAATGGAGTACGAATCAGTTGTCGATGTGATTTTGATGTGGGATGAGACGAGCTTCCCTCCGGAGGCATCAATTGACTATCTAGCCTCCTTGACTGCAGACTCGATGAAAGGACGAGCGGCAGCATTCGGCGGCTACATCCGTGAGTCTCAGCTCTAAGCGGACCGCATTGTGGCCGCACATTTCTGTCAGGCGTCTAGGTCGCCTTTTTTGCCTACACCGTGACTACGCATTGAACCATCACATGGGCCTATTTGGTCATACCACACACCCTTGAACACCACCCCACAGTTCGGCTTTCACAGTCAACGATGTCCACGACGGCAGTTCAACCCTCGCTTCCGAAGATGTCCATCGTGGGTCCCACATCAGGGTGCGCGCAGGGGCTGTGACTTGCGAACGAATTAGTCTACAATGATGGTAGATTTGCGCAGCTTCTATCACACTCCTTTCTCACCAACGTAGGCCCGTTGTCAAGACAGAGCTAAGAATGATATCTGAGTCGGGCACACTGGCTGACAAAGCTAAACGACCCGTCTGCGCGTACCACACACGTAACGACGGCAGGTTTTCACACAGAGCGGTGCTCGGCTCGAATCTCACATGCGTGAGAGCCCCTTTAGGAGGCATATAAAGAAGGAGCAGTTGAGTCTGACCCACAGACCACCAGTCGACCACTGCAAATAATAACACAGGGTCGCCGGCCGTTCTGTCGTCATTTGGCAACCCTCTAGACCAAAACGTTAAGAGCGTATTGATAGATTCACACGCGTCAGATTTGTTGTAGTGAGGAATGCGCTAAAGTGCCGTGGGGATGGAGTCCTCAGAGTCGACCCCACTCTCTCTTTCCTCTCCAGTGCATCGGTCGATCATCCGTGCTGGTCATTCAACTAAAGCTGATAACACCATCAGACACTCTCTCCCTCGCCCACCGGAGTCCGGTGTCAAGGCAGAGTTAGCAAGACCGGATGCGGACTCGAAGGCAGGGCTGGAAGGTGGATTAACTCATGAAATGTCAACCGAAATTTCGAAATGCGGTTTTGTTTCGAAAAGATTAACTAAGTAGGGTTGTAAAACTAATCGGTCTGCAGTATAATTCTACAATAATTCATTTACCTCAGGATGCTGGCTTTGAACGAACTGTCTTCCGGCCACATACAAAAACTATACTGTGTAAAAATGACTACTTAAGTAGCATGCATTTTTCCCATTGATTTTCGATGCCCTTAGAAATTCAATTACATTTCATGGAAAAAATGCATAACAATATTCTTTCTTCTGTTCATTCGCTAGAAAATCACGTCTTCCAATTTTATACTCGAAGGAAGGGTATAATTCGACTTGAAAAAAATTTTTAATTGTAAGATTTTTTAATACCGTGAAATGGCAGTTCATAAAACATCATGTCTCTGCATTCACCAGTGCGGCTGGTAAAGTTAACAATATGGATCAAATCCAATGCTAAATTTTATGAACCCTATATGGTGTCCTCTTAATACCGTGGAGAAATGTGAAGTTTTTCGTACGCGGAAAATACATGGCTCGTAGGTTGGAAACCCTGAATGCAAGTGTGACGGCAGAGCGGGTTCAAAACTATTCGGAAATTAGGATAGTTTTTGAAATCCGAATTATGTCCTTCCTTCGAGCATAAAATAAGAAGAAGACGTAATTTTCTACCGAATGAACAGAAGAAACAATATTGTCATGCATGTTTTCCATGAAATATAATTGAATTTTTAAGGGCATCGAAAATCAATGGGAAAATGCATGCCACTTAAGTAGTCATTTCTACACAGTATAGTTTTCGTATGTATCCGGAAGGAAATTCGTTCGAAAGCTAGCATCCTGAGGTAAATGAATTATTGTAGACTTATACTGCAGACCGATTAGTTTTACAACCCTACTTAGTTAATCTGTTTGAAACGGAAACGCATTTCGGAATTTCGGTTGACATTTCATGAGTTAGCCCACCTACTGTAAATAGCCCATCTATGCGTGTCATGCACGACCTGGTCCCGGCCGAATGTACCAGGTCTTCACTGGAAGGGGTGACTCGGGTGTGCCATAGAGGCCCCATTCAGGAGTCATTGGGCCTGACTGTCAGTCCACCAGTCCGCCACTTCACGTAAACATACACTGCTGACCACGGGAACCGAGTTATCCCATCAGCTGGCAACCTTCCCCGCCAAGGCTTTTAGCGCGCCGGGGGGATAGTCTCAAGGCTCATCAGATTTTCTATAGTGGGGAATGCGCCGAAGTGCCGTGGAAGTGGCCTCCTGAGGCCCGACCTCATTCGCTCCTCCCTCTTACATGCACCAGTCCGAGCGGATCAGTCATCTGGTGCTGGTATCTTATGCAAGCTTTTGGCTACTACCTGTGCTGTTAGTATGGAATCACCTTACCCTAAAGTATACTACTATCTGTCTGTCGGCAGTTAATGAATATTACGCGGTTGCCCGCTGTGGTTAATGGACTTCGGCCCACTTATCATGCATAAAAACGCTGGTCTGAACCTACAGACCTTAAATATACTGATCTATTCCAAGTTCACAGTCAATTTGTAAGGAAATTAAAAAGCACTAAAGTGCAGTTCCTTTTCTCTGCCGACTTGGTGTTTTTTAACCTTCTTCGTACATTCCTATCTAGTCCAAGTTGTCGCGGCAGTCATCGCGAACATAGACAAGAAGTCGGAGAACTACCCTGAGGACATTCAGAAGCTGGTTTTCCAGATGAACAATGTGCAGTACATCATAAAAACGCTTCTAAGGTCAGTCACAGCTCTTTTTAATTGCACATCCGTGCCTTTGCGTCAGTTAATGTACCCTTTTGACGTGACTGACACTTATTAATACTGTAGAGATAATGTCCACCGTAATTGTAGCCGCATTAGCGATCAGGTGAGCTCGATGCAGATAAACTGGTGTATCGTTCGCGAGTAATATTTTTGTATGGTACCGTGAACCGATTGCATTTTACCCCTTCTTCTCCCATTCGCTGCCGTTTCGGCCACTATTTTGTTTCTCATTTTACCATTTCAGCACGGGTCTGCATGAGCAGCTATTGCTCTATGAAAACTCGGCCATTGATAAGTTCCGAAGCCTTCTGGAGGATCGAAAGAAGTTCTACGTTCGCGGGTAGTCTATTTTAACCAACCTATAACTTCACTTCGACCTTTCCAAAAAATTGCTTGTACTAGCCAGTTGAGTTCCCGTCTCGATCTGTACATAACTTCGCCTACCTACCGCAGTGGATATCAGCGACGCAGATTCTCTGGCCGGCATTCCAATTTAGGTCCATGCCGGTGGCTGAGTAAATCAGGTAGATGGCAAGAGATCCCGATGCCTTTTTGGTTGCAAATTTACTGGCACTTGCTGTGCAGAAAAATAAGCAGGTAGTCAAAAAATGGCAACGTTTTCTTTGAGAAACCTATCGAAAGTGAGTTTGCCAAGTCACAAATTTTTCGGCTTCTCATCTAGCCTGCTAGTTTTTCTACCACCACATTCTGCCCACAGCAACGACTGATTTTGCCTACTGGTGGTGAACTGGACACCCAAAATGGACTGCTCTCTTGCGTCAGACATAAACAGGACCAGAACATGTGTAGCCTACGCGGGGCAGCATGTTTATTTCACGTTAGATCTCTGCGCCCTGCTTGATTTGGACTTATCTACTGGAAGAGAGACGAGCTTGAGGTCAGTAATGTCCGACCTTACTTCGCAATGATGTCCGACTATGCCAAATTTATCACAACGCGCTAACTATGCGTGTTGAGCTCGCGCAGACCGGTTCCCTGCGTCAGATCAGACACTACGCCTACACCCACTTCTAACCTTTTTGAGCCCACTCTAGGTTCAACCGAGGTCTGAAAACGGCGCACGTCTCGGCGTACTCGGCCCTAAAGCTGCTAAGGGGTTGTTGTCGCCACGTGTTCTCGCCGACCAGGCGGACAAAAGCTACGATTCAGGTTTGCCCGGAATTCCTTTGTCGTTCATCTGCCAATAAACTAGGAGATCTGGGGATTCCTCTCGCGGGATTAGCAGTTTCAACGTATTGTCGTAAAAGTTAGGGCAACGGTTTTCATGGTCATCCTTATGTTGGAGGTCAGGGCAAAACACGAAAGACTGGAGTGTAACGCGCCATCCTCTCCAACAGTCAATCTCCGACATAATGTCCTCACTGCCAGCTGACGCTCTGTTAATTGATTGGCTTCGTTGGACACAGACGGATCTATCGCAGTTTCGTGGCGATCAGATCCGCCTCCCTCTCTACAGAGTGTCACTGTCAGTGTCATCACTGAGGACACCCCTTCTACCTTTTGTTCCTATATCACAATTTCCAGTCCAGGTCTGCCTTGCCCAGGCATCTTCGTACCCACGATAACGAAACCGTCGCCCGAACACAAAAAAACATCCACCACCGCCATCAGCAATGCAGGCACAGTGCCAACTTTTTTTACGTTACGATCGCGCCTTCAAATTACGCATCGGTCTGGTCGGTCACCTGCGGATTCATCGCACCGTGGCCAGAGGATCAGCATCTACAACTCCGACTAGCACACATTATGCATACTCCTCCTGTGCACACTGTCCCAGAACATTCCAACTTTACATTGGCCTGTTCTGCCACATGCACATCCACGAAAACCTTCTTTAAAATAGCACATCCCAGGCCCCCCACACAACACCTCGCCTTAGCTGCACACACTAACCCACTTGGACTACAGGTAGACTTACTCAGTCAGACATGCATATACAGCCACTGTAAGCAGGGCGTCATACACTCCTTGGTAGGACATGGGAATAGGAGCTCTGCGTAACGCAGACGGCCATGCGCTCACCTCGAGGGAGTTTAGGGTCGGGGTTGACGTTAGGACATGGAAATAAGTGCTGTACCTGGAACTTAACTCAAGGCCACCCGTATTACGGGGAGGTGGTTCCTATTACCGTGCCTCACCCTCCCCCCCCCCCCTGATACGGTGTGAATGCAATGCGATTCGCCGGCGTCTTTTTGAAGGGCGATAAGTCTTCCGCGTGAATGCGCACATCTCGCTTACACGAGAACTGTCCTGTCTTTTGCACCCTGCTATATGTGAAGTTCAGGAACAGCTCGTGTGTAGCAGGCTGTTTTGCTTCATCGATCACTGTTCTCGCACTAGTCCGTTTTTTTGACTTTATCACGTCCTCCGAGCACAGGAGGGTGTAGTAAGAGAAAGTAAGGTAGATTTGGCGAAAGTCTGTCTCGCTATAATGAAATTCACTCTCAATTTATGGCTGTGCTTTCTTCATGGACTTCGTCTCTTTTTGCGGTCGAACTATTGCATGTGTGTTTTGTGTGCTTTCCGTCTGTTTCGCCACCGTGAGAGAGAGAGAGAAGGGCGCAAGCTGAATGCGGACGACCGCCTTCAGGGTGTATTTTACGCCTCTTTAGCCTGACAGACATGCTCCATCTTGCACCCACTGTGGGCACAGAAGGAGCAGTTCGTTACCTGCGCAACACGGCCTCTCTCTGGGGCGCCGCCCTGGCCAATGCCGTCTCGGCTCATGCCTCCCCGCGCCTCGGCAAGTCCAGTTCCTCAGCGGTCTGCCCACCCCAGCCTTCTTCCGCTTCACCACCGCAGCCAGACATTCCGAACCCTTTATCAGGCCTCGCCTCTTCATCTTCCCCCGCAATTACCAAGGTTCTATGCTTACATTGCAGCTGCCGCATGCCTCCTAGCAAGCATCATGCGCTCCCTTGCGTTGACCGTTATTGCCTTGGTAGTGAAAAAGCGCATGTTCATCCGTCTCCTCCCTATTTATCACCGTGCGCCAACTTGACTGTCAATCGCTGCTTTTGGCGCTTGCCAGTTCCTGTGGGACATCAGGTTTGCGCTCACTGATGTTCTCAATGACATATATTCCGGCCTATCCCAAGGGACTTGGCACTTTTGAGCAGATATGCTTTGTGTAAATGGACAGGCTCGTTCCATCCCCACTCAGGCAGACGGCGGCAGGGTCGCGTCCGCTGTTTTTTACGCCGTCAGACTCATTGGCACGCAACTAGTTGCTTATCCCTGTAGTTTCGATTTTTCCCACTTTTGACTGCTCTTCTGCTCGCCATACTCCGCCTGATTGCATGTTCACCAGGTTTTCCTTTCATGTAGGTGCATGCGTGCTGTTAACCTATTGGTTGGCAATCTTGCCGACCAACTGCAGCAACGAAGACAGGTATAGACTCCATCGTCATTGTGTTTTCTCCCTCTGGTATTTCCAACCCCTGTTGCACCCTCTCACTACTCGCCTGCACTTAAATTCCTCTTCACCTCGCGTTTACGTCCTTGGCTTCCTCCTCACTCGCACTAATTTTCTTACTACTGTTATTGCTCCTCATAACCGTCGCCTTCCACCGAGCCCTTGCTCATCCTGACTACCTCATTCAGTCACGCCATTGCATGCGCATGAATGGTTTCTACTTCTTTCAATTTCAGCAAATTTATTGTGTTTTGTAGCTGGACTCACGCGAGAGGGCACAAATGAAGGCGGCATGGACTGTAAGCACCCAAAGTTGCTGAATCATCCTACCTTTCTTCCACCATCACTCTAAGCCACCCTAACTCTGTTGGTAACTCGTACTGACACCCTTCCTCCAGATTAATGTCGCGATAGTTTTTATGCCTTGTTACTGGTTACTTGCAAAGTCGAAAGTAACCCGTTTTGTCTCACTTATGCAGAATATAAATCAAGGCCTTGTGAACCTGACGAAGATGCATTCACAGCTGTCACTGCCGGACAAGGATTTGCGCGAGAGTCTCTGCGAATGTGTCTGCGCCGAACTCGTTCCAGCCTACCAATCATTCCGGGAAAAGTCCCTCTCCATCCCGTTCACATCAAGGCGGGAAAAATACATTCGGTTTACCCCGGAGGAATTTCGTGGAAGGTTGAAACAGCTCTACGTGTCAGGGGCTGCTGTTCTTGCCTGACGTTTGTCACCACGCTCAGAAATTCTGGAATAATAATTCTCATCTTACTCGCCAACCTTCAAGGACTTTTTACCCTTACCCTCTGTATGAACCATGGTCCTCCATCCTTACTCTTCCCCGTTCTGCGCTTACGGAAGCATTACTTTGATTATTTTAAATCCTTTTTAATGTTTACTTCTGTTTTTGTAACTTTCTTTTTCACGAAGATAAACGCATTTGAACTGCAGTCTCCTGTTTGACGCGTCAGTCTGGTGGCATACTTATCTAATTTCTGCCTCTTTTTGATAATACTATCGTGCTCCTTGACATTGCCATGAATAAATCGTTAGGTTCTTTGGGCCAATGCGTAACCACATCAATTCCTTTTTGGTCGAAAAGTAGGATCGCCGTTTAAACCACGAGAAACCCTTGCATCCTGCAGAAACTAGCTCGGTTAAGGGTGGGATTCTACTCAGTCCTTTCGACTGTCTTGAGATTTGTCATAGTTTCCTCACTCAGAACCATGAATCAACCGTCAACGCTAGATGTCAAGACATTGACACCGGTCAGTATCTGAATCCTTAACTAGTGTCGACAAACATGCCGGCGGTTACTCGCGCCTTCAGTGATTTATCTTGTCGCCGACATTATCTCAGATCCGCAATCCAACAGTTCAGAATTAAAGTCGGAACAACCTACTTGTGTGTAAACTATGCGTGGACCTAATCCCTCTGTGAAGGCTAAGTCTTGTACGAACTACATATTCATATCTCTCTCGATATGCGACTGGAGCTGATTATTCCACCCATATCTCTTGACGCACAAGCACTTCCTTCTCGGTACAGTTTACCTGTCATGATTCGTATAATTTCATCCTTGTGCGCCCTACGCTCCAATCTGGTCCGAGGAAGCGGTGTTTTTCACGTTATGTTATTATAGAGATCCCTGTATTTTCAGCAGGGGCCTCCTGTACATATCACTTGTGCCGGTATTAGCTAAATTTGCAATTTTTAGGATCTTTCCCAGTCCTTCGGCAGAGTAGAGAGTAGGCATCCCATTCTTGTTTCTATCCATTTTGCGTACTCTTTCCACCTGTAAGCTGTCGCCACTGCTCGAATCGGGCTTCCCCCCTCCTCTGCTTGCCCATATTTTGAATAAGATTTCCCCTGGCTTCGCACCTCGAATGACGTACGCCTGCGCCCTTCCTGACTGTTTCGACCCTGACCCATGCGCAGCACCTGGTCGGCCGTTTCTGATTAACGTAGTCCAGACTTCATAAGTTCCCGCAGGTTCCTACTGAATACTGGCATCCAGGTGTTGACTGACTGCCTTTTCAAGTATGCGCAGGTCATGAAAGCTGTGGTTAGATTTTTTACGGAAAGGGTGTTGTGTCCATGCAATTCCGCATAACCCAGTCATGTGGGATGACAAGGGGCTCTGACCTTATCAACTGCATTTTCCATATCTTATTTGGTCCCCATCAAACTGTTTTCCAGCTGTCATGCACCACTTTAATACTCTTACAATAATGCCTCAGCGCTAGTGTTTTTCCCTGTCATTGCGTTTGGTTGGTTAGACATTTTCGCAGAAATTCAAGGGAAAATTTCTGTAGTCTCATAGGGATCGATGTGGTTGGCCAAGGTCTTATTCGCTGTCTCAAGAGGTTTCGCAGTTCACTTGTTTACTGCGAATGCGTGGCACGCGCGTTCGCCTACTGTGGAAGAAATCAGCGCCCGAGACCTGGTGGCAACTTGCGCATGACCGAGAAATATTATTCTTTCCCCAAAAGCGAACTGGAGTGTGTATCCCGGAATTGCGTCCACCGGTCAGGCTACAGGACATGACTTGGCGCATTTCTGTCAGTGTCCATGTCTTTTTTTGTCGGGTTTTTTCAATCCGGCACTGAATGAGAAGGAAAAGGCTTGTCATTAACGTCCATGCAGCATATGTGTGAGTTGCGCCTACTGCTCATTGCACGGACCGCGTACGATACGGCAGTCGGATAGTCTTGTGAATTTGTCAATCACCGCGTGGCCTTGAACCTGAGTTGCAGGCCGATCGAGTGGAAACCTCCTAGTAGAGGAAAAAGCAGATTCAATAACTACATGCACGTTTACTGAGAAATAACTACCCTACTTCGGAATTACACCTTATGTACTAAATTAGCGCGACTATTATCGGCCCTTTCTCAAACCTTGTGGTCGAAAGTGGGCAATATCATAAGTCTCGGCCGTTTTACTGATAACTATCTGCCTCCTCATTGCACACTCGGCATTTTGTGCAATTGTTTGTCCGAGCAAGCATTCCAATTTGGATGCACACATGGCAGCGTAAGTCATTCTCACCTTCTTTCTAGGAATTTGATTCCTAAGATATTCTTTCCCGATAGTGTTTTCCTTCTGTTCCTCCTAGATTCTTTCCACGACTCCCCCTCAATGGACATCGTCTCAAGGTACATTCCAGACGATGTCCCCTTCGTCCGCGTTTCCGCGCCCATGGTTCGTTATTCGAAGTAAGTTCTGATCCTGTCTCTAACTCCACTTAGGTGTTCCTAGTCCTCCGTTTACCCTGTCGTGTGGTTTGTAGTGTCAAGAGTAGCGAGTGCACTCAGAGCACCACGGTAATCACGACCCAGTCTCGCTTTGGAGGAGAAAAGGAAAGAAGCCTAGTAGTGTTCAGAGCCCCCGACGTGCGGCCGGCTCCAGGCCATTGCGCGCGTCTGTCCGCTACGGTGATATGTGCGCAAATGGATAGGCGTCACATTTGAGTTAGTCAGCGTCAACTTGATCAGTTGATTGGGCGCCTGTGATTGGCTGTCCCAGAGGCCGCATGCGCACATGTACCGGCTGCTCAGAGGCCGCGATCACGTGGTCCTTAGCGCTATGCAGGTGCGAGAGTGGAAGGCGTGTACACGCTTGAGGCACTACAGATTCGTTTGGTAGCCAAATCGCGGATCCTTCTCTTATTGAGCCTGGTGCAACCGAAAATAACTTGAAGCCCGTATGTGTTAGCAATTTCCACTACTGTAAATGTTATTGCCTTCTGTTCTCCTTCTTCCTGGGGATCCTGAGGCACATGAGGAAAGCTACAAAACTAAGAAAGGGTTGGGTTATTTTTGTCCTTTCGTCGTCTTGACAATCTGGCCGTCTCGAGCGACGACCTCTGCCGTGTGTGCCGCTCGGAGTTAGCGCAGCGCCGGTGAATTACGCGTAAATTAGTTCACAGTGAGGTAGATTTGCGCGCCATCTGCCGCACTCCCTCATCCGCCAGGCTCTGATGGCAAGACAATGTCAAGACGATCGGCGGTGAACTCGGGTGCAGTGGCCAGCGAAACTAAACAGTCCGTCTACGCGTGTTGCTCACTGCCTGGTCCTCTGACGGGCGTGCACATGGGGCGGCTTGATCCCACGTGCGTAAGAGTGCTATAAAGCCCACGTTAAGAAGCCATTGAGCCGGGCTCTCAGTCCCTCAGCCCGTCACTCCACGTACATACGCGGTGCGGAGCGTGATAACCAAGTTGTCCCATCAGTTGGAAACCTTCCCAGCCACGGCTTTTAGCTCGTCATGACGTTTTCAAACGTCTGAAGTCTATTGAAGGGAGGAAACCGCAGGTATGCCGCGGGGGGGGGGGGGAGTGGATTCCCCAGTGTTCATCTCCCGCTCGCCCGTCGATTATCCGATCCTGTCAGACATCTGGTGCGAAGCTTGGGCGCAACAGCCGACAGCCCATTTACGTGTGCCATGCACAACGTCGTGAGATTGCCGACACGAAGACTTGGAGTAGTTGTGGTGCATGTTGACGTTCTCCATCGAAGTGCTTAAGTAAGCTTAATGCATGCCCTCAATGCTTGCGTGGTATTTTTTCTCGTAAATACTGTCCAGCCATTTGTCATGCCCATTTTTGCCCTGCACATAAATCCCTCTCCATTTTCAGACTTCCCTTCCGTCTATTGGTCCGAAAGCACCATATTGACCTTGCCTACTCACCAATGATCATGAGCGATTCCTTCTTGCACTCTGAACAAGCCCGCGCAGTGGAGTTCACTACTTGTCCCGAGGATCGCCCTCTCATCGTTCAACTGGCCTGCAAGAGCGGACCGAATTTTGAGCGTTGTTGTGAAATGCTCCTCAACCAGTGCGACGGCGTGGACCTCAACTGCGGATGTCCACAAAGGTTTCTTTGTGACCGATACCTCTTTATTTTTTTTAGTCCGTGGACCGTCTAGTTAGCTTTCTTTCAGCCAGTCTTTCAAATTATGAATTGTTTTCATGGATTACATGTCATACATACCGAATTAGTTTGAGCTTTGCCTCTTCCGGGGTTTCCTTTTATGTCACCTAGCGTAGAGGCTTGCACTCGAAGACCCGGGCCTTCTGATAACTATCTGTGCACTGCGTCCACTTTTGTACTTTAGACTTTATTCCGCAAACACACGCACGTTTCTGACGGGAATATGTACAGCCCTTTTTAACCTGAGTCTCATTATGCTTCTACTCTGCAATCTTCCCAATGTCCTTGCTTGTTACCCTCCGAGATACCGCGGTCAGATTTTTCCGCGACTAGCAATTCGGTGCTACCGAAGTTGTCCAGACCTACATACAAGTAGTATCCATAGGAAACTGGTTTAGACGGATCATATCCCAAAAGCAAGCTATATGAGTGTATACCCCAATTAGCATGACGTGAAGCTAATTCTCTGCGAATAGATGCATTTCGCTCTTTTTTTATAGCATTGCAAGCATAGAATTTCATTGGAGAACGTTTTCTGTTTGCTGAAAATGCCCATGTGGCTGTGGTTGGCATGTGTCCCCTCTATTATTGCATTCGCCCTTTGCACTTGAAGACTCGTTGGTTGCTGTCGTCGTCACTGTCAGCAGCCTGGCGAACCTTGCGCCTTGCGCCCTTATCCAAGAACACTTTTTGGCCGGACTTTCTTCATAACGTCCCTGACTGGCCTCCCTCGTCGCAGGAAGTTATGCCAGACGACACTGCGCCTTATCCGACCTTGATCGCGATTCCCAGTAGAACACACATTAAGGCCCTGCAGCAGTCATCGCTGCTATCTACGAGCTTTGTACCCCCTTGTGCGAATGTCTATGAAGTCCTAATTGTTTTTCTGCATCTTGTAGTTGGGCTATGAAGGACGGATATGGAGCGGCAATGCTGAAGCAACCAGAACTGATCGCAGATCTTGTGAAGGCAGCTCGAAGCGTGGCGCCACGTTGGCGCTGTCCCACCGATACAGCTGACTGCGACAAGCGCCCCGCCGCGGATGTACCAGGCAGGGTGCCATTTTCCCTCAGTATAAAAATCCGTCTTGTTCCAACTTCAAGCAGCAGAGCTACAGGAGCCGACTCGAGTGAAGAAAATGTAGGAATCACAACCTTTATTTTTACCAGCAGCATTGACTGAAGTATATTCTTTCCTTGCTGACATGCATGACAGAGACCCGGTTGATAAAAAGTGTACTTGGAGACCGAGGCATAAATATTTTGGCCAAAAAATTTACTAACATAATTTGCCAGTGGCTGTGAGGCTACTAAAGTGGAGGAGTACCACGGCTCTAGAGCAATAGGTATTT
This sequence comes from Spirometra erinaceieuropaei, assembly GCA_902702965.1. Lineage (NCBI taxonomy): Eukaryota > Metazoa > Platyhelminthes > Cestoda > Diphyllobothriidea > Diphyllobothriidae > Spirometra > Spirometra erinaceieuropaei. The sequence continues at coordinate 565,555 of CACRXP010000327.1, read as the reverse complement.
TCAAGTGGAAACTTGGAAAATTGACCTTATTCAACCCTACCATTTTGTGGTTGGCCAAGGGCAACTCTTTGCTGCCCGCTTGTATTGGGCTAGGTTTCTTTCTAGACTGAACACCGGTAAACTAATTAAGTCAGCCCCTTCTCGATTGCATAGCAACCCGAAGATTTAGCAGTACAATGGACGACTAACCGACCTCGGTAGTGTCGAAAATCGAGGGGAGACTTTATTCACACTGTTTATTGCGTAACTTTATTGTTTTCTTTGGCGTCATTTACGCACAGACTCCAGTTTTAGCCACTCCAGTCCTACTTCCGTTGCCTATTTCAATGCAACCATTCGTGACCGCAGAGTTGGGGGACATCGTTGGATTTTGCGTTTTTCGAAATCAGAGGGCACATAGAAGTTCGGCAAAACTCTATATCGCGCTCCAGTCATTGGTCAAATCAATCAAATCTGTAGAACTTATTTCGAAATATTGCCCTTTTCCTCTGCATGTCTTTTTTCTTCATATGCCTCAGAATGTAAGACTCACCGTCGAGCTCATTCGAAGGGCTGCCGCCATGGGTTTGGACTGGGTGACGATCCACGGACGGACACCCTCACAACGAACCAGCGATGCGTGTCAGTGGGAGGCTATTCGCGACATAATTGAGGCTCGCATCCCCCATCTGGACCACGGAGGCGCACCATTGCCCATCTTCCTGAATGGCGACGTTACTTCGATTGCGGATGCCTGGAAAGCGCACCAGCTCACTAATTGCAGCGGTAAGGCTGTAACAGATATCAAACTCTTCTATATCGCCACCATCCCCTCGTCGTCCTCTTTGCCACACCATTCTGTGCAAAGTTGATTATTGTGGTTAGTTTCTTCCAAAACACAAGTCAAAGCAGACTGTAGGAAGCAGGAAACCCACATGGACAGAAGCATTTGTGTTAAGACGCCAACTCCAGGCAGTCTGGTGTATGACTGTGAAAGCCTATTTCCTGCAAAGTTCTGCCCCCCATTCAGATTTAGAGCTTTAAATCCAACGCGCCCCCTTGGGACATCGGCGCATTCCGTTGTGCAGACGCAACCAGGCTTTGATGGTTGATTGCACGTCAGCATAAGCGGTCGCGCTGATAATTGCTCCCCACCCTCCTGGCGCCACATTGCGACCTGTTTTCTGAATGACCTTTTCGGTTTGCGCACTGAAGAAGTCAGCCCCCTTAACCAGGTAAAGACATACCGATTTACCAGGTGTTTTGGTGAATTCGAGTAACTCGACCGACCCGTTGGTAGAAAATCTGGCTGCCTCGGTGGCATTCGAATCCACGACGGTGACTTTCGTCAAGTGACCCCTGTTATTCGAAGTCGATATTTTAAATTGTTATGAAACTGTCTACCTGTAGGTGTTATGGTGGCTCGCGGTCTCTTAACCAACCCAGCATTGTTCGACCCCCTCTACAATGTGGTCAGAGATGAGAACTCGGGACTGGAATTCGGCGGAACTCCTCATCCAGCTGGGAGCCTGCTTCGCGAGTGGCTTGAGCTAACGACTGAGCATTCCACCAGTACCCTCTTCAAGAACGTCCACCGCCAGGCCTACTGGATGCTTGAGCGACATCTCAACAAGGCGAAACGGAAAGTCCTGCACGAGATCTCCGATGTGGCTGGACTTTATGACTTTCTACGCCTACAGTGGCCCGATACATACACATCAGAAACGCTACAGACCTAGTCCCTTGTACATGTGCACATATATAACATCTACTACGTTTCTGTCTGCTTTTTGAAATGAGATAACAGATAACGGTAGGAGTGCAAAGCGTCCATGTAATCTTACCACTAGTCACTGCACCTAGTCGTTGTTAGGGCCGTTACTGCAAGGACCTTACTGTAGGCAGTCCTAATTATGCTACTTCCTCCTACATCCGACTAATTAGCTCTTTCAATGCAGAGCACGTGCGGACCCGGTGTGGAGACGCTGTTTAGGACAACGTTCTTTATACATATTTCCTGTCTGACAGTTAAGCCTGGTGTCTTGTGGCCTCCAAAGGTCGGCGGGACTGACTTATATGGCCCCCGAAACAGGACATGCGAATGGGGACCGCCTGCAATCCGGACAGCCTGGAGCCAACTTCCAGTAACAATTATGGTTAAGTTTAAGATTTGGATTGGGGTTAACCAAAGGATTAGGTCTAAGGCTAGATTTAAAGTTAACAGGGTAAGTCAGGACCAATTTTAGAGCAAGGGCCGGTTTCAACTGTAGAGTTAAGGCTTAGGGTAGGATTATGGTCAAGCTTAGAGCAACGTTCTAGTTCAATATTAGGATTATTGTCGGAAGTGGGACACGGGAATACTTTGCCCTTTCCGGAATTATGCGCAGGTCAAACTTTATTACTTGGGCGAGACGTAACTGTTCCCATGTCCTGTTTAGGGGGCCACATAAGTCAGTCCCACTCAAAAGTCTGTCAGAAAAACGTCCTCCCAGGCACGAAGGCCTGATGGTAAGGCGGAAAAATAAACCTCAACGTCCGCCCTCGATTGAACTGACTATGGCGCGCCCCTCTGCAGTTGTTGATATACTCGATCGCAGCCGACAGGACGACGAGCCCGTGGCTCACTGGTTAGGGCGCTTGACTTCTAAATAACAGGTCGCGGGATCGAGCCTCGCGGTTGGCTGGTGGCGGCCAACAGGCCAGAAATTGCCATTCCGGCCTCCCTTCTTGTCAGCAATGCTATTCTGCCTATAGCGCGCGTCGTTGTGTGGCTGCTGGCGCGACTTGAGAGGGACCCGCAGGGCAAAACGGGGCGACCGAGTTCCGTAACGTGATCGGCGTGCGCCCCTCTAGCTTATGTATGTATAGTATATATAAATATACACGCAGAATAACACGGCCGACATAGACAAGAGAAACTAGGGTGGCAATTTCTGACTTACTAGTCATCGTCAGCCAGTCATACCCAGCCCCGAGGTGTGCACCTGTTGGTTGGAAGACCAACACCCTAACCACTGAGATTCGAAGGAAGCGTAAGTTGTGGAAGATCCATAAATGGAGACGACAACGCACTTTATTCAAAAGACTCCTCTGTAGGGCACGCATATTTTACTAAGTGAAATTTCTGTAGGGCGCACCACAAAAACCCAAAGTGCCACGTCGCAATTTTTAAGAACAAGAACAACCAAATTGTTAGCGATGGCCCCTCCAGAAGCCGAGCCTCTATCTGATTCCTTCCAAAGTGTTTGTCAGGGAAATCCTACTACAGCCAAGGTCTCTGTCACAGTTTATCACCAGCCTACTTATATCCACAGTATTGTCTACGTAACAGCTAGTTTTGGCCGAATAAAAGAATCTGGATCTGACCGAGCCACCGGGCCAGATAAGATGCCAGATATGCTCCTACGCCACCTAGCTGAAGGATCGGGCTAACCACTGTGTATCACCTTCCGAAAATCTCTTGAAGTCGGCAAACTTTCCACCACATTGAAATGGGCAATTATTATACCCATCCATAAGGGAGGGTCATGGCTATTTCCCACCAACTACCAAACATTCAATTTGACATGTATCTGCTATAGCTGGTGAAGCGGATAATTGAAAAATCAATTATACTGTTCGATAGCAGCCTCGCCGGTCTGGATAGCGTCCCAGCTCTAAGAATCACTCGCAAACAGGCAACAGGACACGTCCTCCCGTCTATAGACGTGATTATACAGCAGACTGTCACACAATGACTATTTATATTTGCAGATATGAAATTACCGACGAAGACAGGAGCCTGGGACGGCCGTCTCCGATTACTGGCCGTCATTAGTCAGTCATACCCAACTCTTGGGGTTCCAACTCACGTCTCGTTGGTTAGCAGTCCAATGCTCTAACCACTGAGTCACGAGTTCGTTGTCCTTTCAGTTCGCGATAGGGCATATTAACTAACGTAGATGGCGCTCGCCGAGTCGCTTCGCTATCGCGATCGGTGAGCGCTACCTGCCATAATATACCCTGATTGCAGACCGGCAGGACGAGCTCCTGGCGTAATAGCTAGAACGTTAGGCTATTAACCAACAGAACGCTGGTTCGAACTTGAGGGGTTGAGTATGCTATCTGTAATCTCAGTATGTACATATACGTCTATTGTGCAACTTATTATTTTATCCACCGAAACGGGCCTCCGAAAACCCATACCGACATATTCCTGTAAACATAGGTCTGCCGAACTCTCACTACCCACCTTCAGGAGGTGAATACAATCCAGCTAGGAGGACGCGTATAGTTATCTAAGCTGGACGACTGTGTGAGGATAGCACCTGTATATGAGGTCACGTGCGCCTTCACTGACTGGTACTAAAACCGCCTTACTTATCTCCCACTTAAAGTGCCGGCGCTAGGAGACCGAATTTAAACCCTACCAACGACGGTGACTAGACAGAGGTTCACTCCTAAAACGTGACTGCAGAGTACGTAGTCCAAATGGTCATTTGCAGCGGACGTCGCTTGGCTATTCTGGACAAAACCATGCACTCGGATAGGACAACCCTGAGAACTATCATTATTACTGTCGATGGAGAAATCGCAGCTAAAATCTCTAATGCCAATTAAGAATCTGAGAAACTATGTGCTACAGAACGGAAGTGCCATGTCTTATTGCTCAACATCAATTTAGACATGCACATAGTCGAGGTGGTGACTAAGCTCTTCCATGATGCAGAAACCTTGACCAGTGCTAAATGATAAAACTGGCCCGTACGGACTAAATATGACCCAGCGGATTCTAAATGCGCGGCTACAGGAACTGATAGTAGATAAGCAAGTCTTGGGATCAGAGCCTTTCCAGTGGTGAAACAAATCCGACCGAGGAGCTACGAAATCGTAACCTTTTAAACCAACCCAACTGTTATACGATGTTGACACAAGCACTGACACGCGAGGAAAAAAGTCAACGGTATAAAAATACCTTAAAAGTTTCAATCTAATGCCTCAGTCGGGGCTCCGAAAAAACTCGCGAGCAGGATCGGTAGGCATCATCTCCCGTGAGGAGTGGAACTGTAATCTATCAAGCCAAAAATATGAAGCAGGCCACTGAGAAGTGGCAAGAATTTAAGACTAGTATACCAAATAAAACGCTGCCACTGACCAACCCACGCCCATGTTTCGGCTTTTAACAATTCTAGGGCGTACTGGGCTCGTAGGACACCTTATCCGTCACAGCGAGAGCATGCGCATCATGCCAACAAGCCCCTCGGATTTCAGTAACCGCGTCGTAATGGTCTTTACCGTCCACGCGCGTCCTGGACCCGGTTTGCAAGGGTTGGATACTTTTGCCGCCGGGCCTACTAACAACGCTAAATCCTAAACCAAGGCCAGCACAATAGCGGACACCTCAACCTTAGAGGATGTGCGTTCCCAACATACGAAAATTCGCGTAACAACAAGCATAATACAGTGGACCGCCTAAGCATTTAGCCCATAAATGGAACAAAGTGGGCGGAACTTTCGATTTACCAATTACTGAATTTGGGAGTATACGTATCTCGCATGAGTCGTTTTCACTTCAGAGCCCCGTCCAGGGCTTTGCCAGACTTGCCCAACTTCTACCGAAGCGCCAACTACCGGCAACGCTTGACAACAAAAGCGGCGAATCTTGCCTTCGTCAATGCAATCTATGACTTGCGATGAACTTGTCAGTCACTTTCGGATGGACAGCGGCAACGGCCAGTAACGCATTTTAGCACAAGGGTAATCAGACGAACATAGACGTCCACGGTGAGGGAGGAAGTAGTAGGTCTATGTGCCACATATCTCTTCGACTGCACCCGTCTTGGCTTTGATACAGCATAAAATACACGTATGCTTGCTCCTTCTGTCTAATTTTGTTGTGTCGCATGTAGGTGCTAAGCTTGATGTTTGCTTTCAAGCACGCGTCTGCTTCGTTTTATACCTCGGTCGACAAATCCTTCTCTGACAAGCACTCGCTGATTACAATCCTCTGAATAGTTTTAGGTTCGTTCCACGCGGAAAGGCGCATCGCTCTTTGGTGATCAACAACTCGCGTCAACAGTGGAAAACGCGATCTAATTTTTACGATCGATTACTCGATGTAACAAGCAGATTGAAATAAAATATTCATGAGATGGATAGGTGCTTACAGACAGTCATGCCAAAATATGTGTACAGTGTTCAAGCATTCAGGCGTACAAAGTCGGAACGGAAACGAACTACAATGGCCCGGTCGGTCGATTGCACATCCATCAGAAGCCACCGAATTGTCGCTCACACAGATCGAGCAAGCGGAAACGAATATGTCCAAACTGCAAATTTTATTAAAAGACTGAGCTCGTGTAGAAGCTAATTTATGTCTACCTGAGATGCATAAAGAACAAGGACAAAAACTTCCATAGCACTCAAAACTAATCAAACAGGTTTTTAGGGTTCCCATCCTTGTCAACGGTTTTTAAGATTCCAGACTTCCGAAGCCGATCCCATTCTAGGTCAGGATCGTACGACCTTAAGCAAAATTGGCAAAATTATTCACAGTTCTTACTCGAAAAATTTGCGGACACTAACCACTTTCTTGTTGTACACGTACGAAGTGACCACAGCAGTGAGAAGTGAGGCTGTAATTGCGGCAACTTTAACGCCACGGAGGGCATAATTTTTATACAAATAACGCAATTGGGGCATGTTCGGTGGGCTGTCGTAGATACTCATATCGAAAGTACGAACTCAAGGAAGTCCAGAAACACACTAATTTGGCTGGTCCGCCTTATCCATAAAAATATTCAAACCTCGGCGTGTCGACTATTCAAAATCGACGTCGAGACATTTAATCAGTTGCTCACTTAGAACAGAGTCCATTATCCTACTATATCTGAATGATTGGCAGCACGAACCAGCTTCCAACGACGAAAACCCATGTGGATATTCTTTGAAACTTCGAAAATCCCGGTTCTACCTGGACGTTTGCCGGTACCCCTTTTAACAGCGAGTCATCGGTGCCTGGAACGGCTTCCTGAGAACGCGATAATGGCGGATCCCACGGAGACATGTAAGCAAAGAGTAGATGTAGGTGTGCTTGAAAAATGCCGCTTTAATGGACAGAACAGCTCTGTTACACCAAACCAATGTCTTGCATACACCCACCGCTAATGGGGATGATTGTCACCTCAGTTTATCAATAACACCTAAAAATGTGTGTTCTCGAGTTCCATCGTCGCATTCATGAATACGATATTCCGTAGAAGCATATGCAACTGATAATATTTAGTGGCATGTTTCTTTAATATTTGGTATTCTACATGCCATTTTCAATAGCGTTGTTAAAGACATTGCCTATTATCCTTGAGATGTACTGAGCAATATCGCATGATTTCTTACTTCCGGAAATGAAGCCATTACTTCATGAAATGTCTGTTATTCCTGCCCTCGAGCAGTGCCGTCCTTTTTTGGTGTAATGAACGCCTGTAATCATAATAAAATCGAAAATGTTCAGAGGGTTTTCACCCGAAAACTGTTCGCTCAAGTCGCATCCGGCACTTCTTATGCTCAGAGATGTCAGCAGGCAAACATTAAGTTTTTAAGGACTAGTAGACTCAAAGCTGACCTTTGTTTCCTTTTTCGCATTAACTCTGGTTCCAATCTTCCGCTCATTTACATTCTTACTCCGAGAGATCGGTCTTACGTCAAGCACAGATCCTCCATGGTGATTCCACCGCCTCTTTGCGCTTAATCTCAACCCTCTCTTTTTTGCCTCCAAATATACATTCCTTTGGAATAATCTTCCGCCAGAAATTGCGACATCGCCCACGTTATCGCTATTCAAATCGAAATTACACAAACACGTTACACCGGTAAGTATAAAGGCACTTTTCAGCGTCTCCTTCTCGGAAGATAGATACATCGGAAGAAGATAGTGAAAACTTGGAGGAATGTTTTACGGATAGGCATGCATTTAGTTTACGCTGCATTTTCGGTAGGCATGTGATTCTTAGGCTGCCGGCAGGGAAACCCGTTATTCATACCCCGCCCGAGCAGTTTAAACAATGTAACACTCAGACACGTTTAAGGATTTCTTGTGGACAGGCAGGCAATTGCCCACACGATAACATTTCCTTTCAATTAACGCGTCACCACAAATTTCCTAACTATATAAACTAGGCACGGACAATGCGAGGTACCATGTGGTGCGCACGCTGTAGTTCATAATGAGGGAATAAAGGAAAGTAAACATCTCGTCTACAGTCTGTTTAGCTTTTCTTCGGGTCTTTTGCATGTCAAATGTATATGTATATTGAAGGGTTACAGGCAGAGCCCTTGATGACCCTATTTATGTACAGTGCTTTCGCAGATTCATACTCAAAAATAAAATAAAATTGCAGGCATTTAAAATGTGATTGGGTCACAGTTCAATCGTAATCATAAGGTAGTGCATGGGGTCACTGTAAATTAGTGCGGAAGATTGTATCTGACAGATTTTACAAAACTGGCTGTGCATAGTCATGCTGTACAAGCCGATTTCTGTCGAAAACTAGACGAGCAAGTTTTCTTTTAAACACACAAACTGTGTCAGCCGTCACCATCTCGCTTGGAAGCGAGTTCCACGGCCTGACAACCCGCTGGCTGAAAGAAAATTTTCGTCGGTCTAAACGTGTTCGCTCATTCCCGACTTTGAATGCATGACCGCGTAGTTGGTTTGTACGGGCGAACTCAAAGAAGTCCTCTGCCCTTAATGAGCAACCCTGGCCGCGAACAATCCGGAACGTCCAGAGTAGACTGCAGTTTATTTGTCTATAAGAGAGAGGGAATAGGCCAAGCAAATTTAGCCTCTCCTGATAAGACAAATGCTTTAGACCGTCGACCATCTTTGTCGCTCTGCGTTGCACCTGTTCGAGTAAGTTGATATCCTTCCTCATCCATGGTGAAGCTGCTGGCATTCCATACTCTAGATGGGGTCTTACAAAGACACCAAAGAGTCTTTCGAAGAGTTCAGGAGGAAATATTTTAAATGCACGTCTGATCCAGTGTAGAGTACTAGTTGCCTTCTGGACCATCTTTCTGCAGTGTTCTGATGGCGATAGATTTGTGGTCGTCCATACACCCAGATCTCTGTGTCTTTCCACAGTTTCTAACCTCGTCCCGTCAATATAGTACTGGTGTTTGGGAGAGGCATTGCGGCCGGTGTTCAGGTGCAAAACCACGCATTTGGACACGTTGAACTTCAAAAGCCATCTGTTCGACCAAGCACACAGTTTGTTGATGTTCGACTGCAACTCCTCTGCGTCATCATCGCATTTGACTTCACCCCATATTTTCATGTCATCCGCGAACATGAGAGCCTCGCAATTCACTTCGCTGATGCAGTCATTATCAGTCAATATCACAGGAAACTTCAGCGCATACGTTCGATCTAACTTTAAGTTGCCCAGCAACATGATAACTGATCGGTCCCAGATGGTCAACATTTCGCTGCCCAGTGTACTCAAAAGGCAGGCTCTGCATCCTGATCTTTTATGATACGCAGCAAAAAAGAGGTTAGCGGGAATGGCCTGCCAGAAATGAGTAAGCGTTTGCGTATGCCGTTATGATTAAGGTATTGTGCCTTCAAAATGGTTGCATTTCGATGGTGTAAAAGTAGCCAAAAGAACAATTCGTATGCGTATGCCGTTAGAACCTGCGATACGTTCACTAATTGGGACGAGTGTCCCAAAAACGGATCACGTGGTAGGTGTCCTGAACCAACACGGTGGCCAGATGAGGGCACGTCAAGCGTTATCAGGGATGCTTATCCACAGCAAATGCCACACACGGGATGTTGTGGCACGCATCGGTGCGGGCTTACACCGCGCCAGCCACCTGCGTCCGACCCCGCCTCCTGTCTTTCAGATTTTGTCATGACACTGGGCTCAGGTGGACAGGGAGGAGAAAATGCAGTTATGCAACCCAAGTCACCGTCACTGCACCCCCCTAAAATGTGCGCCACAAGGCGGATATCGCTTCAATCGACGGCCGATCTATAGTAACTTACACGAAGAAGTTCGCATAGTGCTTCCATCATCCACGCTACTTATTACCAGGGTGTGGCCAGGGCCGGGCAGGGTTTGACCCATTTTTCGGATCATCTTACGTTCTGATGGATAGTTATAGAGGAAAATATAGTTATTATCTTTTTGAGGGGTAAAGAAGTCTACGCCTTTGGAATGAACAGTAGTCTATGCTGTTTAATACTCCGAAACACGTGACAGTGAATTTGCACTCATGGCGAGGGAGGAGGGGAACGTTCCGGAATATATTATCAGCAGACACCCTTTAGATTCAGAAACCGTTGCAAAAGCCTGGTCCCATACGACGTGACTTAAGAAGAGCAACATTATTGTATGCGCCATTAAGCCGGTTTTGGCGCTTGAGTTTTCGAAGCTAAAAGTCGATTGGTTATAACGAGGTTACCGTTATTTCTCCACTGGAGGCCTCTGTAAATTCCGCCGTCGACGGATTGCGCAAGATACATCAAATGCGCTGGACTGAAATTCAGCCCCCGTGAACAAACCGCTGTTATATTTCGGTTCTCTCTAATGGGAAGAATTTTAAACGGGATTGTCCGAACGGCTGGAACTGCTGCTGGCATAATTTGTGTGAAGAGTCTGGTACCTGCTGCAAACACGTGAATGGAGGGCTGTGGAACTCTTGGTTTGCGTAATAAGTTGAAATCTGTGTTCTTCGAGGGATGCCACCGAATTCTCGTTGGGAATGCCCACATTTCCAAAAATATTCCGCCAATCTCACTAAGAAGCACGTTCGCACACACCGGCTGCATGCTGGTGGTATGCAGCAGCACGCTCTTGACGTCGTCTCGGCACTGGCTGCGGACACATTGTTTCTTTAGAATCTGGTGGGTCCATGTCTGCTAGAAGTTATTCGACTCATCTAGTTCATTCTTATTGGGACGTGTTGGGCAGAACAGGATGTTATAAACGAGATGTTATGAACAAGATGTTAAAAATACAAGCAGTTTTTAAGCGAGAATGATTTACATGTTTCAATACATTTTGTCATGATCGGTTGTGTTTTATTTATCTGTCGTGTCTTGGTGTAGGGAAAACTGTTGAGTAAGCATACGGTTCGTGTTATTACTGAATACTAGTTCGGTTCATGTCAGTTCAGCAGCACATTCCGGAACTTTCTACTTAGTTGTTGGCGTCGTGGGGCGTGCGCTATTTCAACACGACGACCGTAATGCATGTACTGTTCAGATGACAGTACTGTGACTAGGTAGCGACAAAGAATGAAATAGAAGCCTAGCCCGAACTTAACCCAATTGAGAATCTAATGAGATTGTTATTCTGGCGTCTATATTGCGACAGCTGGATTTCCCCATCGAATTCCCAACGCAAGGAGGCATACAACGAGTTGAATTGGGATGGAGCTTGTAGGTTTGAGTACTAACATGAATAAATGTTACGCCGAAATTCCGAACGTCAATGCAGGTTATATACTCTTCCAGATACAAGTACTGTTACCACGATGTGGGTGACCTTGTAGCTATGGGACAGTCATTGCCTGACCATTCTTTCTACCTGACAGTGAGTTAAACTACGATGTGATACAGCCTTATTCACACTAAAAGTTATCACCCGTTAATCTCCGGTGCAAAAACTTTTCAAAGTTCTAGCCAAAAAGTGTGGTCTTATAATTGTTGAAAAGACTGTGTAGTACTCCTGTGATGAGACCTGCGCGTGTATGAAACCCGTGCTCAGTACGTAGTTCATCGGTGGGAATTATGTGAGGCAACAAGAAATGGCAGAAAATGTGGTACAACGGAACATAAACTGGTCGGATCTCATTTCGTAGCCGTACCTGCGGTTGGCAAGCCCCAGCCTGACCACGAACTCCCAACCCTTACTTCTAACCCCTAACCACGACCCCTAACCCTAACCTCCTACAGGTACAGCTACGAAGTAAGATCTTGCCCATAAACCCAGAAGACAGAAGAAGAAGAAGAAGAAGAAGAAGAAGAAGAAGAAGAAGAAGAAAAAGAAGAAGAAGAAGAAGAAGAAGAAGAAGAAGAAGAAGAAGAAGAAGAAGAAGAAGAAGAAGAAGAAAGAGAGAGACGGAGAATGAGAAGGAGGAGAAGGAGAGGGAGAAGGAGAAGAATGCAGATTACCGGTAGACACAGTGGAAAAACACGAAAAATTCAGCTTCATCTACAGAGTTGTTTGCAATTTCGAGCTAACTGGTAGTTAGTTTAGAAGACCTGAATGCTCCATGGAATGTGCGCTTTTCCCAAGCGTGAAAAGGATGTCAATACTGTGTCTGTGGCTTGACGAGTTAACAGCGTGTTAGGAGCGAGTCATTCATCTAGCATGCGCATTTGTAAGCGTAATTCGAGGTAGGGCATGCGAATAAGCACCTCCTCCGTCGCATTACAGATGACCCTTGTCATGTTCTAGCCTTAACGCTTAGCTGGTGGTAGGGTTTGCAACTCTCCGAAATCGAATCTCCAAAAGAGAACGCAACAGAAAGGGGTGAAGAACACGTGCCTACGGCTGAGCTCCTAACTGCAAAATCGGATGCCAGAAGGTTGGTACAGAATGTCCAAGGGCGGCTTGCGATTGAGCCAATCAGATCTTGCCCTTGCATGTGGACTTGTTTACTGACACATCTGAGTGGCTGGGCTCCCTCCAATCCGGCCGGTGGCTGGCGCGATCTCAACGCGCTCACGCCGTGCGGACAGGTCGACGGGACAGCATGTGCGCCCTTCGCTAGAGCGACATGCGAATGCATCGGTTAGGACGGCCTCTCCTAACACTTCCCCCCTTTGAGTTGGGAGGTACGACTTGAGCCGTGGGTCCACTTGCAGTAGAACCGTTTGCGTTGATTTTCGACTCGATCGTCTAACCGGCTGATGAGACCGCCCTGACACCGGAACCGTGGGCTCTTGCCTTGGTTTTGGCGGATCGAATGTGTCCATTAGTACGTCAAGTGGTTGCTTTGGGTCTGAATTTGGCACGTCCGTTCATTCGGTGTGCTTCAGCTAATTGACGTGGCGTACCCCAAATGTATGGTCCGGCCAGAATCTCCTAGAAAACATTATCACACTTTCGGTGGACACGTCAGAGCTTCCACTTCTCCTGCTTGTTCCTCTAATCTTTTGTCGGCACCTTCTCGCCCGGATGAGAAGATCGTTGCCTTGCTCGGTGGCGGCGGTTGAATCGCCCTTCCATCGAAGTTGGGCGTACTGTTTCACGACCAACATCCGGTTGCCCGCTGGCAGATAGTGTCAGGCGAATGACGTCAAATGGTGTGCGGAGCTTCCTCTGAATGAGAGCCTCTGCAGGAGAGACACCGTTTGGGGAAGTTGGGTTTAGTGTTGCCCGATAGTTCATCAAAAATATTTCGAGAACTTCCTCCGTAATCCCCTCCCCTTTTGACTTCTGGACAGCCCGCTTGGACGTGTCCACAAAACGCTCAACCTGGCCATTGGGCTGATGGCGAGCTGGTGGCGAGCTTATGTAATTTATGCCTGACAGCTCGCGGAAGTGGGCGAAGGCGGCTGATGTGAACTGCGGTCAGATGTGGTTATGAAGCTCCACCTGAAGTAAAAAAAATCCCAGCCACCTGTAATACGGGACCGGTGGTAATAGGGTTTTTACAGGTGGGGCCGGGGAACGCACAGGCGGCGAGGTCAAGTAATTGTATCTTAAAGGAAAGCTATCGGGAATGTGCGGTTGTACTTTAAGTGGTTGAGAAATAGTTTCCCTTTCCCCAACCCAAACAGTACTTTTTTCATCAGGTGGGGTTACAGAACCACATCTTACCTGAACTGTCTCCCATTATCGTTCACCAGCATCTCGAGACAACCAAGTCTGCTGAACAGTCGTCGGAGAGCGTTGACTGTGGTGCCGGTTGTCATATTTCCCATGGAAAGAAAAACCGACCATTTGCTATATGCGTCAACAACGATAAGGGAGTTTTGACCATTTATTGATCCAGCACAATCGATGTGAAGCCTGGACGACGGGGTTTGTGGAACAGGCCATGCCTTGAGCGTGGTCTTCGCCGGCGTTTTTGATGCGATTGCACCTTTGGCGCAGGAACGCGCGCACGCGGTGCGGACAGCAAGTGCGCGCGTCGTTGGAGAGGCATGAGAATGAATCAGTCAGGACGGCCTCTCCTAACGACCTGGCGATGTTATGGTTAGCATTAGGAGGGTCAGGATTGGGAGGATACTTATTCCCATGTCCAATCTGTTTTGGCTTATTTGTAAGGCTGAATTTGGGGTCCACGTGAGACTGTTTCATCCCCCAAGGAATTAAATGCTCCCTTGAGATGCTATTTGCAGCGACAGTTTCCGACTAAATATCGACTCTTTTTCAACGGGGCTCTGCTTAGAAATTTACCAAGGAGCGAAAACAGCAGGAAAATAGCCAATTTTCTACTGATATCGCCTCGAAATGTAAAGTATTCGTCAGATATATCGAGCCGAAGCTTTAGGTACACCTTCGGCGCCACAATGATCAAACCAAGTTTCGAGTAACAGTGGACCGAGGACTCCTGAATGGGAAATGCACTTTGTACAGAGCCCCAAGCTGCTGCCTCAGGCAGCGGCTGTGCTTGACGAGGCCATGGAGTTTGCCACCTCTACCAACTCACATTTGTACTAGAGAGCGGCTGCATTTATTGGCCTATGGGGACGAATGTACAGTGGATGTGCTAACTCGTGAAATGTTGACCGAAATACTGAAATGCGTTTTAGACTCGAAAATATTACTTAAGTAGCGTTCTAACATTAATCACCGTGCAGCATAACCCCGTGATAATTTAGTTACTTCAGGATGTCCCCTTTCGAACGAAAATCTTTCCGGCCGTCTGCAAATCTACGTTCCGTAAAAAATGACTACGTAAGTAGTACGAATTTTTATCGTTGATTTTCAATGTCCTTATAAATTCAAATATAGCCCATAGAAAACATGCATAATAGTATTCATTCTTTTGTTCATTTGGTAGAAAATTACGCCCATCTTCAAATTTTATGCTTTAAGGAAGGGTAGAATTCGGTTGGAAAAAGCTTTTTAAATACCCGAATAATTTTGAACCCGACCTGCGTTAAACTTGCATTATGGGCTTACAAACTACAAGCTGCATATTTTCCATGTGTGAAAAACCGTATATTTCTCTACAATATGAAGAGAAGACCACATGGGGTTCGTTAAAGTCAGCAGTGGATTTGAGCCATATTTAAAATTTTAAAAGCGACATTAGTAAATGCAGATACACGATATCTCACGAACGGACATTTCGCGGTCTTAAAAACTTCATAATTATAAACATTTTAAAAACCGAATTATTCCTTCCCTCGAGTGTAAAATTATAAAAAGATGTAATTTTCTGCCAAATTAGCAAAAAATGAATTTTATTATGCATGTTTTCTATGAGATATATTTGACTTTATAAGGGCATCGAAAACAACGAGAAAATTTCGTACTACTTAAGTAGCAATTTTTGCAGAGCATAGTTTTTGCAGACGGCCGGAAAGATTTTCGTTCGAAAGGCGGCATCATGAACTAACTGACTTATCAAGGGGTAATACTGCACGGTGACTAATGTTACAACCCTACTTAAGTAATCTTTTCGAATAGAAAACGCATCTCAGAACTTCGGTTAACATCTCACGTGTTAGCAAATCTCCTGCAAGGGTGTGCAGCATTGCACCTGACAAGGATGTCAGGGAATGTCCTTGTGGCAGTCGGCCAAGTTAATGCCTCCAGAAAGGCTCGCAGGGGAAGATTAATAACCCTGACGTACCAGGACTTAGAACAAGTAAGGCGGGCGACGTAATTGTGTCGGTCGGCCATAGATGCATGAATCACTTATCTTACCAGCTCAAAAACATAAAAAATGTGACATTGTCGCGAGTTCCTGCCATCTCGTCTCTTCCTGTGTGGAAGATTCGTGTGACCAGTTCCTGGTCCAGATAATTTTTAGCATGACCTATAAGACGTATGGAAGACCATCGTTTGCCTTATCTATACGCCCATGTATCAATGCTGGTTATGGGTGGGACATGTCGAAGATATTGTAGTAGGAACTAGTGGCAGATGTGACGAAACAACATAATGCAAAAAGGGGCACGATATCTGCATGACTGAAGACTTATGCGTATGGTTACTGTTCCGACGGCCCGGGTTCCTCCTCCTCCTCCTCCTCCTCCTCCTCCTCCCAAATGGTGTGCGGGCAGGTAATCGATAATGGCCGCATATCATACCTGCTTGTGGGACGCCATGATGTTGACGCGCCATTCGTACTTCCTCCGGCCAATCTGACCGCCACATCAACCCTGGCTATTATCGACCGCATCCTACCCTCATGACCGCATTAAAACCTTCCTACACCCGTCATAGCAATCGTCCCAGCCCCCGTCCGCCCATGGGGGAATCTGAGCACTCCTTCTGTCGCAGCCTCTAAAACCTTGCTTCTTCAGCGCGCTGATAACATTCTCAGCCAGTTCGTCTGGCGATGGGTTGTTGTGATCGATGTGGAAATGCATAGGGAAAACTTATGACTTCCAAAGAGCCTTCTCTTTCCATAACCTTCAATGTACTGCGTAAGTGTATTACCATCGCTTACGTGTCGCAGAACAGAACGAAACATAGCCGCGTAGATTTTACCTACCATTATCAACCTTCTAATCTATTCCAATGACCATGACGCTTGCAGTATTTTCAGCAACGGCCGTTACCGTCATCTGGCCCACTGCCTGGCCAACTCTTGGACTGTTGAGGAAGGTGCCGATATCAGGCCGCGAACGCGTCTATCTCTTCCTCAGTGCTTCCTGGAAGTCGCTTTTTCGCCTCAATTGACTATTACGATCCTTATTGGTTTTCCTGATTTTCTGTCCGGCTTACTAAGAATTTATAGCGAATGAAATGTTCCATCTAAGTTAGCTTTTAACAACCGACTAGTTGAATAAGCCGTTTCAGAATTGTCTAGCGCCGAGCCTCCATTCGGTACTCGGACCGAAGATGAAGGAAAAACACTGAGCAACATTTATACTCCAGCCAGGCTCTGAGTTATGTATTTTTTTACTCGCAAACGACGGCTCGAATCGGCCGCTCCTTCATTCGATTCCGATATCAAAAAACTGGCAGGTTCAGGCGAGCATATAGAAGGTCCCATTTTGTGGAGATTTTGTTTTGGGATCTGTTACCACTGCACAGAAATGCATTTTGGTTCTCATGATCTTTTTGTCGAAAGTCTAATGGCCTAAAGATAGCATAATACGTCGTCCGTGCTAACGAAAGTTTATAATGGGCAGTGTACAAACAGAGACGCATTTGTGTAAATATTTCCGACTCCTTAGGGTGCGTTTTGTGGATTTATCCACATCCGATACAATAGCATGGAAGAAACAACCTAATAAAATTGCCCATGATTGTAACTTCTCTTCAAAATTCGACTAGCTAAAAAATAGATGCCCTAACATTTCAGCCGATTCGGGGTTATTCATGCAGGTAGAAAAAAATAAATGTCATTCCGCTGAACTCTACTGAATTTTCTGCATTTCAGTCGTCTACTCATTACTTCTTATCTCCTCCAACCCCGACTTCATAGACCAACGCTCCAACTTTGCCAGCTCTAGAGCGCTCCGCTTGCAGAAATTTCTATTTAGGACCTGTGAACACAGTTATTCATGTAGTGAAGGTGCTAATAATAGCATTAATCTTTGTATATTATCGCGTCTGGCTGGAGTCGCAAACTTTCGCAAGCTTTCTAATAGAACGACTGAATGTCATGCGCAGTTCGGAAGAACGTCTAGCTTTTCTCCTTGAACCGGTAGTACAGCAAGAACTTACCCTACTGGTTCAAGTATGGGTCAGATGTGGTTATGTAGCCGCACCGAAGTAAACAAACCCCAACAGCCTGTAATATGGGACCAGTGATAATAGGGGGTTTTTACAGGTGGGACCGGGGAACGTACAGGCGACGAGGTCAAGTAGTTGTATGCAAAATAAAACCTATTGGGAATACGCGGTTGCACTATGAGTGGTTGAGAAATATTTGACCTAACCCCTAACCCTAGCCGCCTAACCCTAACTCCTAACCCTAATCCATAATCATAACCCCTAACCCCAACCCAAACATTGTTGTGTCCATAACCACATCTTACCCAAGTATGTTGCCTCTATATACTAAGCTTATCACTACAACATTAGGAAACTTTGGGTACTTGGACGATTAGTGCAGGCATCGACTCCTACTGTGAAATTGACCTGAACGGGTGACGCGAACGCACGTCTAGACGCGAACCCACTGTCTGAAGGCTGAACCCGCACGCACAACGGCTAGTGCCTGTTTAAGCAGAACTAAGGTTGTGTATACGAGATATGTGGGGATTGATGGCGCCTTACGACTGTCGTACACGACAGAAACGGATCTTTCGTCCCACGACGTACATCATACTCGCCGCATACACAGCCATTGTGGTCTCTGCACTGAAAAGTACACAAGCATGATGCGCACACCTGCATTAAATGAATCTACGTGCCGAGCACTGCACCACACCGAACGTGCATTTTCGTGGCAGGAAGAATGCTAAGAAAACGAGGACCAGATTAGGACTCAGATTCCCTAACAGTCTAGCAGACGGAAAGGGGTGTGATTAAACGAGCAGGTCTCTCAAACATTTTTCATTGTGTTTCCTGACATCTTTAAAAGTGCTATGAAAGGAAACGTTTCCTTGTTTTGTAGGTTCACCCTTTTACGGTATATTGCATCAAACAAATAATTAGTTGGTTGTGATATTTCGTCCGGAATTTGGCTGATGCACTTAAACAACTGCCTCACATACTGTCTTGGGATTTCTGGACCGGAATCTGCCGGGATTTTTTCCGAAGACCCTTTCTTTTTCAGCTCATTTCTTCACTGACCATGATGACGTCGCGCGCGGAAATATTGGTCAGGCTTGCGACTGTCAAACGCATCCGTATGCATCCCAGTAGCACTTCCAGGCACAGTTAGATGGGGTCCCGGTATTTGATCTCTCCTGAAGCAGCGCAACTACATGGGGAACAGTCTGCTTGTGTAGTATTTTCCGCAGAGTAATTATAAATTCTAATGTATCACGTCGGGAGTTATACCTCTCCAAGACGCCTATCTCTACGCCGACTGCACCATTGTATCTGTTATAAAGCTACATCATCAGTGATTTCTTCCCGGCAGATGTGCTATCCCACAAACAAAGTATGGAGGACGATAGACAAGTCCCTCTTGTTTGCATAACCCTGAGACAATACTATCCCAGTGATTGTGTTTTCATCTTCTTTGTTTTACATCCATTCCGCGGCGATGTGGCCTAAAACCTTCAGCAGGCATTGTGTGCCGTTCTTCCGGGGAATAAGGAAAAAAAAGTGATAATTATGCTAATACAGACCACCCCGAACGTTTTAACCTGGTAATTGCAGACCAAACGCCATAGCTTTTGAAGAATACCCTTACCTAAATCTATGCATTTACTTCAATCTAGAATGAGTTAGGAAATCTTGCAGTTATTGTGCCCTTGTAGTACGCAGTTGATTGGGCAAAATATTTTCTTCGGTTACAAGAGTGGCTGGTCGGCACTAATAAAGAGCCAATTTTGAGGACTCTTCACGCTTCTATGAACACCTAAAAAACTCCTGTGGACGGTTCCGACGATGCCCATGCGGTGCGCTCGGCCAAATTTAAGTGAAACCGGAGACGAATCTTCCTTTCACAGAAACGCTGGCTTCGTATGAGCAGGATTGAAAAAATGATAACTCGGTAGAAAAGTTGACAGCGTACCTTCTCCCTTACGGTTTTCAGTCAGACATCGTGTATTCTGATATTTCGTTCTTAGTGATCAATCACTTTGGCGATAACAGTTTCAGTGCATTACGTCCTTGATGGAATTTTACCAATGGCATGGCTCATGAGTACGCATTAAAATATGCCGGAAAAAAGTCCTCAAGAACCCACGGAAAAGCACTGGGGATGGTATACCAAGCAATATGCTGCGGAATTGAACTTTATTCATTCCCCAGGCCAACGGAGACACCGATATTTGCTTCGTCAACAGGGGAGAAAGAAGGCGCACACACGCGTTATAACATCCATTACCGCCGCCCTCACCACTGCGCGCTCTTAATCTGTCATCTGAATTTCGGACAAATGACAGTGGAAAGACGGCACGCACCTCTGCGGGGTCATGGTAAACTGAAGGTAGGTTAAACCGTGCAACCGTATATGGCATTGTGAATAATTGTATAAACAAACACAAAACCAGATAGAGGATATGCACACACACCCTCATTCTAGTTTCCCATCTTTCTCGTCCACCCTCCTCTCCTTCGAATTGTGCGCACACTCATCCTCTAACCTGTCCTTCATCCTTCACACGTTTTTCCATGCACTCTCGTCCCCGCCGTATTCCCGCTCTTAAAACCTGACGCCATTAACTGAACCGGACTCTTTCAAGTGACCCGAGATGCATGGTTCTAGCACAACTTGTGTTGTCTACCCAGCATGTCGGTACTTCTTACTTGTAGTACCCTCATTCGGGATGTTCAGATGTCATGGGCGGGAATTGACGTTGCGGCCGTAGGGTCACTCCTGATTTACTAATGCAGTTGAATGGCCGTTGCGCGACAATATCGAGCCGGTTAAGACCACATCCAAAGGAGGGATTATAGGGGACATCATATAGAACAATTAGAGCAGGCAAGACTACGGTAGCAGAGAGCACTTGCGAGCATACACTGACTGTCATCTCTAAGCACATCTATAGAGCCAGTGAAAACTTCTACTTCGTATCGCGCTGGCACTCAGCTCTGGCATGCGCTTCCTCGAAGTCGGGCTCAGAGCGATAATTGCACCCCAGTAACAGTAAGATACGGTCATGCAGCCGCACCTGATGGACACAATACCTTTAGGGTTAAGGTTAGGGGTTAGGATTAGGGTTAAAGGTGAGGTCGACTATTGCTCAACCACTCGAAGTATAACCACCATTCTCAATAGCTATTCTTTTGTATACAATTACTTGGCCTCGTCGTCTGTGCGTTCCCCGACCCCACCTATAAAAAGCCCCCATTACTACCGGTCACGTATTACAGGTGGTTGGGGTTTGTTTGCCTCAGGTGCAGCTACATAACCATATCTGACCGCCGGTGGAATAACTCGATGAGGGTGTCCGTCGTGCGCGTGTCTTCACACGCTCATTCTGGGCACGGATCAGCCTCAGTTAATATCTCAGAATACACGGCAAAGTCGCCAAGGCGAACACGCTTCTCATCGCACCACATGTCATCCCATGCCCACCAATACCCCTAGCATCACCAGTAGGGACATTCCTGCCATCTCGTCCACCGCCACCACCATCACCCCTTCCACCAACAGTGTGGACTCAGTTCCAACCTGTCCCTACTATGACCGCAAATTCGACCCGCGTATCGGCTTGGTCTGTGGATTGGAAATCTACCTCACTGAGACTGACGAACTGGTTCTGGGAGTCCCACCATACAGCCGTCACCGCTGTCTCACCTGGCCCACTTCGGCGGGACATGCGGTCATCGCGTGGGTCTACTTGATCACACGCTCCTCAGCAAAAATCTTCATAAATTACCACCCAGACCCTAGCCCAGTACCTAGTCCTGCCTGCAGGCCCACATGCATCCCTAGAATACCCATGAAACTGCCCCACGGTACGTGCATACGCAACACCCCTCCGCAACACATAACAACTAGCTGTTGCAGAATTAAGGTGGTCCAGTTTGCTACGTTGGTATGGGGTGGAACGTCGCATATAGGGACATGCGTATCGCGTCTAATTGGTGAAAATGTCATCCGGTATATCTGGATACATGAAGTGGGAACCAAGCTATGTAGGACACGCATAGACGGTCTGTTTAGTTTTGTCAGTCCATGCACCAACGCCACCTCCGATCGTCATAAATATGTCTCATTACTGGAGCACAGTGGACATGGGAAGAGAAGGAAGGAGGGCTATTTGCAACGCATGTATGCACTGTTATAAACTAGTTCACACACAAGTCATTGCTGTCGGACCCACCTCATGGGACGGCAACTGATGTCGTTGCCTGCGACGGTCCGGCTGCATGTAACTCGGCGTCACGTCAGTAGTTTTGCACGAGCCCATCTAATGATTGATTGGTTCATCATGGGAATATTGGAAACCTGCATTACCGGTCATCTTGCTCTAAATTCCAGGGCCGTTAGGGTTAAGGCTAGCGCTAGGGCTGGGTTTAATGTTAGAGTTAGGTTTAAAGTTAAAACACGGGAATAGTTATCGTCTGGAACTTAGATCAAGGTCACCTGTAATACGGGGAGGATTCATATACCCTTGTCCGACCGGTCGATTTGTTTTGAGCGAGCCAGTGACCCGTGAGAAAGATAGTACTTTTTGTCGATCCGGCTCTCCCTCAATTCTGCATACTTACTCAGAAGCAACTTTCTGGTTCAGATCTTCCAGGCCTTTATGCACCAAATTTTGATTTCATCGCAGTACTTCCGGGGTATCGGGTGTCGGTGATTAGGTAACAAGTTGGCGTCTAGTACGACTGGGTTAATAGAAGAATTTGATGCGCTTGTTTGTGAGTTTCAGTAAAAAAAATGAAACCTTGTCCTTTTCGTATTTTCGCATCGTGGGAAAACGCAGACGTCTTGACTGAGTAATCATCTGCAGACGACCTAACTGACCAAAGGCGAAATTCACGACGTATGAACACATTGCATGACACTACACAGAAGATGTGCGCCGAAGCTCGAACTTCACTTAGTCATGACATTTACCAACCAGGGAGGAGTTTTTGCCAATTTCTTTATTCAAAGAATTAATGTCACAAAGAGCGAATCTCAAAGTCTTACCAGGCCAATTATCCAACACACCTGAGATTTAAATACTACAGGCACCATAGTCTGTGACCTAGGAAATCCTTGGTCTGATTATATTGGAGACTTTGAGCGTCAAAGACGTTCTCTTCTTCGGTTTTATCCCTTATCGCATTCTTCATTTTAGTTTCATAACGATTAACGTGACCGCACATAAACTTTCCCAATTCTTTACCATTGTCGTGTCAGCCTCCTAGTGCTACTGATTACGTTTTTTAACATCTGTTTCCGGGCAGTCGACAAGTAGGGTCTGTCTTATGAAGAAAATTACCAAGATGCGCATTTCACTTTTCCCTAACCTACTACAACTTGTGTTCTAGTCTATTAAATTAAATTAATTCACTTCCTACAAAGGCCACTTTATTGTCTGTATCTTGTCCTTCACTAACACTGCCCGGTTTACAGCACAAGTCAAAATGGTTTGTTTGTGCTGTTGGGAGCATGTGGTGCATTTCGGGACTCCCACAGTTGACACGCACGCACGAGTCAACACAAGAAACTGGTATTTCAAATTCCTCGCACCCTACCTGTGTATTTTAAGAAGCCAGAAGGTTGCGTCACATTCTTCCTTCTGCCGCCTAACTGTGACCCTCATTCATTGTCCGGCAGATTAACATGACAGCCAGTGCTTTTTTTCAGCACGTGCGTACAGCGTCTCGTGATTCGCCGAAAGTTGGGTACTATATTTGAAGTCTAAGTGGACTGTTCGGTTCGTTTGTGAGTCAGGCGATTTATCATACGCCAAATGGGTTTTTGCTATAGGGACTAAATTGTTTCTTCAGCGCTGAACAGAAAAAGGAGACAGTTAGTTGAAAGAGTTATCGATTATAACAGGGCGTCACTTGTTCTACGATGGAATTATTGAAATAGGTGAATTTCGGCCAAAATTTTGACCAGGGCTAGACCTAGCAATTGTTTGAAGGGCATTTTTTACCCAATGAAACCAAGAACTGGGTTGGAACGAGGTAGTTGGCAAAACGTATACAATTTCTGACCCTTTGTTCTGTACGTATCTTGATATAGACATACAAGATTGCGGAGGAAGATGGCAAGCCCTTTTTGGAGTAATGCTAGGGAAGCTTATTTCCTGCTAGTTGTCGCAGTAAGATGTGGTTATACTGCCCCACCTGATGGACACAATACTGTTTGGGTTGAGGTTAGGGGTTAGGGACAAGGGTTATGGTTAGGGGTTAGCGTTACGGGTTAGGGCTGGGGGTTAAGGGTTAGGGGTTAGAGTTAGGGGCTAGGGTTAGGGGTTAGGGCAACTATTTCTCAATCACTCGAAGTGCAACCGCGCATTCGCAATAGGTTTTCTTTTACATACAACTACTTGACCTCGTCACCTGTACGTTTCCCGGCCCCATCTGTAAAAACTCCTATTATCACTGGTCCCGTTTCACAGGTGTCTGGGGTTTGTTTACTTCACGTGGGGCTAGATAGCCACATCTGATCGTTTACGCATCGTAATCTGGCAACTTTATCGAACGCTGGCGAGAAGACAGCGGGTACGGCTTTGGTCCAGAAGGCCGCATAACCGATCGGCTACGACTGTCAAACAGCGTACGTAAAGTTCCTCTGGCAGGCAGCCCTCTCAAAATGTTCTATCCTTTTTTCGGTTTTTCTATCTAATCAGAGATCCTCCGCAGCAAATGATGGGTTACAAACACGGTTATACTTGGGTGCCGGGATCCGGTCAAACACACCGTGGAGAGTTTTGCTCTGCAATTCGTTGTGGGCATAGTGTGCAGAGAACTGACTCACAAAACAAAAGCCCTGAAGTTCGGATCACCACAAGGGCAAAAAGCTCAAGTACAATCAGCCAGTCAAATATTTTCTCTAAAAATCCAACTCTCGCGGCCACCTGCTTTGTGTTTAATCATCTCAAGGAAGGTTTTGTGGAGAGTCTATCTAGTTTTGGAGCATTTTTAGGACTGAAGACGCATCAGAGACGAAGGACGTCTGTGTCTGCGCGGCGAAGCGTTTTGGGAGAACCGAGGGGAGTACATGACAGCAGCCTGTTTCTCGGGATGGACGACATCCTAATTTTCGTTGCAAGAGGACTTGTTGGGAGTGATGGGTCGAAAATTTGAGTTTTCTAAAATCCAGAGTCAAGGAAAACAGAATTATTGGAGATCTTTACTCAGGCTAGAGCGCGTACGTGCGGCTCAGCAGGCAGAGGCAAAAACGGATCTGGCAAACGGAGTGCCAGCCGTTTTGGACTGTCAGCCTCGGCGCGAAGTGAGTGCGCCTGAGCTTCGTCTGGCTGCAGCCAATCGATAAAGACGGAAATACCGATCGGCGTCACAGTGTCGGCGAGGCGAAGGAAGAGTCATACGCTGAGGTGTGTTAGGCGGACGGAAGGCGGCGGGGGTACCCGGACGCGCATAGCGCCGAGAGCGCATACCGCCACAGCCTCTACAAAGAAGCATGTTAACACTTCCTTAATAAAACAACAACCAGTTAAACAACGCTCATTACTTGCAGTTAGGAGTTGTGTTTGATAAGTGATTGTCTTGCAGCCATTCCCTGTGTGTGAAGCTATGTGGAGAAACGGGACATTCTTTTGCAACGAAAAATGCTATGATTCTGCGGGAAGCATGGAAATGCGTGTATGTATGTTAGTTGCGCAAATGTGCATGAGCCGTATTTCAAGAGCATCCCGGATCCAATAAGAGTTGAGCTCTGTTTATAATCTGTCAGCCACGTTCGCCAACATGGTTTAAAAAAGAACCTCTTTTTTGTAGAAGGTGCATTGCCGTGGACTCAAATACATTTCTGTACACCAGGGCAATAATTATTGTTTTTCTTAATCAGTTATGTGGCCTTCTTTTGAAATCATCTGACAATGACGGCAGTTCGAACGCCGCGAATGATGATGTCGACTGTGTGCCTCACAGCACGGTGGAAACAGAAACGGTGAGTTTGGGGTGAATTAGTTTATTGTAAGAGTAGATTTTCTCAGCCTCCACCGCACACCCCCATCCCTCACCTTCCCGAGCACGGTATCAAGACAGTCGGGAAGCATGAAGATGGGATCGTGTGCAGTGGCTGACAAAACTAAACAGTTTACCTCCGCGTGCCAAACACGCCTGGTCCTCTCGCAGTGGGCCAGGTTTTTAGAGAAACACGGAAGAGGCCAGCTCGATAAAATGTCGAAACCGCCTTTTGGGCCACATGATTCTAAAATTAGGCCTGATTGTTACATGGACCAAAGGTTCGAAAACCGGTAGACGGACGAATTAGTTCGAAGGCACAGCATTACGGATGAGTAGCCTGTTTTCGTAAGATTCTGTGCTATACCTGGAGGGCCAGAGGCGTCACCACAGGTAAGTTTGCAAATGCCTGTAATTATTTGCTTCAACGATTCATTCATCGAACTCTACTGAGGTGTTATCTCCCGCAAAAATCACTTAAACGCTTATTTTGCCGATACTTTAAGGGCACAGACTTCTGATCTCGTGTAATCGTCAAAAGACGGTCGAACGATGCAGGCCAAAGTCAGACTTATTGATTTTCCCAGACGCTTCAAAGCTGCGATCTCTAATTGGAGTGTTTATCTCAGAATGGCTGGTTTGCTCCAAACTCTGCTTCGTTCGAAACTCAAGCACTCCCACTACTGTTCCATCCCTAGACTAGTGGACAGAAAAGGAAGCAATAGTGAACACCAAAGATGCATTTTGCGTGATAATCCTTTACTGTTTGTTTTTCAGGCATGTTAATATCCAGATGAAATCCTAAGCGTTAGATATCCCAAATACGGACGACCTTACTCGAAATGATAATAAAGTTTGCAGGACATAGCATCTGTCCAGTAGCCTCTCTGGTCTGTGACTACTTCGGATCGTCCATACCCGCAAGGAAGTCCAAATCTGGACCAAGCATATCGCTACCTCGAAAGTTTGCCGAAGGCCTGCCCTGCGGATCCACTCCCTCCACGTACTCCATCCGCAGGATGTTTCTAACATCGTCTTGCAGGTTGAGATGTCCAAAGTAGATAACTCGTCGCAGTAACCGTACGTATTTGTGGTGGGCTCTCAAAAAACGTACTAGTAGGCCAAGTCTGTAGACAAAGAGTGAGAAGAGAAAAAGAACGAATACGGAGGAAGCGATGCCAGCAGCAAGTGCTTTCGGGCTGATGCGGTTTATCCAGGATCCCAAATTTGCCGCTGCCGACTCCTGCGTCTCCGACTCGCCAAGGTAGTAAGCCACGTGGCTGCGATATGAGCTGGAAGCTTCGTGATAAGCGACCACCAGAGCGGCGAAATTATCGTAGGCCCAGGTGGCGAAACCCGCAAGAGCCTGCGTATAGGTACCGCCATTGAGTTTGCAGTCTTCTGGTGAGAGGGATCCCTCCTTGCCTGTAGTAAAGCCCTCTGGACAAGGCAAGCAGCCCCCCGAAGCCGGCCATCCCGTGCTTCCGCGATAGAAAGCCCGCGCACAGGGGCGACACCGGTCGAAAGAGTAGGCTGTCAGGGGCGCCTGGCCCGGCGGGCAGGGAACGCAGACTGGGGGCATTCGGTGGAGCAGGCTGGCGCTGGCCGTAGGCGGCATGCCAATTAATTCGGACGTGTTGTCGAAAATGTCTTCAAAATCCTTTTTCATTTGGAAAAGGTGAAAGATTGGTTTGAGAGGCGGCTCGGAATTGCGCACATAACTACCCGGAGGACAGAGGAAACGCACCGCAGTTAGGAAAGTGATTTTTGTTTTGTCTTCCACCTGCATTCCCTGCGTCCGCAGCTTGTTGTCTAGCTCATGACGTAGGAGCTCATCCAGAAGGTGTTTGGAAGCAGCGTGAACTGTAGCCAGACTGTCAAAGGAGGTTGCAGATGGCGGCAGGACGACGTGCAGCGGACTAGTGCCTAGGCGGATGGTCACGAGGAGTTCGTAGTAGGAGTCAGAATACTTCAAATGGAAGGGCAGTTTGATCACTTCGACATGAATGCATGGTGTGAATCGGAACTCGTGTACATTCTGCAGACTACGACAAAAGTTTCTGGCGACATCCTCCCACCAACTGGGTGGCAAGTATCTTTTCTTGTCAGTTTCGTTTAGGTACTGTCTGGGTAGGGCGTAGCGCCACTGAATGGTCGGTTGCGCATACTCCGTTAGAATAAACTGATTGCGATAAATAACGTGTTTCTCACTGAAATCGGCATCCTTTTCATCCTCCTCATCCGAATCCCAGATGACACCAGACGTGCTCGAGCGGAAGGTCTGGCATGTGACAGTAGTCATGCTGTAGCGTCTAAGGAGGTCCAAGCTGCTTCCAGTGTCACTGTACTGATTGGGGGGTAGATAGAGTGTGTTCTTGGTGCCGGCTTTAGACTCAGAATTGTCCTTCAACGCCTCCGCGTCAACTTCGCCTGGCATTACCGGAGGAAGGCGCAGGGGCAAGGCGCTACCAACATGTATCAGACGACCCAGAGAGTTATACCATACTGTAGTCACCTCCGAACCCAAGGGGCGTAGTAGATTGGCATCCAGAAATTGGAAGGGCGTGAGGCGAACCTGTTTCCCAATCAGCCTGGCATATTTATCCTCGTCAAGATTGCAGGGAATTTGAACAAACTGACCATTTGGTATCCAGACGCTGAATTTGGACTCGACTTTCCCACAGGACACATATGAACGCAGGAAGACGTTCGCCAGAAGCCAACATGACAGACAGCTCGCCTGAATCCGTACATTCATCAATTTGCTTAAAACTGTGACAATCAAAACGAAATAGTGACTCTGTCCCCAGACCTTGTTTAAAACAACAATTATTGATTTTCCCCAATAAGGTAGAACTCTAGTGACCGCAACTGCATGTGCGTGCGGCTGCGGTGCGCATCCTGGAGGCGTGAATGCCAACTGACGTCGTCAGTGTGGGCTAGAAAACTATCGCTGTGGCGCCAACATCCACGCATGTCAATTGTCACATTTTCCCCTTCGAAAATCAACTTAAAGTATATGTATTTTTGCTGATATCCGCATCGGTATTGGGTGCGGAGAACCTGTTTTAATGAAACAGTTGAGAAATTAGTCCATAAAAAGAAAAAAAACTAACACGTTCGGCCCAGTATTGCCACAAAGTATTGAACAAATGTACCCAAAAGTGCGTGTACCCTTTCCGGTACCGATACTCGGCCACGCTGGTTGTATGACAAGAAACGCATTGTGTGAGTATGGGTAGCTGAAGAGCGCGTGAGATTTAGTGTTCGCTTGAGGAAGACCAAATAGTCGGGGAACAGGCCTGCAATCTTTTCACACCGACAACGATCTTTGTTGAGTAAAACAGACAATTTTTGGCTAGTGCGACAATTTTCCTTCTCCGATAATTTTTGTAGAGATCCATTTTTCGCTCAAAGTTGCCTTCAGTAGTGGGTTGTTGGTACAGGAGTTTGCGGGCAGTGCATCTATATGGAAAACTAAAATCTCGAATACATGCTCGAATGGGGTAAAGAACTAATCCCCATTTGTGGACAGCAGCAAAACGCATCTGGAAGCAAATGCATGAAAGCGCAGCTGAAAACCGTGTTGCTATGGCCCCCAAACATTGCAACTCGCAGGGGCAAGAGGATTCTGCGCAGTCGACTGGCTGTAGGCATATAATTTCTTTTGTAAATAAGCTCAACAATGAACGTGGGAGCTCACTGACTCTACCTCGTGGATCTTCCTTGATAACAAGTGGAACATTGGGGCAATACAAGTTTTTAAAGACATTTTAGCTGGACACAGTGCGCACCGCAGCTGTCCTTCGGAGATTAACTGACGTTTTAACTGCAGTGTGTCAGGGGCAATGAACGGCATCTTTACAGTCGCTGGCACGTCCTGTGATGCTTTTAAAGTGCTTTTGAAGTACTGAAGTGAGCATTCACAGTGTTAATGGACAAAACAGTTGCTATTAGGCGTATCATTCGCTTTACCGCTATGGTGACTGAGAGAAGTATCAAACGAAGTTCGAAAGACTCAGCCGTCAAGCGTGATGTAAAACCACTACTCTGCCCCTAGTTCGCTGTGCATTTCAAAATTAATAACCGATTTTTTGATAAAAGTATGGACAACCATAAGGGCATATCTGGCATTCTTGCTTGATAGTGACTACTGGCTAGGCCTTAAAACCATAACTTAAGCCAACGACTAACCAACCTACCTTTAAGATGAATAGGTCAATGGCGAATTAAAAATCTTTGAAAATAAAACAAACTTTAAACAACTTTCGTCAGCGAGCTAAAAGAAAGATACTCAGTTTACGCTGCAGTTGGAACCTAGGAATGCATTTCCACATCTAAACTCGAGTTCTAAAAATACCGAAGTCATAAAAATCTTGTGGACAATATGTAAGGTCCTCTAGAACTAAGAACGAGGGTCTTTTGACTCCTCGATAAGTAAATCCAGAAGCATAGGGTCTTCATATGGTGCCTATGAGGGATTTTCCACTCACTCAGAAATCCCGGACAGTTTGCCCCCAGCTAACTGATTGGTTTTTCATTAAATAGGCGTCCACAACATCCAAAAGAGAGGGTGCATTCTCTGTCCTTCGCTTGTGAACTGACCGGAGTTTGGATTGGAAGGTTACTTGCGTGTGCCCCCTGTTAACTGTCGGGTATCTTTCTCTACTATTACAACTTTCATCAAGAGGTTAAAGTCAAATCGTGTTTTGGGCGTTCTCAGTGTGCTTCAACTTCTTAGCATGATTCTGTAGAATAGGCTGAACAACCGAAGGCCTCCAACGAAGAACGCGGAAAGGACGCAGTAGGCGACCCAGCTCTGTATATTACTGATTACTGCCTACCGATTATTACGAAAGCAGTGCTGTTTACTTATGGTACACTGGTTGCCTTTTTCCAAGATAACATAAATTTTCTCTTAAATATCACATTCAACTCATGTGTTAGTTGGTACACAGGCTAATTTGGTATACTTTACCTTTGCTGGCCACCTCGGCCGCTTCCCTGTGTTCCGCTGTTCTGCATCATCATGTCGTGCCGTTGGGTCAACGTTCCCACTTTACTCTTATGAGGTTCGCCATTGTCATTCGTCCTTGGACTTCTATTGGCCATTTCACTGCCTTGATTTCTGGACTTGGCGTCTTATTGTGCAGGCGCTATACTTAACTGCCATTTTGTTTTTTTGGTACTAAATTTCGTTAGTATTTAATTTTCCGGGTTGCTTTTAAGCTCGTGCACGGATCTAGCTGAACGTATTCGCAGCAGTAGAACATGTTTCCAAAACTTCATCCGTTTTCACCGCTCTCTTTCGCATCAGTTGACCCCACCCATATAATCCCTGTTTCCGCCGGTCCCGTAAGACATGATGACCTATCCTCTACATTCTGGATGGGGTCGCATATTGCGTCGTTGCCAAGACCCCATGAACATAACCGACTTCGGTTGGACTAAGCACGACCTAGTACAAATAGAGACCTTTCCCGGTTAATCTGGTTGAGGCCAAGGGGATCCTGATAAGTGCTAAGGAAATACCGAAGGGTCGGTTAAATGACTGACGTAAACATATGATCGTAACGACTCGTGCGGTATGCTTGGCAGCAGATAAGCCCATTTTCACTCAAGAAGGCCTTGTCCATATGCAACATCTGCCATGTCCATGACTGATAACGGTGACTTGCTGCTTGAGCTGAGAAACAAGATCCTGACCTCATGAATACTTATCCAGAAAGAGTAATCTGCCCTTTCGCTCTCCGTTCCAACCTACGTTCTTCTATTACAGCGATCAAACTTGGTCCGTAGGTCGGGAATTAACCACATATAGCCAATGAAACCGTTTAATTGATAGTGGACTCACGATTAATGATGGGAAATTTGCGTTTCTATGTGATAGTAAGAATGCATTTATTGTAAAACAAGCAAAACTTCTAGCGAAAGCTTCTAGCACATGCGAAAACATCAGACTTCAATGCCATCGAAGTAAGCAGTTATCTCGAGAGATGCACTTCCGTCTGGGCGTCAAGTCACATCCACAGTAGACGGTGACATTAAACAATAAGAAGAGGGGAGCGAGAAATTCAGTATCGGAGGATCATATAACAATTTTTCGAGTTAAGACAGAAAATGATCCAGTGTTAAATAAAAATGAAAAGGTGGGGCTAAATTTCAGAAATTTGTTCTTTGAAAATCGAATTCGAACGCTCCTGCAGAACTTAAAACAAAAGAACCCCTAAGAAAGTCTTAAGAACGAGAGCATAGTTAGAAAAAACTTGAAATGTTTCCGCATCCCCAGGTAGAAAGGAGAGTTGCAAGAGTTAGACGGTCAGAAAACTTTCACTGACAGAAGCTTGGGTGACGGTTTTTACGCTCACTTCTTGATTTTTTCGCCTTTTGGATAGGTTTGTAGCGAGAAAGTGAACAAGCACTTAATAGAGGCGAAGAGGCGAGTTCCGGGAAGTAGTCTCAAAGAAGGAGACACGATCGCTGGAACAAGAGCTTTATTAGCCTGACGTTTCGGATTCTCACTCGAATCCGTCACCAGAGACAGAGTCAGATAAGGGTGGGTAAATTGCCCAGGTGCTGCAGTATTTATAGGATGTAGTTTCTAGGCCCCTACATGCCTATCGCAGTTGGCAGCTCCCGAGCGCCAGGATAGGGCCTTGGCCCTCTTCCACGGCCTTCCCAAAGTGCATAAAGGGGGTGTCTCCCTGCGGCCCATCGTCTCACTCAATGGTACTCCAACTTACGGGCTGACAAAATGGCTGTTTCGGCGTCTCAAATTTCTGACCTCAAATGCAAGACAATTCTGGGAGAAACTTAAAGGGGCTAAGCCTCCTGCCAAGCGACGTATGGTATCCTTTGATGTCATGTCCCTTTTTACTTCTATTCCGCAGGACCTGACAGTAGATATCATCGAACTACGCCTACGAGACAGATACGATGAAACGGAGAATCGCCTTGGACACGCTGAAATCCTCAAAGTTCTGCGGTTCTGTCCCAAGACGCACTTTACGTTCGACGGAACAATCTACGAGCAGGCGAAGGGAACGCCAATGGGTTGGCCGATTTCGGGACTCATAGCCGTGGCGGTCCTATAACGGTTGGTGTCGCTCGTTTTCCGGCACCACAGACCAAAATTCTGGGCTCGGTATGTGGATGATACCTTCGTCGTGTTCGAACGGGATCGGATGCTGGAATTCAAAGAACATCTCAACGTCATCTTCCCGGACATCCAACTTACGATGGAGGAAGAGGAAAACAACCAACCGGTCTTTCTTGATGTCCTCGTCTGCCGCAAAGATTGTGGTGGCTAAAAACCAAAGTATTCAGGAAGGCGACAAACACGAAGCAGGTACTGAGCTACAACAGCAACCACCCAATCACTCAGAAAAGCAGTTGCGTAAGGACACTATACCGGCGTGCGGAGACACATTGCAGTGAACCGGAAGACAGGGTTGCTGAATTGCAATACCTTCGACGGGTATTAAAAGCCAATGGCTACCAGCGCAACTTCGTTAACCAGTGCCTGCGCAAATGAGATAAGAAACTAAATCCAGCCGGCCCCAAATTTTGGCGAGCTCTCCTGTACGGGAAAATGCCTCAGAAGCCGTCAGTCGCCTTCTCACACCCTTGGGAATCGGAGGAGCGCACAGGCTGGAGGCAACCATTAGACGCCAGATCATGAGACCAAAAAACCCATTGTCACGGCAAGAAACATCTGGAGTCGTTTACTGTGTCTGGTGCAGCTGCGGGCAAAGCAACTATGCCGGAGAAGTAGGAAGACTACTGCGGACGCGGACGACCGAGCCCTCAGCAGCGGTGAGGAGGGAAGACGCCAGCTCCCAAGTCACGGCTCACTCGGCGGGACCCAACCAGATATTCAAGTTTGAAGAAGCGGAAATTCTTTCTAGGAGTGACAACCGTGTGAGCCGCGAACTGCTTGAATCATGGTTTTCCGGTCCTCAGTCAATCAACAAGCGCAGTGACGTCCCCGCTCCATATTAGGCGCTGAGACTTTGTATCGGCAAAGTAGTCAGCCGCGAGGACAGCGTGCGGATGATCACTGTTCCTGGTGTCAATATCGGCGAGCCAAATTGCCCAAGAGTCTATACGAATCACGAAATCCGGGCATCAGCAACTCGACTGCGTGCGACGAGCGTGGGAATCGATAATCTTGACCGGTACACAATCGAATAACAACGGCACGGCAGCTACATGGTTAATCACCTGGCCAGTCGAGCTGTGATGCACTCGGGAGCTGCCAACTGCGATATGCATGTAGGGGCCTAGCAACTACAATCTGTAAATACTGCAACACCTGGGCAATTTACCACCCTTATCTGACTCTGTCTCTGATGATCGATTCGAGTGAGAATCTGAAACGTCAGGCTAATAAAGCTCTTGTTCCAGCGATCGTGTTTCCTTCTTCGCGGACAACATAGTATCTACACAAGCGAATGCTTTATAGCGGTTAGTGACATGCTCCACCACCTCTTCATAATGGATCTAGAGATCTGCGAATAGGGTAGTTCTGTCAACACCTGAGTGCCAGGTCCCTGAAAACTCCAAAACGACCGCTGGGGCTAGACGCGTAGACCTAGGGGATTTTCAGTCGAGACACTGATTTTTGGTGTTCGTGTGGAATCCGGCCATTGACGTTCCTATGTTGCTATTTTTGGATGAAGTCCTTAACTTTTGAGAAATGCATATTGCAGGAAGACGATATCGGCTGCATAATAAGAGACCGATTGGCTTAATCAACCCTCATGTGCCCAAAAACGCCTTAAGCTGACTTTCCCCGTTGTAAGGGACGCCCGAAGTAAATTCCTCTGTGAGGGATGGAAGTGTTTCTTTCCCAGCCAATAATGTTCTTTTCACTTAGGTCCATCTCATGAACGCTTATTATGGGGTATTTGTCGATCGGTATTTACAAGTTCATACCGAAACTGAAAGTCTGTGAGGCTTCTTCGTCTTTCGTTTTTTCTGACTGTAAAGTCTAATACTAGTAGCCGTAGAGACCGCGTGTGTCTGTCATGCTTATTTTGATTCAATAACGTTGGCTGCGCAATTTGGACCTGTTTGATAGCTCGTTTCCATCCTATTTAATAGCTCTGAAGTTTCTTAGCCGGATACTGCGTTATTTCCGTAATTTTCCAGCCGAACGTTTACGCAATGTTAATCGATGAAGTTCTGGAAATTTGGCGAGTAATGAAGAACCTGCCTAACTGTAGGGCAGTTACGTAGGGCAGTTCGACTACGTTGTGATATCTCATGCAGGCAAGTGTCTCCTCGCCTTACCGACGTGGTGGAAGCTCTTATCTAAAAGTGTGACGATTTGTAAACCATCTAGGCGACCAGCTTCTCAATATTCCAGAAATCACACGTTTGAATAGACATGTTTTTAGGACAGGGACCTGGTTTGGAGACGACTATTCGGATATGCTTCCATGTACGTTGCTTGCGAGTTCTACGGGCTTGGATTTGGCTATTTGCTGCGAGGGCGGGGTTTCCAGCTTCTGTGATCCGCTCTCATGTTCTCAGTGCAAACCAGCTGAGATAACTGGCTGCAAAATACTCATGGACAAAGGGCTTTATTGCATTGGCATGGGAAGTTTTGTTTAAGAGTGCTAAAAACGGCTGTGAAAATAATGCAACTTGAAACAAATGAAATTCTTCTCGGTCGGATGTGGTTTGGTAGCCCCACCTGAAGTAAACAAAACCCAGTCACGTCTAATACGGGACCGGTGGTAAAAGGGGTTTTTGCAGGCGGAGCCGGAGAGCGCACAGGCGACGAGATCAAGCAGTTGTATGAAGAAGAAAAGCCATTGGGAATGCGCGTTTGTACTTTCAATGGTTAAGAAATAGTTGTGCTAACCCCTTATCCTCAACCCCAACCGCTAGCCCTGACCCTTAACCCTAACCACTAACCCCTAACCCTAACCCTTTACCCCTGTCCCAAAGGGATTTCGTCTATCAGGTGGGGCTACAAACCACATCTTACCTTCTTTCCACATCGCCGCTTGGCTGAGCATTCGTTCTTCGCCTTATAACCTTCATAAAATTCTAGAACATACGTGCACCCATCTTCTAGCAAAAAATCAATATCTCCAAGGTCCTATGGTGACAATTATATAAAAAATAGAGAACGTGCCGCAGACTGAAGGGGGGAGTAGAAAATTTGTTCCAAGTTGTATCATTTTACTACAACTCAGCATCATGATGCAGCGAGAAACGGGCACGGGTGCGTGAGGCCATTTGGAATAGGTTGTTAGCAGACGAAAATCGCTTTAATGCCTTTAACTACGACAAAAAGACATTCAGGAGTTGTAATAGCACACCAGTGCCCTAACCGACAAAAATTAGAACTCGATGGCAGCCGGCGTTCCGAGAGAACGAAGGCAATATGCGACTGTTTCTAGTAGCGGACTGAGAGTCAAAGTGGAGAAGGGTGAGAAAGGTCTTTACGCCATTTACGGTGGCCAT
Source organism: Spirometra erinaceieuropaei (assembly GCA_902702965.1). Lineage (NCBI taxonomy): Eukaryota > Metazoa > Platyhelminthes > Cestoda > Diphyllobothriidea > Diphyllobothriidae > Spirometra > Spirometra erinaceieuropaei. The sequence continues at coordinate 529,253 of CACRXP010000327.1, read as the reverse complement.
TTATTGCTGCCACTTTGCTAAATACTCAAAAGGGTTCCTTGGAAAGAGGTGATGGGCACACGATTGCATGGGTCTGACTGAAAACTAAACGAGGTTTTGTCGCTATCCCAAACATATGCTTACGACTTTCGCCTCCGAACTCAGCTACAAGCTAAAATTAACTCCCCTCAACTGAGCCGGACAACCTGCTAATGTTGATTTTGGCGTCTGAAGCCTTATGCGTTCCCGCACCTTTTTGCTTATCCGCATGATTCGTGTAGGCCATTGTCGCGCTGATTATCGGTATCAGGACAAAGGAGGCCAAAAATGAATACCCACGCACGCAACTGGGTTGGAAATGTCACCTTGGTAGAATTTTTACACAGCAAGAAGACTTATTTTTGAAAATTGTAGCTGCTATTGGTTAGAAGGATTCCTCGTTCAGGTTTTCAGACACGGGGTGACGCAAAAGCAGTTAAGGCGAACGTTGCCTACTACGAAATGTCAACGCCCACGCACCGGCAAATGCCTGACCGCGCACCACGCGTTTGCGATCATGCTGTTCAGGCGTCGTCGCATTATAACCCATGACTCATGGCGCACCGTATGCCAATGTCCCATGCTGCACCAGAAAAAGCATGACTTAGTCTGTCCGTGGATGGAGCTGTTTGTTGTTTTCGACGCCTTATGCAAATCGCCGCACGAACTGTCGCTGGCACTTGGCTTACACGCAAATAAGCATTCGGATTTGTAGGTCGACCGTTTAAGCATAAGAAAATTGCCGCTTTTTCCACATTCGATTTCATGCTGAATTTGAGATCAGCCGTAACCGCACATAATAATTTCGTTCCATCCAAGGTCAGAAGTCAGTTAACTGTGAGAAAAGGTTTGTTCTGTACACAGGGCAAGTTGTCGTGAGCTGTCAGAGCAAAGCGCCCGTTCGGGAGAGCGTCAGTTGCGGTGTGCTGTTTACGCGGGAGTGCATGTCCGCACCAGCATGAGTGCTTGTCTAGCTGTGCGATGGCCATATCATCGATTTTTTTGTGGGGCAGAGTCTAGGCGGCATGATGACACGGGCAACCAGCTAGATGGTCCGGCGCGCGTGGGGCGACAAAAGTTGGCGAGCGCAGCTGTGACGCATTGCAGCCGAACAAGGGGCGTCCCAGCTCAAGTCGTAGAGGGCGGTCTGGCACCCGCGGTCGACCTACAAGCTAGCGCGGTGGACGCGGCTGTCAATCGGAAAGGGAGGCGACTGCTACACCTGCGAATGTACTGTTAGAGATTCACTGCGTTAATTTTAACGAGTCGCCAGTGGGGATTGCGACAGGACACGGGAACAGGAACGCTCCCTCCCATAAAACAGGTGGCGTTGTGGTAAATTCCAGAGAGGGTAACTATTCCCGTGTCCAAACCCTAACATTAGCCGTAACCCAAACCTCAAGCGTAACCCTAATCTTAACCCTAAGTTTGCTTTTCGTGAAATTTAGCACAAAGCTACCAGTATTCCCGTGCCCTGACTGCGGGAGTAGCACATAAGCGATCTTTACCGAATCGGGCCATAAACATGGTGTGAGAACGGAGGTGAATTTCCACCTTGAAGCTCTCGCAGTGGCAAACGTTGTTGCCATGGTTTGTGGACGTGCTGCAGGGCCCGAGGATGTGCGTGTATTCCTGGTGTTTGGTGAACGTATTGTGGACGCTGGGGAATTACCCGAATCTTTTTCCTTCGGACGTCTTGATACATCCAGACTGGGGTCAGAGGAATGGGCACGCGTACTCTGTTTCATATACTTTCGTCACTGGTAAATCGACGCGCAATGAAAAGAACCGGGCTAATTAACAGAAAGCAGCTACCTATCTAGGCATTTCCGAGTTTAACATAGTACTTGCTTATGCTGACGAAGATCAGTAGACCGTAATTAATCTAAGAACCACAAAAGATCTTATTTAAAGTTATCAGCTTATTTGCTTGATTGGCCGGTTAGTTCAGTGTAATCAGCAGATGAGGATGAGGCGGCGACCAAGTAGCGACATTGGTTATACACCTTTAGAGCTCGGTACATCATCTGTGCTGCTCACGTCATACAGCACGCCGATCGTGCGTTCCATGGAATCTGAGACTAGATTGGCCATGGCTAACTGTGAGGGTGGCTGGGCAACTCACCAGGCCACAGATGCGGGGACACCATGTTACCCCCAGCTTCTGCCTTCACTGTGCTCTGCGTCTTTTTGGTCGCTATGAGAGTTCCTCGTACTTCAGGGAATGCCGGTTTTTGTGGAGACGGTCGTACCCGATGTATCGCGGGTGACCTTGCGCATTTTGGCACTGTCTGCACCTTTCCCTAGTGGGCTACAACTGGTGACCTGTTTTACAGAAGTAGTTACTATTTCAGTGGTTGTCCTGCTAACAGCTAGATTCTCTCTATTGCAGACGCTCTCAAAGACATGCAGTCAAGAGGAGCAGTTTGTGGTGCGGAGGGCAGACTCTAAACTCCCGAAAGAGACACATTCTCAATCTGTGACCTAGTCAGGTGTTTGGTGGGTCATGATGACGTGCAAGTTGCAAGGCAACTTGAAGAGGCTTAGTTGTCAGCCGACTGCCCAGTCGGTTGCAGCACTGACGTATTTGCGCCACACATGACACCCACTGACTATAAGGCCAGACAATACATCGTGCCGCCTGGTTCACCAACTAAAAGTCCAGACGGTGAGAACAGGTGTGAAGTCACCCAGGGTACACAGGTAAGCCGGTTTTCCTAACAGCTGGTAATCACTGCGATACGAGGGAACACTCACAACGACCCAAAAGACGCAGACCACAGCCCGAAGGGAGGGTCCAATGCCCCACCAAGAGACACCAAGGTGGATATCACATAAAACATGGTGTCCCCGCAGCTGGGGCCATCTGTGGTTTGGTGAAGTGCGCGGCCACCCACACAGTCAGCCATGGCTAAATAAGCCGCAGATTTCATGGCATGAGCAACCGGCGTGCTGTTTAGCGTGAGCTGCGCAGATGATGCACCTATCTCTAAGGGTGGATAGCCCACTATGCGATGTGAGAAGTTAGAAAACTGGTGTACTTTCGAGTCCAACCAGCAGTCGCACAGCGGCGCATGATATAGGCAGTATGCTATTACCGACAATGACAAGGGAGACTGCAATGGCCATTTCTGGCTTACTAGCCGTCGTCAGCCAGTCATAACCAACCCCGAATTGTGGAACACCGGAGGCTCCAACTCGCGACCTGTTAGTTAGAAGTCCACGCCCCGAACCACCGGGCCACGAGCCCGTTGCCCTGTCGGTTTCGATCGGGAATATACAATAGTAGGGGGCGCTCACCGATCGTTCTTACGGAACTCACCCGTTCCGTTGTGCCTTAAGGGCGCGCAACGAATGCTTCCTCCCTTTTTATGTTTTAAAAAATTGATTTTTCCTCCTATTTTTGGTCAAACTGGCTACTTTTTGGATATTCTTGAGGTTTTCTCAAACATTCCTGAGAAAAGGATGTCTCAGTCGAACTTGGAGCAAAGTATCTGACATAGGCCCTGTCAGGTTCAACTTCAATTTTTTGTAGAAGATTTGCTTGGAGCCTGCTGACATCTGCGAACATGCAGGATGTGACCTAACTCATGAAATTTGTCGAGATTTACGAATGATTGCCAATCACTTCTAAACCGACACTAATTCATGAATTCAATATTTAGATTAGTTAAGTACAGCTTTGAAAGAATTCAAAACACAAAAGAACTATTAAAGGCAGTGTTACGTTGCTTCCAAATGTCGATTTTTTTTAGAAAAGCGTAATATCTCGAAAACGAAAAATTGTTTAAATTAGGTAAACTTCGTTTTTAGGTGTATAGACTGTCTTCTCATGCATAAGACGTAGTAACTATGAAAGTAAAAATAAAATAAGGTTTTAAAAAGTGTAACAGTGAAGTTTACATCTAAATGTTTTCTAAGAATTAGTGTAATTTCATATATGGCGGTTTGTCAACAGCCTACATTTTGAGTATAGATACCAAAACAGTCTTTCAGGGATTTTTGGTATTCTTGACTCGTTTGAGTTGGATGAATTGCGGTTCAACAAAAGAAACGGAATTTTGCTCGATTTAACCAGTGGGGACTTTGTAGGAACAAAAGTTTTCATAGGGCCACATGCTGCCAGGCCAATGGGCGCCTAATGAATTTAAATAGAACTGACAGGCATGATCGTATACAAACCATATTTTTTAGAGAAAACTTTAGTTTCGTTAACTTAATTTGCACTTTTCGTTCGTTTCAGATCAGCCTAGAAATATTGATGAATACTTTATCATTTCTAGTGTTTTCTCCCGATCGTCCATAAAGACAGATTCTGTATTATCCTTCTGTTAAATACTTTGAAATAAGATACTACTTGAATACATTTACCGAATCAGTGAGTGTTTGGGCGTTCGTTTTCATGAGGAAGGTTGTTTAGGTCATAGTTGAAAGCTCATACAGACATGGAACTTCATTTTCGAATAAAATGGCCGTCCACAACGAAAGACAGCGACGAATATGCTTCGATCAATCAAAAAACTTTCTTTAATAAGTTACCTCTTCTAGAAGTGCTTTCATACTGTACGCCGTTGACAGATCTCTGTGTACTTTGCATTTTTGCACGGCGAGGCCTAGAAAATATTTGACACTTTTGGCCACATTTTCACTTTCCTAAACAATACTAATATTTTTCTACCGTAAACGCAAGAACATAACTTTTTATATATATCGCGGCCAATTGACTTTTAGATTCCGTTTTCGACTATGAATGCATGGTAGAGTGCCCATATAAATACTGATATATTTCCGAGATTATTAATGTTTTGTTCCTACCATTTTTGAAAAAGTTATGTTCAGAAGCTAGGCTACATGACAAATAATATTTCATATTCATTAATATTTTGGCAGATTTTGAATAATTCATACTGACCCAACTGTGAAAAACTCGGCGCCTCGGTGGGATTCGAACCCACGCAGTAAGGGGGAAGGTTTTAGTACAGCCAACGCTCTAACCACCTGAGCTACGAGGCCCCGCCGGACGACGCGAGTTTTATCACACTTGGGTCAATGAATTACGTGAGCCTAGTAGTCATCTGGACGATTCTAGGTGAATTACTTAGGAAATCCTGCTTGGGCAGTCAACTTACTGTATCAGATTTGGTAGATTCCAGACGTTGCAGTAGGTTGGGCGGGTAACTTGACCCAAGTGTGATAAAACTCGCGTCGTCCGGCGGGGCCTCGTAGCTCAGGTGGTTAGAGCGTTGGCTGTACTAAAGCCTTCCCCTTACTGCGTGGGTTCGAATCCCACCGAGGCACCGAGTTTTTCACAGTTGGGTCTATATGAAATATTTCTTATGTTCAAAACTGCAAATGACCATTCGGTGGTGGTCATTTATGGGACATCACGGAAAGTTTTCCAAACTACGAAACAATTTCAGCTCATTTAAACAAAGGAATCCCTGCCTGCGTTATTACAGCATTTCAGGGCATCAAATAGCACAGATTTTCTAATGTGACTTCTAAGAATTTATAGAACATCTGTTTCTCTAAAAATAACCTTTCTGTTAGCAAGCTGATAACCACGGTTTGCATCAATCATAAAATAAATTTTCACGTCCGGCAACCTCTGCTAATTAAAACTCTTGTGGGTAAATAACCCTACTTTCAATGAGAAACGCGCTTAAGTGCGCAACTGAAGTCTAGGACATACATTAGCATAGGAAATTGCACGAATATTTTGAAACGTCCATTTTCGATAAAATCTATTAGTATTTTGATGGATATATTTACGTAAACACAATTTGTGCAGAAGAAAAGGATTTCGGTGAGCTGCGGTTATGTAGCCCCACCGGAAGTAAACAAACCCCAACCACCTGTAAAACGGAACCAGTGGTAATAGAGGTTTTTACAGATGGGGCCGGGGAACGTACAGGCGACGAGGTCAAGTAGTTGCATGCAAAAGAAAAGCTATCGGCAATGCGCGGTTTAACTTTGGGTGGTTGAGAAATAGTTGTCCAACCCCCCCTTATTATAACCCCAAATCCAACGGTCTTGTGTCCATCAGGTGAGGCTACACAACAACATCTTACCGACATTTCATCGAAGGAGCCAGATGAGTAAGTAAAATGCGCAAAGTTAAAGACTCCCAGCAATTTTCATGTAAGTTTCCGTGATCAGGTTTCGTAAAATAGGTCACGTGCTGTGTCGGGTTATACTGAGACTTGCAAATTGCTTGTAGGTAATGCGTATCATACTCGTAAAAAGGTGTTTTATGCCAACCTCCACTGGGGAACGGGTAGACAGTTTAAAACGTCCGGGGTATCTGTTTCTAACATAAATTGCACTGATGGCAACCACATGCAAGAGACTGTTACCTGGAAATTTTCTTTAAATTCAAACACTACCAGGTATAAACGTAATGTCAGGTTAGTTTTCATTGTTATATGGGGGTGACGTAGTCTACATTTTTGAACTCAAGGAAAGTCTAGGTGGGAAACATGTGTCACGAAGGCTCCTTAATTTACAGTGCCCTGGACAATCTTAATTACAGGCTTTATCTAATGTTATTTATATATTTTACTCGACCCAGCACTCGGTCAATTCGCCATCTGTCATTATCAGTTTGTTTATGCGACAGGAAGGACGGTCACCACCTGAATGCCTCCGTTAGGCCCGCTGGCACAAAAATGTCAGAACGAGGGAGTTTGCATGTGTGTAAGTATTCATGCACAGTTGTTCCCTTTGTACTTCACAGTATTTTGGCAGCAGCAAAGAAGCTCCGGTTAAAGTAGGGCCAGCGAATGTCGCAACTGCTGTGTCGGAAATACTTGTGATGCCTTCACGTAGGTAGGCGACGTGCGGCCACAAATCCGAGCAACTCCAGTCCTTAGACAAAATCTGCGTAGGCGTGAACCGAGGGAATCGCGCCTATCTCCAGGAGGCTTTTGAAAAAAATAGGTTTTAGTTTGTTGGAGAAGGGAATATTTAATGGATGGAAAAATCAAAATGCAGAAGCGAAAGGGAAGAGCTGGTGAGCAAGTTAGGGGAGAAAGGGGAAAGTGGGTAAACCGGTCAGTAGGATAAAAGCGTTCTGTCACAGCATATGCTATATCTTGGCAGCCGTCCAATCGTAACCAATTTGTGGAACCAAAACCCTGAAATTTTATTTACTTGTTTGCTGTGGATAAATGACATTGGAGAAGAGAGAAAACACGGATGGGGGCGAATATGCGAATCCCAGGCTCTTGTTGTAAAGAAGATGAACACACGATCTCTGGGACAGAAGTGCAGAGGATGGTATTCGCGATATGCTGAGTCCCACGCCGAATACCACCCTCTGCATTCATATTTCCCCCCCCCCCCCCTTCGTGGCTTGACTACAAAAACTGCTCATTTGATGTCGCATTCTCACAGGCCCTGACGATGGCCTCCTGGACGTGACCGAAAGCTCAGACTAATACCCCTTTCCGTTTAAGAGATCGTGTGTTCATCTTCGTTACAGAGAGAAAGCAAGGCGGGGAGACCAACAGAATGGCCGACCCCCTCGCAGTTATGTATGTCCTGCTTCAATCGACAATCGACATGCCAGATGTCATGGCTTTGAGACAATAACTGCGTTGGGAAATCGCTTTTTGCATATATCACTGTGCATTTGAACTGTGCATTCTATGTAGTTATTTATATGAAGTGCATGATAATTGACTAAAATAATTTGAGTCACAGCTGACAGAAAATACTTTGACAATGATAGTTCAAGTTAGCTCATGCTCACAGATGCAGTTATGAACATTAAGGCATTTATTGAAGAGTTTTTTACTTTTTCAAAGAACTCTTCACAGCAAAAAGTCTCGTCAGTGTGATGTGATTCCGACTCATGTTGACAAATGTATCAGCAACACAAATTATCTGATGACGTCAATGTCGTCGAAAATAGAAACTTCCACCAATTTCTAAAGGGGCATTTGCTCAATCCAATGCTGAACCGAACCGCTTTTGACGATAACCTACTAGCAATTCATAATACACCGTGGATGCACAAACCTTATCGGGAATTTACATGAAAAGACCCATTCATAAAATTTACTGAGGATATGCCTTTAACTGTGGTAGTTAAACATAAATGCAACGAATAATACCGATTAAGTCGCTCGTCAATGGGATGAGTTAACAAGTAAATGCGAGTTATAATTTTCAACGGTAATTCAAGATAAGCGACGACAGTTTGGCCATTGTTAACGAGGTCGGATGTGGTTTGGTAGCCCCACCTGAAGTAAACAAACCCCAGCCACCTCTAATACGGGACCGGTGATAATCGAGGTTTTTGCAGGTGGAGCCGGGGAATGCACAGGCAACGAGGTCAAATAGTTGTATGCAAAATAAAAGCTATTGGGAGTGCGTGGTTGTACTTTAAATGGCTGAGAAATAGTTGCACTAACCTCTAACCCTAACCCCTAACTATAACCCCTAATCCTAAACCCCAACTCCTAACCCTAAACTCAAATCCTAAGCCTAACCCCTAACCACAACCCCCTTACCCGTAACCATAACCCCTAACCCTAACCCTTAACTCCAACCCAAACAGTACTTTGTCCATGGGGTGGGGCTACCAAACCATATCTTACCATTAATGATCATGTCCACCGTGTGCCCCACGGCATGGTGGGCGCAGAGACGGCGACTTGCGATTGAATTAGTTCACATCGATAGAGGATTTGAGCAACATCTTCCGCGTTCTCACTCTCCCCACCACAAGTGTCAGGAGGCATTGAGATGGAATCGGACTCAGTGGCTGCCAAAGCTAAAGTGTGGACAGGAACAAGGAAGCGGCTCGAATCCAGCTGAGTGGGACTGTCCGATCCTCCGTCCTGACGGGAGAACCAAGTTATCCCGTCAGATGGCAGCTTCCTAGGCGTGATTTGCAGCACACCGTGGCAGTTTAAAGCCCCGTCACCTTGTTTACAGTGAGGAATATGAGTTGAGTGCCGTAGCGACGCAGTCCCCAGAGTCAACCCTTTTCCCTCTGACGGGTACCGGTCCACTGTCTGAGCCAGTCAGTGCTCTAAAGCGGGAATTGGGCGCAGGTGGTCAACAGAGTTACATAACCCGTCTGCGCGCGCTACACACGACCTGGACCCCGCAGAGTAAGCCCGGATTACACACATAGGGACTACTAATCTCTGATCTCACACGAGTTAGAGTGCCATAGAGGTCGCGTAGGGAAGGAACTAACGAGTACCATTCCAATTTACGCGCGAGTTGTCTATTCCAGGCCTGTGGTGAGTAATTGAGACAGGGTCGGCAGGTGCTCCTGGCACTGGCTCTCTAGTCTCAGTGCGATGCATTTGCAGGTACCGACCAGACCGATGCGTGGGGCGAATGTGCAGTGGTAGTATAGGTAGAATAGGATGGAGCTGTTCTGTCCGTGGCGGTAGAGATACCAGTGGAGGGGGAGTTGATAGTGTTGGTAATGGGAACGTTGTTGGATGTGTGAGGTGGGTCTAACGTGTCGACTTAGCGGTGAATTCCACGTCGTGTATGCGCATGTGGCCGAATAGACTCATGCGGTGACTGGATGTGCGTGGGATATGTGAGCTGTGGGGGCGGTTGTGGCGGGTGTATGCCAGGGTTCCAGGCAGTGGTTCGATGGCCTCAGGGAGATAGATTCGCAAATGACAAACCAGGCCATTGCGTAAGGGCGCGAACGCAGTGAGGACAGGTTGGACTGGTACCAGTGCTGGTGGTGGGAGTGGTTGTGGTGATAGTGATGGTGTTGAGGTTGGTGGTTGACGGAGCGTCGGGAGTGTCCTTACCAGTATTGGGAGTGGGGGGAGCGGTAGTTTTCGTCGTCGTCGTTGCGAGGGCTGTGATAGCGGCGAAGGAAGTGGTTATGGACAGCAGCGGCGACGAAGCATCGGGAATTTGTTCACCAGTGGCGATGGTTGCCGTCGCAGGCGGCATTGCAGATCACCTTTGTTACCAACACACATGGTAGTCTCACATACGGGAAAGGGCGTGGCCAAACAGTTACGAGCACCGCAAGCGGATGCATCCACATGGGCGACCGAGGACGTCTAGCACGACTGAAAAGATGACGGTCCATATTTGGCGTCATGGTGTCTACGCGGTGACTTTGTAGTCCGGAGTATGCAGTTCCTCCGCGCGAGCGGTCAGCTAATTGTAGAAATCTGGACGGCGTGCAAGGACATTCAACAGAACAGTATTTACCTCATCTAAGGACCGCCAATTTTGTGGGCTTCTGCAGGGATGGAGACGATCTTTCACCTTGCAGACGAGGAGGGAGTGTCTGTCCAGCCGTCAGTATCGCAAATCACCTTTATGACCAGCACATCATGACGGTCTCGCCTCCAGACTAGAACGTAGTGCAACAGTTGCGAGTGCCGTGAGTGTGGATGCATCCATGTAGCCTTCTCCCACGTCGGAAGGCAGAAGAGGCTTTTGGTGATGAGGAGGATGAGGCGATGGTCCGCGCAGGTGCGAGGAAAGGGAAGTCAATTTGGCTGCAACTGTCGATTCCGTGTGGACTCAGCACTTCCTCCCGGGAATTATGGCCTGTCCTAAAGGGGACATTGAAGTTACCAAAGTCAATCGGTTTGTCGCTCTTGGGTGAGTCTTCAGGAGTCTTCGTGTCTTCAGGTGAGTCTTCGTGGAACTTGTTCTTCGCCTCGTCTGAGCTGGTCATTAGGACGCCGTAGACA